>CM077257.1:7803841-8343841 GCA_039654775.1 Spinibarbus caldwelli
TTACAGCACTTTTTGCTAATTTTGCACTTTCCTAAACCCAGATTGAATTACCTTATTTTTGGAAGGTCATGTTATTCTTCATTGTTTATTTATTATAGTTTATAATTTTATGTATACATTTAAATAATATAGATTTAAATACACTAAATTTAAAAAAAAAAAGAAAAAAAAATATTTAAAAAGGTGTAAATGTAAAAAGTGTAAAAAATGGCATGATTATTTATAAAATATTTTATGATTTATTATTACATTTTATTATTTGTTTTATTATTTTTCAATACTGCTTAACAACTTTAATTTGTTAAATCATTGGTTAAATAATGCTTAATTTTAATTTGCTAAATAAAAACTAAATGCAATAGTTTTATTTAAATAATCATTATTTCAAAATAAATATTTTATATTATTACTATATTTTTAAATAATAGTGACATGGACCCTGATTCAAAGTGGTCTCGAAGTGTAAGAGTATCACTCTTACAATAATAAACAGAGAAACATACACAATTTTGCAAATAGTAGAAAGCTATTTATCAAAAAATGTGGATAGAATGTAGAATTGGAAGGACTGTCAATTATTAATAGTCAATTATTTACATTTACATGTAGTCATTTAGCAGACGCTTTAATCCAAAGCAACTTGAAGACAATAGAGGCAATCAAACCAACAAAAGAGCAATCATATGTACAGTAAGTGCTGTGACAAGTCCCAGTTAGTCTAACGCAGTAATGCAGTTATGTCATTTAGCAGTCATTATATACAAATATTTGACTGTAGAATGCTGTGATTGACCAATCAGAACCAAGTATTCCAGAGAGCTGTGTAATGGTAATGATACAACGACTTCTGTCACTCTAATACAATCTGCATTGCTTCAACAGTTTGTTTTCACAGCAAAATGCACACACTCTTACTGAGATGTGTACAACAAGATATTTTTTGAAAAGTGAGGTGAGAAACACTACAACAGATGACAAAAGACAATCCACACTTGTCTGGCACTAAACACTGCGGATAGAAAATAACAAACGCTCACACACAATAATAGCATGTGATGGCTTTGTCGTGGCCTTTCTCAACAGCCAGAGCCTTCTTGATGGTTGAGTGGAAACAACACATATGATTTCCAGCACTCACCTCCTCTGCTGTCCATCAGCAGTGATTAGCTCTCGCATAACCGTCAGAGACTGCAACCTCCGAGTCACTTCAGGACAGGTGAACCATCGCAGCTTCGTAAAGCATCGGCTGACAGGGTCACAAAGTCAGATGGTTGTAGTTCATTCACGTTATTTCAAAACACACAGACTCGCACACAGACTGTGACGGTCGTTGTAAATAACAGACACACTCTTTTGACTTCCACTGGAGTTCAGCGGTGAGGAAAAGAGAAAGAGACTGTCTGGCCAAAGGCTAGAAATATTGAGCCAATTAGATGAGAATTATCTGCTCTGGTTGCCAGCGTGGAGTTGTGGAAGATATTTATGGGTGTTTTACCTCTCTATGGGGAGACATGAATTTACGGTGGTGTGGCCCCTGTACCCTCGTGCTTTTTTGTGATTACCGCCCGTTTGACTCGACGTGCCCCCTGTCTGTCCCTGTACGGCACACTTGCGCTACAACAGGAAGACGTAAATCTGGTCTGATATGAAGAGAGATGCTTGGCGGCAGTTCATTTGCATTAAACACAAATGGAGCAGAATGCTTTAAGAAAAGGTTGAATGAATTTGTGTAATCTGCCATAGTGCCTTCAAAAGATTTAGCTCTACATTTTTCATGCAGCTTTTAATATATGATTATAAAAATGTTGATTTTTAATTAGCTTGATTTTGAGCTTGACTTTCACATCAAGATCCAATATATACATAATTTGCTTTGCTTAAAGTGAAAAAAAATTCAATTCTGTCATCATTTACTCACCCTCACGTTGTCCAACCTGGTATGACTTTCTTTTTTTCTGCAGAGCACAATATTCAGTGTTATTTTAGTATCATTGTGAGACTATTATAGTTTTTATTAATATTTTAAATTAAATTTTATTTAGTATTATAATTTTTAATTTTAGTTAAATGTTTAATAATTTATTTGGAGGGGTTTTTTTGGTCATTTTTAGTAGTTTTTGTTTTTTATATTATATTATATGACTATTATTATTATATTATTTATATTATTTTATTTCAGTTTTAGTTTTAGCTATTTTTTACACTAAAAGTTAAACTACATTAAAATGAGAATTTTTTTTTAAATAGTTTTAGTTTTAGTAAACTATAATAACCCTGTCTAAAACTGAATCTTTCTCTCCAGTAAGCATGTAATTTGACCAGATTATTGAATTCGAACAATTCAGTCTGAACGAATGATTAAGACTGGTTATGTGAAGTAGATTAAGTGATTATTTGAAAAGATTTGATTCAAACAATTAAATCGTGAACTTCTATTAGGAACTAATTCATAATATTTACGTTATTCTTTTGGCACCTTTTTAAATTGCAACTGCACTGAAAAGTGCAAAATTTGTTTTTGTGTTTCACAGTAGAAACTTACACAGGCTTGAAGTAAATGACAACAGATTTTTTTGGGCCAAACTGTCTCTTTATAAAGTACATTGTTTGAATTTGAAACAAAGCATTTGGCCGATATTCTTCAGTCGGATCGTTTCGTGTCAGACCCTGCAATGAACCGGATGTGTTTAATGGCTAAGGCGTTCTGCCTGTATTAAATGGCTGAATGTGTTGTACAGGGAGTCATATTCTTACAGCGTGAAGAAGACATCAAACATTGCTCTGAAAGGACTGTAAATCATTTGTGCTCGGAGGCAAAGCTACTTCAAGTGTTACATCATTTGCGCCGCCAGTAAACATCTGTTAGAAAAAGCCTCACTTTCCCTTGCCAGAGAATGGAGGAAAATATTCTTTCTCTAGCACCCTCCCTTTTATACTGTCCCTCAGAGAACGGTAAAGCCATGAAAGCTGTCTGTCATATGTTCTCTTTTCTCTTTCACTCTGTCTTCCCAGATCTCCCTAGAATTCCCTCTCTCTCTCTCTCTCTCGCTGATATCATTTGAGACTTACAAGCACACAAGAGTTTGTTTAACTTTTAAACTCTCTACGGGCTCTAATGTCTGAGAAATGGCCTTGTGCTGTGACAGAAAGAAGATTTATTCTGACTGCTGGTCTTTTTCAAACAGTCGCATCCCAAAAGAAGATTCCTGTCTTTTTGTACTCATATTTAAAGGGTTAGTGCAACCTAAAAGGAATATTTGGTCATCATTTATTAACCGTGTTTTCAAACCTCGAAGAATATCTTTCTTCCTTGGAACATATAAGGAGAAGGATAGTAGTCTCAGGCGTTCTTTTCCATATAATGAAAGAATGAAACTGAAGCACTGTTGAGCTAGACAAAAATAAATAAAATAAAATAAAATAAAATAGAATAGTCAAATTAAATCAAATATATATTACATTTAACTTTAAAGAAAAACAAGATCTGGATAGAATTTCCATACCAGTTATTTTAAATTAATTTGTGGGATGGTGATACATGGACTTTCCTTTGGGCTCTTTGCAAAAACACAGCACAACTATTTTGTCTTGACAACAAGAAGATGCAACTTATTAAATATGTATGCCAAGTTTGGACCAAGCTCATGTCAATTTTATAAAAGAGGCAATGTTGTGCATTTTGACATGGACGTAGTTTGTCCCTGATGGCCCTACAACCTACAACCTCACAGGTGGAGCTCAGATTGCCTTTGTTTTTTAAAATTGTGTTTAATTCTTTAAAACGTCCCATGAATTATATATTTTGCACATTTGTCTTTTGGTTTTAGAATGTACTGTAACTATATGGCATATTTAGAAACATTTAGTAGTAAATTTATGTAGGTCATTGAGCCTGTCAAACAGAATATGCAAATGCATGCTATAATTACCAAAATAAACATGCAAAACATGCAAAAAAAAAAAAAAAAAGAAAGTTGTGTGTACATTAGTGCTGTCAAAATTAGAATGTTAACACAGGCGATTAATTTTTCCAGTTTAATGGCGATAGAAAAATATTTAACGCAGTCAACGCAGGGGCGGAGCTAGGGTTGGCCGCACAACTGCTGTTTCTGTCTCTTTTTTCTTGACAAGAATTGTGTTTATTTAGATGCAGAACATCTTTACAACCACATGAAATGGGAGACTTTTCAGACGTGCACTCCACTTCTCCTCAGCGCCAGGCGCGAGTCAAACTAGCACGGAAAAGGTACAGGTGACGAGTGAGCTTCGTTTGTCAGTAAAAACGAATTTTTCTCTCCTGTCAGCCTTTATACTGTGCTCCTAGAGCGTGCTCTTCAATTGCACACACAAATATGGTGGCGAGCACTGTAGCGCTGTTTAATATCATTTCATATTAAAGCATGAATGAAACTACGAGCATACGTGTCAGATCCGCGTCACGTTCAGCAGAGGCAGCTCTTAAAGTAATAGCAGCCAAATAACCTTAATAACCCAGCTGCTATGATGTCTGTAAATCAAAGAACAAAAGAAAAAAGAAGGAATCAATAACTTTTGTAGCTTTAAGGATTCATCTTTATTTAGTTTGGAATTTAGTGTTGATTACTTTTATTCAATTTCTATATATTTCCTACATGCTGAAGGGCACAGGCAGAGGCGTCATGCCCGTTCAAAGTGAGGGGGCACGTGCCCCCTCAGATTTTTGAGCCAAGTGGATTTTGAATGCAGCTTTCAAAAGACAAAAAATAGCCAAATAATATTTTCTATATTTGATACAATCACATCAGCATTATTAAATCGTTCAGCACGTCATATCATCAGCTGCTAAATTCAAATCTGCATTCGTTGGCTGGTGCTGAGCCAGATACAGACGCGTTTGTACAGCACAGCGCATTATAACCAATCACACGATGCTGATGAGCTTATGAATGCAATTGACCAATCAGAGGCATTCAGAAGAGTCATCGCTAAAATGCCGGTGTTTTCTTCACTCGCTTGCTGATTGAATACCTCTTTCTGGCGAATTATCTCATTAGAAACAACAAACTGCAGATGTGTGTATGAATCTGTAAGTAAGATATTCATTTCATAGTGTAAAATGCTTCATTGATTTTAATGGGAGTTTTTGAGAGTGCTTGAACTCTAGACGGTCAGTGAAAATGTTTTTAATAATGTAAATATTCTTTGCTCTCTTTCTGTACAATGAAAGTGTTATGATAAGTAGCCTAACTTACAATGTTTTTATTCACATGAACTTTCAATGTTAAATTCACATTAAATGTGAAGTCAGTCGTATTAAAAATATGTTAAGGCATGACACCCATATCTGTTACTTATTTAAGTAAGTTAATAGACTACATTATTAGGCTACTTGACCATCCCCCACTAAAGATAAATTAACATAAACTATAAAGGTGAGAATCGAGATATTTCATGATATAGTTAATGCATTTGGGAATATTTCGAATAAAAAAGAAAAAAATAAATAAAACATGAGTGATATTGTGCCCCCCTCCCCCTCCCCCTCCCCCTCCTTCACTCCCCCTCACTCGTGCCCCCTCAAAAATAATGAGTGCATGACGCCCCTGGGCACAGGTAAATATGACATTTATTATAATGGGTTTATGTGAAGATTGTTTGAAGTTCACTTAAATTAGAAGTTGTTATTTTTATATTTAAAGTCTAATAAATGTTAAAATTGATAGCTTTCAAGTATACTGTAATGTTGAATGGCTATTCAATGGTTAAATATTAGGAAAAAAGAACAATTTCCTAGAGACATCAGTAGTATTGTATCAGTGATACTCGCCATCAGTCATAAAAAAAGATGCCATTAAACAAATATTAAAAATAAACTGTCTTTATGTTGTTTCTACATTCATTTGAATATTGAGAATTGCAATATGAAAATGTAAAAACTTTAATGTTATTTGGGATTAATTGTGATTAACCACTGCAAGTTCAAACCACGGTAGATGCATTTTTGAACTATCAGCATTGTTGCATGAGCAAGACACTTAACCCCAGATTACTTTTGGGGGGGCTGATCCTGTTAAAAACATACTAAAAGTCTCTTAAAACATCAGCTAAATGGAAAAACAAGTAATATGCAAAAAGTTTTGCTGTGTGTTACATCACCACTTTAATCTGCGCTCTGAAGAAACGACTTCTGTCTGTGGGAGTGCTGCAAACCTGACTCAATCAGCAACCTGTGGTGTTCACTTGAGCAAAACGGCCCAGCTGCACAGCACATAAACACTAGCTGCCACATGCTGGAAAGTCACTGGGCTCTTGTTTTTATCAGGAGGCATGAATTTGTGCTGGCATGTGACATGAAATACAATTGGCAATGAAAAATAAGGGCCATTTTCAGAGCAACCTGAAGGGCTATCTAAAGCCGCTGACCCTCGGCCCGCTAATGCCATTACGGCCCATAAACCGCCATTGGGGTTGAGGGAGGCCATTTTGTCAGGGCCTAAACCCCCCAGAGGAGGGAGATAAATAATTGAGGGCTGCATTCTGCACTTGGGCTGAATTTGAAGCGAACGGGCCTTATGAGGCTCTAAATGGTGGAGTGGAGTGCTGTAAATCATTAATCTACTGCTTTTATCCTCTTTGGTTCAGGTCAGTGTCCTGAAGGCACTAGAGAGCAGCGGGAAGAGAGAGTGAGAGCGGCATGGACAAACAGATTAGACTCTTTTCTTCTTCTTAAAGATACGACAGAGCTAGAATGCAAAGCACAAGAGAAAAATCACATGAAAAGTATTACAACTGCCCTCGCTGACTTGTAATGGATACAAGATGAACAGCTATTTTTCTTAAGAGAGGACTATCTTAAAAACCAGCATGAGCAGAAACTTATGTTGGTGTTTTTGTCAGATACGCTGTCTTTTTGCAGTTTTGCTCAATAATTTGTCTTGTCAGTAACTCTGCTACAAAAGAAAAGAAACCTATATTAAAGCAGAGAGGGTCTAGGGTCATGTGATGTTGGGGTCAGTGCTTGATGGTCTAATGGCGTCTCGGTTGGCACTAAGAGCCTGTGAGAAAAGCATTCATCCTCTCAGAAATGAACAGAGGTCAACTATGAGAACAACTCTGAATGTTGGATGTTGTTTTGGATTGAGAGCAAAAAGCTTTAGATACAGTTTACCAATTAAACAACTGACCAAAAAAAGTTGTAAAATGACAAAAAAGGTGCATCATGACAATATACTAATATATATTGTTTTGACTGTAATGTTTTGATTAAATGAATGCCGTTTTAGTGAGCATAAGAGATTTCTTTCAAATAAAAATAAAAAAAATCTTACTGACCCCAAACTTTTAAACATATATAAAGTACTGGTCAAAAGTTTGGAATAATAAAGATTTTTTTAGCGTTTTTAAAATAAGTCCCTTTTACTCACCAAGGATGCATTTATTTGATGAAAAATAAAGCAACACAGTAATATTTGTTCAGGATTTAATTTACATTTATTTGAAACAGAAATATTTTGTAATATTATAAATGTCTTCATTTTTTTTTTTTTTTAAATTTTGACCAATTTAACAAGTCCTTGCTGAATATGAGTATTTTTCTTTCTTTTTTTAATCTTACTTGCCACTAACTTTTGAATGATAGTGTATCATGGTTTATGCAAAAATGTTAAGCAGCAAAATGTTTTTAACATTGATAAGAAATGTTTCTTGACCACCAAATCAGTATGTTAGAATGATTTCTGAACAGTCATGTCACACTTAAGACTGAAGTAATGATACTGAAGGAATAAATTACATTTTAAAATATTAAAACAGAAAACAGTTCTTTTAAATTGTAATAATATTTCACAATATTATAGTTTTTTACTGTATTTTTGATCAATAAATGCAGTATTGGTGAGCATAAAGAGACTCATTTAACAAAAATCATTATTATTCCAAGCTTTTAACAAGTAGTGTATGTTCTGTAGATGCAGCATATAACATCTACAATAATTACATCAACTTATCTTTCTCTCTTTCTTTCTCCATAGGGACCTAATGCCTAAAACCCTGGAGGGCCAGATCACCATGGAGAAAACACCAAGCTACTTTGTGACCCGCGAGGCTCCGGCCCGGATCTACGCCATGTCCCGCGACACCAAGCTGATCGTGGTGGTCCGGGACCCCGTCACTCGAGCCATCTCTGACTACACGCAGACACTGTCCAAGAAGCCTGACATTCCTACTTTTGAGAGCCTGACGTTCAAAAACAGGACTACAGGGTTGATCGACACCTCGTGGAGCGCCATTCAGATCGGCATCTACGCCAAACACCTGGACAACTGGCTGCAGTTCTTCCCCATGAGCCAGATCCTGTTCGTGAGCGGAGAGCGGCTGATCAGCGACCCGGCCGGAGAGCTGGGCCGCGTGCAGGACTTCTTGGGGCTCAAGAGGATCATCACAGACAAACACTTCTACTTCAACCAGACCAAGGGCTTCCCTTGTCTCAAAAAGGCAGAGGGCAGCAGCAAGCCCCATTGCCTGGGTAAAACCAAAGGGCGGACCCATCCAAACATTGACCCTGAGATCGTGCAGAGACTTAGAGACTTCTACAGGCCTTTCAACATGAAGTTCTACCAGATGACTGGCAGGAAATTTGGATGGGATGACTGACAGTAGACCCTGGATTTTGAAACAAGGGAGAAACAACCTTACTGTGACCTCACCAGCAACAAAACTATGATAACTGTAAAAGTGGTCCAATCTGGTTGTGGGAAATGATAGAAAAGTCCACATCTAACTCAAGTTAGGCACAGAACACTATGAACAAATATCAAAAACAAGAGTAAATGTCCTCAAACTGCTATTACAGTTCCAGATTCTATTCAGTTTCAGATTCAAAAGTGACATTTTGACCTCTTATATCTTCATCAGGCAAAAAGACGGGGATTATACAATGCCTATGTTGATTAAAATAGTACTCCTTTTTTACCTAATCAGACTTTAGCCATATTTCTCATTTAAACAGCCATATACCGTACTGTAAGAGGACCTAGAAGAGACACCTGAAAGCTGAAGAGATCCACTCTAGAACTATGCATTTGGATGTTGAACTGTGAATTATCCACTGTGTCTGGATTTAGAGGTCAGATTAGTTCTTTTGCCATATTTAATGTAGAAAGACTAGCTGCTTATATACCTTTACAATTATTTGGAAGAAAATATCAAAATAATAAAAATAACTGTATTTTTTAAAATTTATTTATTTAAAAATATGTACACATATACAGTTTAACTGTTTTGAATAATCTTCACTAAACACTTTCCTTCACTTTTTTTTTCTTTTTTTTTTTTTTTTTTTTTTTTTTGCACGTGGAGGGTGAGTGATTTCTTTTATATTTTGAACCATGTAACACAATGCCTTTTCTAAAACGTTTCATGCAGTCGGAAGTTTAAATGTGCACATTTAAATGTTTACCATCCTGTTCACTGAGAGCAATGTTATCTCAAAAATTTTTCTTATATTAATGGATCAAAGACAATAATAGGACGGCCAAAGTAGTAAACATGCAGAACATGACGTAATTTTCCCCCAGGTCTGGGTTTTTGGTTTTACAGAACAAATGAATGAAAGTCCAATTTGTGATTTGACTGGATGGCAAGCTTTTAAGGGTCCATTTAAAGTTGTGTCTCTATGATGTGTATGTGAGAGAGAGAGAGAGTATGAGAAAGACTTAGAAAGCAGCAGTGCCTCTAAAAGACATTCAATCAGTGTTTCTCCATTTAAAGGTGATTTGTGTAATTGGTCAATGTTAAAATGCTTTAAAATCCCACATTTAAATGAGCCATCAATAGGCTGTTTTTTGCTCAGAAAGTTTAAGGTGTGTGAACCTGTTTGGAAACTTAAAAGCAGTCTTTTTTTTTTTTTGCATTACACACATCACCTTTATGTTCAGAGTGTGAAATTATTTTTTTCCTTTGCAATATCATCAGTGACATTATGCTTTTATAGTTCTGTTTATTTAATTTGAATAATGAATTTTATAAAGCACATTTTTAATAAAAACATAATTTTTAAAAATAATTGTCAGACTGTGATTGTATTTGCATTAAAGGAATAGTTCACCCAAAAATAAACATTTGCTGAGAATTTACTCGCTTGCAGGCCATCCAAGATGTTCATGTAGATGAGTTTGTTTCTTCATGGAAACAGATTTGGGGAAATTTAGCATTATATCACTTGCTCATCAATGGATCTTCTGCAGTGAATGGGTGCCGTCAGAAAGAGAGTCCAAATAGCTGATAAAAACATCAAAATAATCCACAAGTAATCCACGCCACTCCAGTACATTTTAATGTCTTTAAGTAAAAGTAAAAAAAAAAAAAAATGGATCAAGTTGTTTTAACTTAAAACTGTTGCTTCTGACTAAAATATATAAGACTATAATACATAACGTTTCCTCCAGTGAAAAAAAAAAAAAAATCCATCCCCTGTTGTCCTCACACATTAAAATCCACCAAAATATGTTTTGGATTGTTTTTTGCTTGTAAACGATTCTTGGTCTGTGCATATTTCTCTCCTGATCCAGACAAGATTACTTTTTCACAGGAAATTTTACCCAGGAGAAATGTAAAAAAAAAAAAAATAATAAAATAAAAAATGTCTTAATGAATTTGTTTACACAGCTTTGTCAGTTGAGGGACTGGTGTCATTATTTCATGATGTTTTAATCAGCTGTTTGAACTCTCATTCTGACGGCACCCATTCACTACAGAGGGTCCATTGGTGAGCAAGTGATGTAATGCTAAATTTCTCTGAATCTGTTCTGATAAAGAAACAAACTCATCTTTATCTTAGATGGCCTGAGGGTGAGTACATTTTCAGCAAATTTTCATTTTTGGATGAAGTACTCCTTTATTAATAAGAACTTGCATAGAGAGCGTATTAGCCTAGAATTATAACGCTCAGTTAACAAGTACTCTTACTAAGTTAATGCTGCATAAATCAAATTACAAAAAATTTTTTCGAAATGCAGAGTGTTTTGTGGCTCCAGAAAGGCTCAAGACCATGGCAGCAACAGCAGCCCTCATCCTCCGCTGGATGCAGTCCTATCTGTCCTGCTCCATCCAGCCTCATTGTCTTAGCTTATCTCAGTCGCTTGTCCAAGCCAGGCAGTCGCAGGATGCTCCAAGGCTCCCAGAAGATGCTCCTCATTGTGGGTTTATTATTTTCTGGATTGTGCATAAGCCTGTCGGGAGTTTGCTTTTCTAATTTGGCTGGTTAACGACTGCTTGTCGAGCACCACTGGAAACGGAGACGGCAAGACATGGACAAAATGGATATTTGGATGGTCCGCGTGCACTGGCAACCACAGAAACCTCTTGAGGAGGAATTGGATTTTTAACCCAAACTTTATCTTTCTCTCTCTCAGTTTATCACATGCAAATTTCTCCCTGATTTAAGGCTCTTGACAGCCACCAGCTCTCCGTCAATCCCTCGTTCCTTGGCTTTCGTTTGTTTTCGTTTTCATCCCTGGCCTCCATGCTCCCTCAAGTCCCATCGATCCACTCGGTGTGTTTGTTTAAAAAGAGACTCTGCAGTCGGGCTGGAATCTGACAGTGTTCATTATGAATTTAGCGTGTTAACCTGACTCGCATCAAAATGAAATTCCACAGGTTAGGTTTCTTACAGACTCTATTCCAGCTGTTCAGCTCAACCACATCACAATCCTAATCAAGGGCATCTATATAAAACTGTCGAATTTAAGGATTGAGAACTTTCTAATGAGCCCACAAGCGCTTAAACACATGCAGTAATCCATACGTCAAAAATAATCATCCATCACTGTAAATCTACAATGCTTTGCATGATGTAAAATCTTCTCAAGTAACTCAAGTAACTTACTGCTTCACAGATAGACTGTTTTCAATATTACATTTAATTTATTTAATATTACATTTTAGTGTCTTTGATTAATTCAGCTCAAAATGATTTAATTTTAAACTCCAAAACTTTCATAATCTAATTAAAACTCCAAACCTTCAATGGATCATTTCAGCCTTAGTTCAATTTTTGCAAACTTTTGAAATTTTGAAATTAAAGATCTGAATTTGTTTCTACTGACTTAGGGCTGGAATATACCACACAAATTTCAAAATCTGAACAGATTTTAAAACACTAGGCATAATACAGTTTCTGATTTTGTAAATAATGGTTACAGAGAAAAACTTGACAACATGCACAAAACAACTGAGGATCACACTATCAGACTTTCAAGTCATTCTGAACGCAACAAACCCGTGTACAAACATGTGCCACCTGGCTAGAAGACCTGACAAATGAAAACAATATGTTTAAAAAATAAGATTAAGCTAAACAATAAGATTCTGCGCTCATCATAAACTATGCAATTTTTGGCAGAATCTATTAACTCTGACAAAAATCTGCAGACTGGCTTTGACCTTCACCAACCAGCATTGATGTGTCCAAAATTAAAAAAAAAAAAAAAACGAGGCAAATCTGGGCAAAGGATGTATATTTCTGCCTTTACACTGCTGTTAGTCCGATTTTAAATGCTGAACGTTCTAAGAATGATGTCATGTTTGAATTTCAATTGGTCTTTTTGCTTATATATCTATTTGCATATTGGATTTTGATTGGCGTTTTCTTTCTTGAATCTCTTGAACCATCTAATTACATGGTGAAGACAGTGGCACACTGAGGCTCTGAATATGAAAGCAAAACCTGACCCACAAACAAGAGACTGTACCTGTCCCCAGCTGTCAGTGAGGGTCTGTGCCAACTCAACACTGGGAGGGTGAAGACACCTGTGTGTAGTCTTCTGTTAACCCTGATAACACACTCATCCTGCCTCAACAAGACCTTGTGTTCTGCAATAGGACAGAGAGAGAAAGAGAGAGAAAATGGAACATAGATAGCAGTATTAAAAATGAGCTTTTTAGGGGCAATATTTGCCGCCTCAAATGATACAAAGTAAAGTGATTTTTTAACCTTTTTAGAGATTTATACATTTCAAAATCTATAAATGTATATCACACAGTGTATTTAATAATTCAGTTATTTTAATAAATTTTAGAATTGAACAATTTAGACTGTTGCCTATAAAAAATAAAACAACAACAAAATCATGTAAATATTGCACAGAAATATATAAATTTATAAAATCTTTAACTGAATTTTTTAATGAACATTTTATTTTTGCTAGTTGCCAAGGCAGCATTTCTCATTTTCATTTAGTTTAACTTGATGTACTAAAATAGCTAAAATTAAAATTAAAAAGTATATAGACAAAACACAACAAAATTACTAAAACTTCAGCTAACGTTAAAATGAAAACCATTATAAAAATCTATAAAAGTTTCTCAATTGTAATTGATATATTCAAACATAATTACACCTTTATCCAAGAAAAAAAATCACTTAAATTAAAAATCCATTTATATATTTTACATTATATTACAGAGCCCTATACTGTCTAACATCACCATACATTTTGATTTAATTATATAATCATAATAATATAATTACTGGTTTAAGTTTTGCTGTTGTTGGGTGTGTTTTTTTTAATGTTATTATTTTCATTTCAGAGCTGATTTAGTTTTATCTTCATCAAATAGCTCCACATTCAACAACTCACCTCTGAAACAGTGAATACAAATTTCAAAGGTCAGCATCTGCAGAGGTGATAATGAAATATGCTAGAATGAAATATTTTTTAAAAAAGCCTAAAGTTTTAAATATGCTGATCCTGGTAGATAAAGTAGCAAAAGGCTGATAAAAATCTAGGTAAAATAAGGAAGAGGTATTTGAGAGGTAAATGTATCTAGCACAGATGTTGTGTGCATGGTTCATTAAAAAGGTCATGCAATGTAAATGAGAATGTGGAGGGGATCAATGGGCACCTTTGATGCTGTAAAGTGATGGTGGTCTCTACAACTGACTCACACATGCAACTTTTCTGACATTATATCGTGCATAAACACACGCACCCAGAGAGCAGTCAGCCCTGCGGTTGGCTATCAAGGGGATCTGCACTTTGTTTTCGCTGGATCTCAGAAGCTATGCTTAATCTTCATAATCATCTGAGCAAACAATTCAAAAGCGCAGCCTAAAGCCTGTATTAATAAAAGAGCTTTTCAGCCCTGCGTCTCGGATGGGTTTTTAAATGGTTTTGTTTCATCTTCATGTGGACGTACAGTCCAGACAAAGAGCAAGTGATTTTCAAATGAGGCAGAGCTCAAGGCCAAACGTCCTGGGTAAACATATCAAAATCTGCATTTAATAGACTCATTTGTCGCTGTCATGAAACAGACTAGCTCTTTTCAAGATCTGATTAAGAGTTATTTTATGAACAGATGTCACTCCGACTGGAAATATTTTTTTTAAAGATTACAGAGCGAGTTCTTTTCAAGTGCAAGTCTGGAAATAAAGAAAATGGACAAAATTGGCCAATTTGAGAGCAGGCGACTGTCCCATTATAACACATGGGATATTAACACATCTGTTCAGAAGGAAAACAGCAGCACCTCTTCAGAAGACTTCATACTGCTCTTAATTCTCAAAGAAAGTTGCAGCTTTTTTAGGAAATATTAATAAAGATTTCTACCCAAAGTCTAGAAAAACAAGGTAATGGCAGTCTCAACAGTCCAGTCCCAGACAGCCTAGGAGTTGGGCAAAAACTCAAAGATGTAGACAGATAGATGAACACGTTATTTTGTGTCTGTATCACACACACACACACACACACACAGAGACAGATAATGTGCCTTTTTCAGGATCTTTTAAAGATAATATAAGAGACTATATAAGGACTGTTCCACAGGCACATGTGTAATAAATCTTATGGTTCTATGGAAACTATGGAAAATGTATAATATATGAAAAATATATTCCCTTTGTAACTGTACACTAGTCAACATTTGAAGTGGATCAAAACCTTTCATCAAAGTTGACCTAAAACCAAAATGCATTCTTGTCTTAGGACAACTTTGATTAACATTTTTGATCCACTTCAAATGTTGACTGCATTTTACAAACTTACCTTTAAAACAGTATCCTGAATGTGAGAGCTTTTTTTTTTACACACACACACACACTCATATTACAAATATGAATGCATAACAAAAAAAAAACATACAAACAAAAAAACACCAAATATGAATGTGTATTTTATTTTTTTATTTATTTTTAATATACATATAAGGGACTATATAAGGATTACAAGGACTGTTCCACAGGCACATGTGGAATAAACGTTATGGTTCTATGAAACTATGGAAAATGTATATGAAAAATTTAAAATTTATTCCCTTTATAATTGGATTTTACAAACTTTAAAACACAGTATCCTGAATGTGAGAGGTTTCTCTTTTATACACACATACATACACACTCACATACATTTAATTTTGAAAATTTGGTAAATTTTTACAGAATTAAAAATAAATCACGCAAGAAAGGTTATCAGAAAGCAGATATTTCAAACCGAATTCTAGTAAAAACCATGTGACACTGATTTATTGCAATAATTTACTTTTATCACATTTAGCGGGAGGTCCTCTTACACTTGTGAACATGATGAAACCGTATCGCCCTATTGAAACCGACGAACATGAAACACTCGGTCAGATACTCCATCAAATATACATGCTGATAAATGGCTCGTCCTTGTGATAGGGACAGTAAGAAAGCGCAGACGCGTGAGACGAGTGGCACCGTCTTGTTTCTTGGTGGCCCGCAACAAACGGCACTGAATAAGTAATAAACTAGTTTGTCTATTCAGTGAGTTTATAAATGAATGAAAAGCTCAGTGTTTGCCCCGTCCTCATTATAAAGAGCAGAAACTGAAAACACTACAACACACAGAGCACATCGTATTCACACACACACACACAGATGAAACCGCACACACACACACTTAAAAATGCACACTCACACACACTTGAACAACACAGCTCAGTCAAGCAAAGCAAGTGATGATGAAGATTATAAATAATTAACGCCATCCGAGTGCCAAAGAGCCATGCTAAGAGATGACATGCAAACAGACGGGGGGCAAAGTCAGCGACTTGAGCAGGAATTATTCATGACCCTGGCACGCCACGCGGGCGGTTGGATCAAAAAGCACTGGGAGTGATGGACAGGGTGCCACCTAAATAGTGTGCTTGTTTGCCATCCCAGTCAACATCACAAAGGACCACACTCACTGAAGAGCTGAAGAACGGTCTGGAAATGCAGTCTGCTCTGGATTTATTGGGTTCTGTGCGCTGGTGTGCCGACACTTTCTGCCAGGGTGCTGCTGGATAAATCAAGCTGCGCTCAGGAAGCCTGTATGTGGTTACGATGGAAATTGTGGAGAGTACATAAATTCTGCTCGGGCAAGAAAAGGCCAAAGGGCAGTAATTAACCTCCTTGGGGAAGGTGAAACAGACCACTGGAAAATTTCTGAGAGCGTCAGGGTGAATGAAATAGAGAGAGAAAGAGAACAATGTCTGATCGGCTCATTTGGAATCAGGACGTCCAACAATCTATATTTACTTTCCAGCCTACTCTTATCACAGCATGAGTTCCCTACTCCTATTTCATCAAATAGGAAAGAAAAAGCACAAATGAGATCTTTCAAATGACTACAGTGGCGCACCGCAACCCAGAAAACACAATTATCTCATTTTAAACAATAGGAAGAAACAATAGAAATAATAGGAAGTAGCCAACCACCAAGTTATGTTACCGTGATATATAGAACTGAAGGTTTAATATGCAATGTAAATATCTGTATACTAATAAAGTCTGATTTATATGCAAGCAAGGTACAGTTATTGATTTTAAGCATGTTTGTAAATATCATAAACTGTATACTTGCATTATTAATACTTTGATCAGCACTTAATAAATAAACAATTATTAGAAATTTAAAGGCAATTTACTGACATCTAATGCTAAATTAAAAATAACTGAGCATCAATGATTTCTGAAGGACCACGTGACACTGAAGACTTGAGTAATGGCTGCTGAAAATTCAGCTTTGCCATCACAGAAATATATTGCGTCTTATAATATATTACAATAGAAAACTGTTCTTTAATATTATAATAATATTTTACACTTTTGCTGTGTTTACTGTATTTTTGATCAAATAAATGCAGCCTTGGTAAGCATAAGAGACCTAAAAAACAGTTTTAAAAAATTTTTAAAAATTATTTTTAGTAGCCATTACTTCAGTCTTCAGTTTCACAGGATCCTTCAGAAATCATTTTAATATGCTGATAATTAATTTTTAATGAGTGCACATCAAAGTGTGAAATATGCTGTTCTCATTCATTTTGAATCTGTATACTCTTATTGTAAACAACTATCTTATTTGTTTCTACAGTGCATTTACTCCAAGAAATTTAAGGAGAAACATCTGAGAAAAACATGATTTTAATTGAACAAAAAAATGAAGAAAATCTCACTTTTCTTCATAATGCGTCATGCAATAACGTCCTCGTTTATTTTTTGTTTCTCCAGCCATGACATATGTGCTGCTGTGAAGTTCAGTGAGTCTTTAAGACCCAGTTACAGCCTTATAAATATGCAGTTTGTTATTTTTCACAGTAGTGGGTTTTCTCAAGGTCTCGCTATATGATTAATGCATCTTAAACCTGACGACAGTGTAAACAGGTTATATTACGTCTGAGCCAATTCTGAGCCAGACAAGTTCACACAGACATTCCATGTTCAGCTTTAATATGACATGAAATGTGCCATTGTTTGCTTGAGGCACCTTTTCCTGAGACGTATACATGTTACTGTACATATTTATGAAATTTATTATGAAATAAGGCCTATAATTACAGACAAACTGGCTGGCAATTTGAAAAATTGAAGAAAGACATCAATTACACAGCTGTATTTGCTCAGGTGACTGACCTCTTGGTAAACAAAGCCTATATGCTGTAGCACTTAACTAATGTGCTGTATATAAAATAGCATGTTAAACATTTTTTTTACTGGTCTGCTTCATCTTAGAACATTGCACATAGCATTGCATGATTAATTATGTGCAAATGAAATCAAACAAAACCAACATTTACTGTAGCCCGTCTTTGGCTGAGGGTGATATAGGGAATATGATCCATGTAAGTGTGGTGGCATCTATGTGTCTACTAGGGTCAGATAACAGACTCCAGGTGGCAAACCAGGAGCACCCTGAGGACATGCTTGAGAGCTTTGTTTTGCATTTCTAATCCCTCGTTCCCTTTCTCTCTTGTTGGCGTCACCTGATCCAAGGTGAGGTGAAAAGGAGCATCGGATCAACACAATGAAACCCTTTTAATTAGCAGCCTACGCTGGGATTCGCTCAAGAGGAGCCGATGAAAGACGAGCATCACCAGCACAGGCTGTATAGTAATTGCTCTGTGCTTTACGTTTTATCAGCTGATATCATTGAAGAATTTGGATTCGAGCCACCAGTATCAATTTCTACAGTCAATATGAAATCAAAACAGACCTTATTTACTTAATGTACATTCCTGGCCTTTGCTGTGTGCAATTCACCTGCAGGGGCGGACTTAACATTTAAGCAAGGTAAGCGACCGCTTAGGGCCCAGAGTAATCAGGGGGCCCCATCTGATATGGGTGAAACATATTTGGAGCATTGAGCAATGTAACCAATCACAGACATATCTGTTGTTCCCCTTTCAGTCGGTCACTCCGAGTCACGTCGGATGACCGACGAAATTGGGATCTCGCCAGAGAGACCAATCCACTTCGAGTGTAACTAAACGAGCCAATGGACATTGGCATGCGATTATTGCATCCAGCTGCCGCTGATCACAGCGTGAGCATAAGAGGCAGCTGATGCACCGCATCAATTATCCTTTCGCTTCGGAGCCGAGCGGTAGTGGTTAAAGCTACTGCTCTCCCTTCCAAGAGAGTGTTCTGCGAGCGAGTGCGGGCGTTACGGCGCGGCAGCGGTGGTCACGGTGTCCGGGAGAGAAAGATCGTCTTCCTGCTGACAGCCACACTAGGAGTGTGCGGTGGCCAGCTCCCCTGCGTGCTTCATCACTAAAAGAGCATTTCTCTGAAAGAGCAATTTCTCTAAAAGAGCAACACGGGTGATCGCGTCTTTTTAAAGATGTCTTTTCACCCGTGCGTTTCTGGGTGTGGTCGTTTCCTGGCGTCTCAGGACGGTCACGATCGCTTCCTCACGTGTCTGGGCATTCAGCACGCTGAGGTGGCTTTCGTGGATGGTTCATGTTCTTCTTGCGGGGACATGACCATCTCGGAGTGCGACTCTGCTATGTCAAACATGGCAGAGTCCCTCTGCCTGCCGTGATCCGGCGTGCACACTGGATCCGGTGGAGTCAGAGGTGATTGAGGATTACGGTGAGGGCTTCCCCAAGTGGAGCTCCTCACCCCTCAAGCACTCCGCAGCCGGTGGAGCTGCCGAAGGAGCGCGCTGGCCACGCGTTTCCTTCGGTGCCCCCTCTGACGACCAGATGTCGATCACTGCATCGGAGGGCGGGCCCTCTCTCTCCGGGGATGATGACCCGGCTGCGTTGCCCCCTTCGGGTGTGGTAGCGTTGTCCGTGCCAGACCCAGAGATGACGGCTATGCTTTCCCGGGCCGCCGAGAATGTCGGGCTCGTGTGGAATCCTAAAAAGCCACCGTGTCCCGATCCTTCGAGGCTGGGCGAGTGGTTCCTCGGTGGGGGTGGCGCTGGTTCTCAGCGCCCCCCTCCGGTGCCATTCTTTCCGGAAGTGCATGAGGAGCTGACAAGATCGTGGAGGGCACCTTTCACTGCCCGAAACAGATCTTGTAGTTCTTCCGCTCTCACCACCCTCGATGGTGGAGCCGCTTTGGGGTATGCGGGCATCCCCTCGGTGGAACGGTCTGTGGCCATGCAACTGTGTCCAACAGCCACTTCCACCCTGCGGGGTGATCCGTGTCTCCCCTCACGGGCCTCTAAGTATTCGTCAGGTCTAACTGGCAGTGCTTATAGAGCCTGTGGGGAGGCGGCTTCCGCCCTCCACGCTATGGCGTTGCTGCAGGTCCACCAGGCCAAAGCACTGAAAGACCTGCACGAGGGTGGTCACGACCTGGCGGTTCTACATGAGCTGCGTGCTGCGACGGACCTCGCGCTACGAGTGACGAAGGTGACCGCACAGTCTCTGGGTCGTGCGATGTCCAGGAGCGCCATCTCTGGCTGTGTCTCGCTGACATGAAGGAGCAGGAGAAGGTACAGTTCCTGAATGCTCCCGTGTCACAGACCGGCCCTTTCGGCGACGCTGTCGAGAGCTTTGCCCAGCAGTTCTCGGCAGCCCAGAAGCAGACTGAGGCAAACACATCATGCGCCGGAGGAAACCTGCTGCTTCCACTCCGGCTGCAGCCACTCAGCCTGCTCGTCGCCGTGGGCGCCCCCCTGCGGCCGCCCCCGCTCCCGTGCAGCCGCAGCAGCCTTTCACCAGGCAGCGTCGTGGAGCCGGTCGCAGGCAGGACGCCCAGCCCGTCCAGGCCCCCGCCAAACCTGGCGGCAAGCGCAAGTGCAAGAGGCCCTGGGACGGTCGACCCAGAGATGGAGGAGACTGCTCATCGGGAGATGGTGACTGCACCACTCCCTCCCCCGGAGGAGGGCCGGGTGGAGTATCTTTTGTTCATTTTGTTCCGCCTCTGGCCCAGCAGCCAGCGGTACCCAAAACATCAGTAAAGAGCGGTCTCCTCAATCTCCGGGTCTCAAGAGGAGGAGAGTGGTGATCCGTGCATCACAGGATCGCTTCCCTCCTCCTCTCTCGCCAGCAGGCAGCGGGTGGTTGCCCAAGAGCACCCCTCCTGCCCATTCGTGGAACCAGGTAAGGGCAGTAGCACTCCAGTCCCCGCTTCAAGTCGTCAAACGCCGGGCTGTCACAAGCCTCAAGCCGGGTTCCTGTGTCTCCTCCCACGCGAGGAGAAATCAGGTGAGTGCTACACTACACACCCAGACCCCGCCCCCTGCCGTCACAGGCCAGGCCGTCACAGGCCCTGGGGCCGGTCCCTGTGTTCCACCTCGCTGCCCCACCGCGGGCATGTCGGTGGGCCCGTTGGCCCCGCTGGTGCGGTCTCTCGGAGCCTGGTTAGCGCTCCCCAGCCCGTCCCGGTGGCTCCTGCGGACCATCAGACTCGGCTATGCGATTCAGTTCGCCCGGCGTCCCCCCCAAGTTCAGGGGCATCCGGTTCACTTCAGTCAAAGCCGTCGATGCCCCTGTCTTGCTCGCGGAGATTGCAGTCCTACTGGCGAAGGATGCAATAGAGCCGGTCCCTCCAGCCGATATGAGGTCGGGGTTTTACAGCCCTTACTTCATTGTGCCCAAGAAAAGCGGTGGGTTACGACCGATCTTGGATCTGCGAGTTTTGAACCGTGCACTTCACAAGATGCCGTTCAAGATGTTGACGCAGAAACGCATTTTTGGATGCGTCCGTCCCCTAGATTGGTTTGCAGCAATCGACCTGAAGGACGCGTACTTTCATGTTTCGATTCTCCCGCGACACAGGCCATTCCTGCGATTCGCGTTCGACGGTCGGGCATATCAGTACAAGGTCCTGCCCTTCGGGCTGTCCCTTTTCGCCTCGTGTCTTCACCAAAGTCGCAGAGGCGGCCCCTTGTTCCCTTGAGAGAACGGGGTGTGCGCATTCTCAACTACCTCTATGACTGGCTCATACTTGCACAGTCTCGAGAGCTGTTGTGCGCACACAGGGACCTGGTGCTCAGGCACCTCAGCCAGTTGGGCCTTCGGGTCAATTGGGAAAAGAGCAACTCGTGCCAGTGCAGAGGATCTCTTTTCTCGGCATGGAGTTGGATTCGGTCAACCAGACAGCACGCCTCACCCAGGAACGTGCTCAGTCGGTGCTGAACTGCCTCAAGACTTTATCAGGCAGGACAGCGGTCCCACTGAAACTCTTTCAGAGGCTCCTGGGGCATATGGCTGCAGCTGCGGCCATAGTTCCGCTCGGTCTGCTCCATATGAGACCGCTTCAGCACTGGCTCCATGGTCGAATCCCGAGGTGGGCGTGGAAACGCGGTACTCACCGGGTTCAGATTACACCGGCCTGCCGCAAGACCTTCAGCCCGTGGTCAGATCCTTCGTTCCTTCGGGCAGGAGTGCCCCTGGAGCAGGTATCCAGGCATGCTGTGGTATTCACGGATGCCTCGACCACCGGCTGGGGTGCCACGTACAACGGGCACGCAGTATCAGGGGTTTGGACGGGCCCCCTTCTGCGTTGGCATATCAATTGCCTCGAGTTGCTGGCAGTACGCCTTGCCCTGTGCCGCCTCAGAGGGCGCCTTCGGGGCAGGGACGTTCTGGTCCGTACGGACAACACTGCGACCGTTGCCTATATCAACCGGCAAGGCGGTTTGCGCTCCCGTCGCATGTCGCAACTCGCCCGCCACCTCCTCCTCTGGAGTCAGAAGCATCTGAGGTCCCTTCGTGCCATCCACATCCCAGGAGTGTTCAATCAGGCGGCCGACGAGCTGTCTCGAGCGGCACTTCCTGGGGAGTGGAGACTCCATCCCCAGGCGGTCCAGCTGATTTGGAGTCGGTTCGGAGTTGCTCAGGTAGACCTGTTTGCATCTCCAGAAACCACCCACTGCCAGTGGTTCTACTCCCTGTCCGAGGCAACGCTCGGCACGGATGCACTGGCACACAGCTGGCCCCAGGGCTTGCGCAAGTATGCGTTTCCCCCAGTGAGCCTGCTAGCACAGACATTGTGCAAGATCAGGGAGGACGAGGAGCAGGTCCTGTTAGTGGCTCCATATTGGCCCAACAGGACCTGGTTCCCGGCACTCATGCTCCTCGCGACAGCCCCTCCCTGGCCGATTCCTCTGAGGAAGGATCTGCTTTCTCAGAGACGGGGCACCCTCTGGCACCCGCGTCCAGACTTGTGGAAACTTCATGTGTGGTCCCTGGACAGGACGCGGAGGTTCTAGGTGACCTGCCCCAGGAGGTAGCGCTCACTATCGCTTCAGCACGAGCACCGTCCACAAGACAGGCCTATGCGCTGAAGTGGAACCTGTTCGTCGAATGGTGTTCCTCTTACCAGGAGGACCCCCGGAGATGTTCGATCAGAGCCGTGCTTTCCTTTTTGCAACAAGGGTTGGAGCGTAGGCTGTTCCCCTCCACCCTTAAGGTATATGTTGCTGCTATTTCTGCCCACCACGACCCCATAGAGGGGAGGTCGGTGGGGAAGCACGATCTGGTCGTCAGGTTTCTTAGGGGGGCCAGGAGGTTAAATCCTCCGAGGCCTCCCTCCCTTCCCTCCTGGGATTTGGCTTGGTGCTAAGAGCCCTACAAACTGCCCCCTTTGAGCCGTTGCAGTCAGTCGAGTTGAAGTTTCTTTCTATGAAAACCCTACTCCTGACTGCATTGGCCTCAATCAAGAGGGTGGGGGACCTGCAGGCATTTTCGGTCGACGAGTCGTGCCTTGAGTTTGGGCCGGCTGACTCCAGTGCAACACTGAGGCCCCGGCCCGGCTATGTGCCCAAGGTTCCTACCACGCCCTTCAGGGACCAGGTAGTGAGCCTGCAAGCGCTGCCCCTGGAGGAGGCAGACCCAGCCCTAGCTTTGCTCTGTCCTGTACGCGCACTGCGTCAGTACGTGGATAGAACTCAGAGCTTCAGGACCTCAGAACAGCTCTTTGTCTGTTACGGAGGACAGCAGAAGGGGAAGGCTGTCTCCAAGCAGAGGATGGCCCACTGGATAGTGGATGCCATCACCTTGGCCTACGAAGCACAAGGTGTGCCCTGCCCACTCAGGTTGCGTGCTCACTCCACTAGGGGTGTCGCATCGTCCTGGGCGCTGGCTCGTGGTGCCTCGCTAGCAGACATCTGTAGAGCTGCGGGTTGGGCGACTCCCAACACGTTCGCTAGGTTTTATAGCCTACGTGTCGAACCGGTTTCCTCCTGTGTTCTCACCTCAAACGGGTAGTGGCACTGAGAGGGCCGGCTCAGAGTCGGCTTGCGGCGTCCTTACGCCTAATTCTCCAGAGAGTTCCTTAACCAGGCAAACCCTGTTGAGTCCTCCAGCACTCCGGCGTCCAGACGCGGCGGGGCGTCCGGCGCCAGGCCTTCAGCCAATGAATTCTTGAAATCTGGTGCGAGGCTAGTGCCCATATGAGAGACCCTGTCGGGATCCCATATGTGTATTCCACGGTATTCTTATTAGAGCCATGTTTCCCCTGGCGGACCACGTTCTGCCATCTCTAAAGATGCAGCCTGAGCCATCTCAGAGACTTCCATGTGCAATAGGGCCCTTCGGGGTTACTTCACATGTTTGAATGTCACTTAACCCCCTCTGGGAGGAGGTGACTCCGCAGTGTGCCTCTTCCAAGTGGAAGGGCACGCTTCCCAGTGTTATCCTAGTCCTACTGTTTGGGTTGTTCAAGGAACACCAGTAGTTGACCTTCTCTGTGTAGAGCCCGGTCCTATCGTCTGCCTTATAGGAAGGGTCAGGAGCCCTACACAGGGCACTGGAAGGGGCAGCTCCTGTGGCGCTTTGGTAGGGATCCCAATTTCGTCGGTCATCCGACGTGACTCGGAGTGACCGACTGAAAGGGGAACGTCTCGGTTACGTATGTAACCCTCGTTCCCTGAAGGAGGGAACGGAGACGTCACGTCCCGTCGCCACAGTCGCTGTACCACCGCTGAGCTGCCGGGTCGCCGGCTCGGCTCCTCAGCGAAAACATAATTGATGCGGTGCATCAGCTGCCTCTTATGCTCACGCTGTGATCAGCGGCAGCTGGATGCAATAATCGCATGCCAATGTCCATTGGCTCGTTTAGTTACACTCGAAGTGGATTGGTCTCTCTGGCGAGATCCCAATTTCGTCGGTCATCCGACGTGACGTCTCCGTTCCCTCCTTCAGGGAACGAGGGTTACATACGTAACCGAGACGATTTCTTGAACACAATGAACTCAGTATTTTATTTGTCTTGATGTTTCTATTAACTCTCTTGTGTGCTTTTCCTAGGCGCATCGACGCGAAATGCCGTGCACTCGTATAAATGCATGAATGTAATGACTGGAGTCAGTGTTGGGGCCCCATACCTGGAATTTGCTTAGGGCCCCCAAATCACTAAATCCGCCTCTGTTCACCTGTACACATTCTTTCAATTTAATAATAATAATAATAATAGGCATTGTTTTTCTCAGCTTCCTCCAGCAGCCTTCCCCTAAAAATACAAAATACATTTCCTCTCAAATACAAAAATGCTTTCTATTTATGAATTAAAATTAAATTTGTATATGTATATATAATTTAGAAATCATCATAAAATCATAATATTACTTTATTATTATTATTAACATTTTAAATTAAAATTTATTTAAATTTTTAAACCAGGAGCCTGATGAGATCAAAATAAATTTAAAATATATAAATGTAATAAGTATACATTTCATGTATGTGTGCATACATAAAAGTTTAAATATTATATATTTTGACCTTTTAGTTTAGTACAGGTCGAATAGAGTAACCAAGAAAACATTAAAATATTCCTAAATAAATAAATAAGAGAAACATATAGTCAAGACATGAAAAATACTATCTTTATGGAAATACAGATGAAGGCAGTCAGTAATGTTGGCTGAATGTGTTCTTTTTCAGAGAAAAGAAAAGTTTTGAATCAATTAGTTTGACATTTAGCACGGAGCAGGCATGCCGTCGCTTCTAACCTCCAGGTTACAGAAAGCCTGTATTTGTTTAAGCCCTCTCTCTAGCCCACACTACTGAAATATTGCTTCTCATAATGAGCAACACACCATGGCTTCTTTCAACAGCGGAAGTCTGACACACCCACTGGGCCTTTGGCTCTCCATCTCCCCAGTTCAGCAGTCCGACCACACTTACATCCCAAATCCAGCCCCCACTAGAGTACACCACAGCACATGGGACCACCATGACAAATGAGTCACTGGAGTAGAAACAAATGCCAACAAAGTACAAATGAGCCCTCTCTTGAGATTTAGAGGTGAGGTGAGCTCACCTATCATCACATGAATACAGTAGTCCAGGGCGACTTTCTTCTGGCATTAGGTCACCGAACAGACACACAGGTTCTCAAAGAAGAGGTTAGAGGTCAAGTTTGTGTTTTGATGGAGTCCTCTCTCTGGATTTTCTCAGGCAGCGGTTCAGAATAGGAGTTTGACTTCGCCTCAGGGCCGTCTGGGGAACGGCGATCCAGGATGACGGCCAAACGAGACATCGATAAGAATCATGACAGATACAGGGTTGTGTTAAGTCACTCAGCAAGTTGTTTGAGTAGATTTTAAAGATGAATAATGGTAAAAGAACAAGCAATACATCAACTCATTTCTCAATTTGTCCAAAAAACTTAAGCCAGCGATGTCAGTAGGACATGAACGAAAAGAACTGGACCTTCCTTGGTCCTCATAGAGCCTGTGGGACGTCTGAAACAATGACTATTTCAGCCGCTTCAATCACAGTTATATCTCTTCATGCCAGAGCAGGTTATATGGCCCATATTAAAAGATCTTTATTTCCTGGTTTCAGATGGTGTCCTCTCCAGCACACCATGGAAATCGAGTTTCAGGCCAAAAAAAAGCAGCGGCAGCAGCAAGCTGTTAAAACCTCTACCCAGCCTCCACTGACATACAGACTTCCCTTTGAGGACTAACCAGGCAAAATGAGGGAGGATTGGCCCTTCGTAAGAGTTATGGAAGCCCTGATCCCATTACTCGCCCCTTGAAGAATGTATATGAGTAGCTCGAGCGCTTTTAACCTTTCGCTGCTCCTGGCTCTGGATCACCAGGGCAGTCCAGCGCCTTTTTAAAGCGTTGCTTTTTGTCAACCTGATGGGCCTTCCTCCTAAAGAGCATCTGCATTTCAGGGGGCTTCAATTGGGAAGTAGTATATCCTCATTTTGAGAGCACTAGCCTCTGGACACATGGAGCAATCTTCAAACTGAAGAGCACTGGAAATTATATAAGTGCTGTCAGTTTGACTAAAGTAAAGTCATTAGAATTCATATAAGAAGTGGGAGGGAAATCACAGTAATAGTTGAGGAAAAGACACAGGGTTAATCAGTAATTGACAGCGGTCTGTATTATTCAAGACAAATTGGCTTGTGGGAAAAGATGAGCTACAATAGTCTTGAGTTACCTCAAAAGGTTGCATTTGGTTTCAGTGTACAAATATTTGTTTTACTTGCAAATGGGTTTATATGCAAAACGAACAAGGTGAGGAAGAATGGAACGCGGACACTCCCTGGCTGGTTAATGCTAGTTAAGAAGTCTTATGGAAACAGCATCTGAGGTACAAGAACAACATAGTCTGGTCTTGTTAACATGATTACCAAAAGCACAGGTGGAGAAACGAGGTGTTTTTATCTCATTATTTCTACCAAAAACATGCAAAGGTCAATACTGGCTTCTTGGAAAGAATCTAACAAAATTACAAGAAGATCTTAAGCTGTTAAGACCAATTAAAAAGTCAAAGACCCGATTGACTCACTGCTGTAAAAGTTAAAGCTATTAAAGTTCAGAACTTTGAACTTGAGCTCTGAACTAGCACCAAATTTGGACTTATTCTTCATAATGTATCTTAATCCCCCTTTTGATGAGACAGGTGCAAGAGTGATGTGAATGTAAAATACATTCTTAAAACCATGTGCATATGCCAAAAGTACTTGACAGATGCCAAGAAATGGATTCCTGCAGCATGTGAACAACAGATGCTGGATAAGCAACGCTTCAGTAGCATGTGTCTGTTTGCACAAAGCCACTAAATTATTAACAGGAGTGGATGCATTGAGAAACTAAACATTAAACTGTACAAAACAATACAAGGGGGAATAAATGCAGCAAAAATGAAGACCAAAAACTTGCAAGTGACAAGTGAAGAGAGAATTTGTGAGGAGAAAAAAACTGTACATAAAAAAGTATATAAACAATTTTACAAATGAAAATGGAAAATGTGATGGAATTCCATAGAGCATATCAATGGTCACACTACCAGTTATTTGGAGCAGTACGATATAATGTAAAATATCAAGTTTCCAAAAGTTTAGAAGGAAAGGATGTCTAGACATGGTCTAATGTGTTATATTTGGTCTGTTTTTCCATCAGTATAGTGATAAAGACTCTGTGGTTCTGCCTCACAGACATCAGCGCTTTAATTCATGAAAAACAAATTGTTGAGTTAATCCCTGTTGTTATGGGATTTTCCAGTCCTGAATATCATAAATCATCCAATTCATCATTTCATCAGGTGAGACAATGGCTCCTGACCAGTGCACGGACAGCTTTTGTGGACCACAGACAGCAGGTCTTTAAAGATTTTGTGAACTGGCAAGTTAGTAATGCCACACAAAATGGCTAATGTGTCACAAATTTATAGCTTTTTGGATTCAAGAAAGATTAAATTGGCCAGATAGCAATAAAAAGCTGTATATCGGTTGCAAACCGCCAAATGCATCTTTTTAAAATATAGATCCAAAGTCACTAATGACTTCCAGGAAAATAGAGGGGGAAAAAATCATGGAACATTATATTCAGACGCACACATTCTCGTAATGCTGTGGTAAAGTACGGAAAATAAATTTGACTCTATAGTTCATGCTCTTAGGGTCACAGGGCTCAGAACATTTCATGCAGTTCTAGATTGTTAATTTTAATATAGAGAGGTAAAAGTCTAAACGTAAAGTGTGGAACACTATCAAATCTTGGTCAATGAAGCATCAGAATGGATTTTTAAGAAGGCCATTCTAATCCAATGCCTACACATGAGCTTGTACAAATTGGATGCCAAAAGAAGAGTAAATCTACCGAAATCCATTAAACCTACATAAATAAAGCTTTGCCGTTCTGAAATGTACAAGCTCAAAAGACATTTTCAGTTGTAGTGCTTTCCTTTTACCAGTGGTTACAGAAAATCAGAAAGCCATCATGAGTCTGTATTTTCGTCTGAGTGCCGATGTTGTGATACATTCCAACAACTTGTTCAAATCCCTGCATTCTCAGCTCGTAAATCGCAAAGTGTTGACTGGTTTACTGGTAAGGTTTCTGTGGCGACAAGTTCCTAGGTGATGGTTTGGTACTCTTGGGGTCTACAGTGCGTTTTATGAATGACCGTGGCTGTTTAGAGTTGATCCAGTGGCTTAGAAAAAGGCCCAACAGCACAGCTTGGGAACAGCTGTAGAAACATTTTCTCAGCCTGTTTTTTTTGCTCACCAATTCAAAGAGTTATTAGCAGCTCCACGATGAACCTTCAACAGGCGCGGTGGAATGGATTCCTCTGACGGGGACAAAAAGAAATATTTGGAATATAATGAATAGGACTCACAGTAAGAAGCACGTATTCAATCCACACCAGGGGTTCGGTTTGTCTTTAGATCTCCCCTCCAAAACCATTCCCCAGTCTCATCATAATGGATTTATGATCGATAATCTCATCAATCTGTTATATATCAACTGCTGTCTGTGTTCTAAATGCCTAAGATAGCGGGTCAGCTGTGAGACGCTGTCAGACATACTCAGGACATACTGTTGAAAGAATGCAGATGTTAATGGTGGGAGAGAATGAATATTTGACATAGCCAAATGTACAACTCGCATACACAAATGGAAAACACACACACAAGGATATTTTGACTTTTAGCAGACCAATAACAAGTTATTTGCTACAAGCTTATTAGTCAATACCACAAACGGTATAGAGGGAGACAAACCATTTGCAGTAATAAGGACGAGTAGTGGTGTTGCAGCCGGTTGCAGCAGTATTAACTTTTTTTTTTTTTTTTAAAGCCAGCTTGTTCAGTAAACCACTGTTTAATAAAAAAAAAAGAAGAAAAAAAAAGTGCTTTACTGAAAACATACAAAAACATGAATTTAATATGAGTTATGTAGCCAATCCTAAGAATGAGGGAAAAATGAATACAAAAAATAAAAATGGCAGTGCTCAGTATGACAGTTGTACAAATGAAAGCCCCTGAAAATATATGTGATTTTCTGTGATTAATATAGACTATTTAATATGTTAAAAAATAAATAATAGATTTTATAAATAATTTGTAAATAAATATTCTAAAAACATTTTTAAATATATAAATATTATAAAAACAAGTATAAGAATAAATATTATAGAAATTAATTATTTTGAAAAAAATTATCAAAACATTTATTAAATTTATTATACTTCCCTTAAATTGATTCTACATTAATTTGTGGAATCAATGTACTTAAAATGATTAATCACAATTAATGACAGAAAACTGTGCAATGAATTATATTTTTAATCAATTTTGATGAAATTATTGTTAGTTTTTGCAAGCAACATAAAAAAATATATAAAAAAGGATATTACTGTACAGAAAACTGGGCAATTATTAGAAATTTGTAATCAGTTATCAGCCTAATTCTTTTTGCAAGCAACATATACAATAAAAAATGTAAATATATTACAGCTTTAATATTTACAGTTTATAGAATAATTAGCCACATGCCATCCATCACAGGTAACTGGCTCAAAAATATGGTGTGCTCATGAGCAATGCTAACAGACTGGGGTGCTAACAGAGCTCTCTCAAGGTCTCTATCCCCATCTGTTGTTTCACTAACAGCTCAAACTTACTCAAAAACGTGAAAAGGTCATGCAACATCACAATTTCACATGCACTCTTTCTTTCTGCTTCTGGAAGCTTCGGGTGCAGCCGTGATTTCTTTTTGGCAGCATTCGACTCTCAGCAGCAACGCTACAACAGATGTGTTAATGCTGATGCTCTCTCTCATTCTCAGTCATTCTTGTTTTCTCATTCCTCTTTCTTAGTGACTGAAAGAAAACCCTCTAGAACTGTCCAAATGACAGGGGGTCTGTGTGAAAATATGATAAGAGCAAGCAAAGATTGCCAAACAAGAAACAAAGAAAGAGCGAAACAGAAAGAGAATCATGGGAAAACAAAAGCGAGGAAAAGGAGTTGAATGAAAAGGCGGATTAAGAGACTAAGAGAACGAATAGTGCACTGGATAAAAGGCCAAGCAGCAGCAGAAGTGATGGATGAATAAGTCTGGTTGTGTGGATGAGTGGAAAGAGGTTTGGATGTGGGATGGCACGGATTTTCGAGCAGGTTGCGGGGCTGGTCCTGGCAGCCGAATACAAGCCGTTTGTTAACAGCGAAGCATTAACGACCTCCACGGTCTGCGCCAAAAAACATGAACGAGCTTTAATCAAACCGTGCCTGTGTTACAGCTGTAGGGCCTCTCCAAAAAAAGGAGGAGGAAGAAGGGGATGCAGAGGTGGGAAGCTGCGAAAACAATTTGGGCATCTGTGTGTGGAGCACATGTGGAGGAAATGGGAGAACATGCTGATTATTTGAAGCGTGGGGAGAGATGGAGAGAGCATGAAGAACAAACACAGACCTGGAATGGAGTTTTTGGCTGGTACTGAGCGGATGGCAAATATTAGGAAAGTCATAATATATTGGGCAGAATTTCTGAGTATTTGAATAACAGTGTAATGCCAGTAATTAGACAACATTGCTTTGTTTAAAGGTACACTACGAAGCATTTCTCAAAAAAAAAAAAAAAAGAAAGAAATAAAAATAAAAATAAAAATCAAAGAAGTGTTAAAAAGTGCTAAGAATAAAAAAAAATAAAATTAATTAATTAAATAAAATAGTATTAATTCAGTTTTATATTCCTTAAACTAAACCACCTCTTAATAAAAAATTGTTTGTTTTTGTGAAGTTTTCAACAAGGAAACTTTTAGTTAAAAATGAATTGAGCCAGTGTATAAAAAATGTGTTCTTCCTTCACCTTGGTAAATCACTAGAGTAAAATGAAATGAAATGAAATGAAATAAAAAATATATAAAATAAAATTAAAGTTTTAAAGGTTAAATAAAGATTAAAGTTTAAAAATAAATGAATTGTAAAAACATAACTAAAATGTTTAAAAATAAATGTTAAAAATAAATACTTTTTAAAATAAAAAAAAAGTTTAAAAAATAAGCTGTAAAAAATATTAAATGTTAAAACAGATAAACTGTTAAGAAAATAATATGTTTAATAAAACATACATACATTTTACATTTTATATATTAGGTTTTATATTCAATGGTCAACTAGTTTGATTATAAAGGTCGCCAGCTCTAACTAGAAAATGAATGCTGTTTGGAGCTCCTGTTTTCAGCAAGGAAACACTAAGAAAGACAAGAAAAGACTAATCTGGTTGTACCCACAAAATTGAGCTAAATGACTGAACTCTGATTGAGACCACTCCATTACATACTCTGTCATTTCTCTCAGTAGTGCACTGAAATAAAAAAAGGTCTGCAATGGTTTTAATCGTTGATTAGTGAGACCTGCCTGCCGGCTACATCTGCATCACATGAACCTGTTTGCTGAATCAAACCGGTTCCTGTTTATAGTGACTTGTTTAAATAAACCAGGCAGTGTAGCTAATGAAATCAGTGCTCTTCTACTCCAGAGGAAGCATGCATTTACGACATCCAGAGCAGCTGTTCCCAACGCACTACAGCTATCTCTGCGCTACACCTGTTAGTTTAACCTGGATAGAAGTTTCTGGGGCAGAGAGGTTTAATTATTCTGTAAGAGGCCCACAATGGTCTCACAAAATAATAATGATTCGGTTTCAAAGTTTGGAAATTTACTAATTGCATGAGAATATTTTTAACAAGGTAAATGTTACAGGTGCTAAATTAAAAAAAAAAAAATATGTATATACATTCGAAAAGAGAATCTATAGGTTTCTGTTTACATAAAGGTGGATATGATGGTGCACCGCTCAAGGCTTTCAACAATTTAGTATAATCATGGTACCTACAAAAAAACTGCAAACCATAGTGTCACACATGAAAAAAAAAAAAACACTTTTCATTAAAAAAAAAAGATTTATATATATTTATATATATATATATATATATAGAGAGAGAGAGAGAGAGAGAGAGAGAGAGAGAGAGAGAGAGAGAGAGAATATATATATATATATATATATATATAAACTTGAAAAAAGATTTATACACATATTGAAAAAAATAAATATATATATATATATATATATATATATATATATACACACACATACACACACACACACACACACACACACACACACACAATGTTTTAGAATTCTTTGAAAATGTTACATTCAAGCATCTGGGACTGTAAAGAGAAGATGACCAGTAAGTAGCCAAAGCCTTTATGTCCAAGCTTAAGATCAGCGTTGTGGTCACTCAATGAGGCCACAACAATAACATAAATATAAAGAAAACCAAAAGAACTCAACAGTTGGCTTTGAAAGGTGTCATGGCACCAGTGAGGAGTCAAATTAGACTCAAATAAGAAAACAAAACAAACATAAAAGCAGACAAAAGGGTGAAATTATATTACCAAGTTTCCCGCAAAGAGGAAAAAAACGGTAACAAAAAAAAAGACATCAAGAGGACATGAGAGAAAAATGTGTGTGGAGCTTCCTGCCACCAGCTATTACAATAACACTCTCTCTGCTTCCAAAGCAGGACGCTGGACTTTATTCTGTACCTCCAAATCAATTCAGCTTCCTGCAGTAATTAGGTTGATCGCTCATAATTTGCTACTACCGCTCATATCCGATCTAGATCCAAGCCAGAATGTCACACCATGGAAAGGTTAAACTACTGGCCCCCAACCAGTTTTTCTCTGCCAAAAAATACACGTACTTTGACCACCAGGGAAATCTGGTCAGTGACTGGTCCAGTCAGTGCTTGGGCACCTTCAGGAGCTCCTTGAGGGAGTATGTCAAGTTTAGTGTTCAGAGGAACATGTTTTCCTTTCCTGACAAGCTGTTTTGTGAATGACCGCAACGCATTTCTCCTTCTCGCTATCTCTTGCCCTTTCCCTATCGTCTCTTTGTCTCTCATCCCCCAACTCTTGTTCTTTCTCTCCCAGCGAGGGGAATCTGCTCCAAGATTTTGGCTCATGAAGAAAGGGAAGCTCTTCAGTTTAACTGGCAAGCTCACTGCAAAGCAGCTCTTTTTCATTACGAGCTTTCACAACAGGCTGTTAGACAGAGATCATGCATTAGAGAGCCCACAGAACAGCAAAGCCAGGCGAGGAGCAGGGCATGTGGGGAGGTATAACTTGCAAAAGCACTGACCATAATGTTGTCACCAAGAGATTTTACCCTCCAAGATCAGCCATTCTTCAGTATGAGGTTATGGCTGAAAGTTACAGTACAGACCCCGAGGTGTGTGACAGGGTGTTTTCTGATGGAAAATGAGAAAGTAAGTGAAAATGGAAGTAGTCAAGGGTTCAAGGTGCTGGCGAAGTGCTGGCTAGCCTCTACTTCATATTATATGGTTTCTTTTGTGGTGGCGGGGCTGTCACTCTTAGTGATTGAAAGGTCTAGTACTGTGCTCCCAAAGCAAACAGCAATAGTAGTCCGTCCTCCCATGAGCTTTAAAATAAAGAATGATTTCATTCTCTTCCTTGAATATGATGATAATATACCGCTTTGGATAATAATCTCCAGCCTACGTTTACCCTTGATATTGTGTCACACTAATATAAACTATTTAAAGGCCATGTTCTTTGGTTGTGGTACAGGCTTTAGTAAAACAAACCCCAAATCTCTACTTTAAATTATTTAAAAAATCTGAAAATTTTGAGAGTGTCAAGACAGCATGTCCCAGTGTTATTACGCAAAAGTTTACATTTTATCAGTTTGAAAAAGCATTTTAACTGATGGATTTTGTCTCAGAGTTCTTGAAAATCCAAAATATAACTGACAAAAGCACGTTATTTAGTACAATTAACAGATTTATAAAAACATTTTAAAAAGCTAAAAATAATTAAAAAAAAATACTGAATCATATTTGTGCGCAAGTTCCTCAAAATTTTTCCTACTATCAGAGCAATTCAAGTTTGAACTAAACCTAAATGCCAAGTATGATTTCTAAGGACGCAGTGATATTAAAATTGAAGTATTTATGGTAAGGATGGTAAGGATTAAAATTCTAGACTATTTTGAGTAAATAAATTTAAAATAAAACTCAAACTAAAACTGAAAACAATCACTTTAAACACTAATTTAGTTAATGTAATCATTAAAACATTATGTACAGTATAGATTCTCATCTTTACATTTAACAGTGCTTTTAAATTAGTAGTGCTTTTAAAGAACGGAACATTAGGTGACAGCAAAGATGATATAAATGTAAAAAATATATTTAAAAAATGACAAGATCGGCCAATATGTATTCAATATTGACACATTTATACAGACAAAAGAGTTAAAAGAGATGGAACATAAAAATGAATCCTGTGTGAATGACCATCACAGACAGACTAACCATCTCCAATTCAAAACGGACATAAAATTGAGAGAAGTAAAGAGAGACAAACAGACGAGAAGAGACATACAATGTTCTCACACACTTTTAACATTAAAAACACACAACCTAAAATAAAGTATAATAGTTGTTTGCCAGATTGTTGTTCATCTGCTTTTGCTTTTAGAGCTCTAATAACAGTTATTGGGATGAACCGTTTCTGAACCCTTTTGCCATGGGGCGGTTGACGGTTAACAGACAGTTGGAGATTTTCAGGTTCATTAGCTTGACCAAGAGCCAGTATTCTTGTGTCAATAACACTGAAAGCTCTATTGATTTGTAAAAAAGGAGCGGGTTTCACAGATGTGGTGCTTATAGTTTTAGGAGGCTTTTCTAAGAACTGTCCAGCAAATCTGATGAGCTGTAAGTGCTCTTCACTGAGCAGTAAGCGGTTGCTGCCATTACCTGCAAAAAGTGTTCCTGCTGGGAGCTGAAGTGGAAACTCTTTACCATCGGTCTCTGTTTTGGAAACTTCACAGTGGTAGAATCCATTGTTCCATTAAAACTACCCCAGTATGTTCTAGAACTGACTCCACTGAGATACAGATGCAAACACCTGCATATAAAAAGTTAAATAAAAAAGCATACACGTCCTGCACACACAAGACAGTCACCTAACTCACCTTAATGATCTAGATATTTTTTTAACATTCAGATGTTGATTTTGGAATTCTGTTTTGATTCACTTAAGAGACGGAACTTCTGCAATCATTCAATAAACAGTTCTTCATTTGAAATGATAACCCAAAAATTCAAATATTTTTAAAAACACTGGGGCCTAAATAACATTGAACCTTCACTGTACGGCTAGAAAAACAGATATTTTTGGGTTTCACAGAAGAAAGAAGTCATCCAGGTTTGAAAGACATGAGGGTAAGTGCATGACAGAATTTTCAGTTTTGAGTAAACTGTCCACTAAACTCATTACTGCCTAAAACAATTGAAATATTGTCTGTCATTTGTGTAGACTCGCAGAATTACTGGAATAAATTCACATATTTCATTTTTTTTTTTTCTCTTGTTGTTGATGCATGACTGAATAAAGTGTTCTGCAGTCTGCTAAATTGAAATTGCAGTTGCTCGTCTAGCCTCTCTGTCTTTAGCCAAACGTTGTGGTTTGTTTATGAGACGGGGGGAGGAATGGAGGGATACAGGAAGAGAGGGAGATTTGGAATTGTTTGGATGATGAGACTCTCAATCTCAGACTCTGAGCAGAGCTTGAAAGCACACGATTCCCATGCACAGCAGGATCCATGTTCTGCGGTTATGACAGGAAAAGTGTACAATCTAAAAGAACATAGTCTAGGAAAGCCAGACCTTTAAATTCTGGTTCACATATTTATTCTGTTTAAGATGCACCAAATTAGAAATGACGGGGTGAACTGACCGACATCAGCCGACCATGCAGTCCTCCATCCAGTTCATCTTTTTTCATGAATAAACTAATTTAATATACTGGTAAGCTCAAGGATATCTTGTTTACTTGCTGCTGGTTTTAATAAAACACTCAATCTTTTGAAGATTCATTGTCATATGAATCTTCTATAGACTATAGAGCATCTGTGAGAGTGTCTTGCTTTAATAGAGGTCTTCGGCATCAAACTAACAGGTACCTGCAAAATGAAACAGTCATTTTAGTATTTTGACATTTAGTGTGCTTTGACATTCAGCCATTCAAATTGCTTTCAAAAGAACAAAACCTTCAAGTCATTCACAAATATGCAGTGATGGCTGAACTACAGCAACCGAGAGACCATCAAAGTACAAAATCGTTTCCTTGAAGATCTCTGTAAAGCTCTAGAGAAGCACCCAATTGTGTCTTATTCACCGTCCGAGTCTTATGTCATTTTTATTACTCTGCTCTTTTCATGTGTGAGAACACCTGAAAAGCATTAATGCACAGTACTCTCTCCCACTCTCTTTCTGTCTCTATGCATAGAGAGCGTTACATGACGCCTCTGCTGACAGTAACTGGAGCTGTCATGTTGATGTTTTCATGATGGTTTGAGGCTGTATTACCTGAACATGTGATCATGCAGAGTAAATGCACAGCTTTTGCATTACAGCAGCAGAGAGCAGCGTTTCTGTGTTCTGCATCTGTTCTGTTTGTTTAATTAACTACTCAACGCAATGTTAAACTTTCACATATGCTGCAGTTTTGCAATATAGCAGAAAACCCTCAATGTACAGCACATGACTGATATATTAGGGATGTGGCTATAAATCCAAACCAGAGCAATAAAAAAACTCAGAAATGAAAACCTGTAAAAGTCAAAAAGGAATAAATAAAAAATCTAAACTAAAAAGCAGAGGAAGAGCCTTAGATGTGCTCAAACAAAAGAGAGCCTAAGATGACTCAAACCTTTTTCTCTCCTTAAATCAAACATATACACTCAAATGTGGTGATTGAAATATATTATTTAGGGAACACTAGCCTGGAAAGGATATTCAGACACATCAAGCTATGCTCTTTTACTTTCAAATGAGTGTAAATGTTTGTGTATAAGAGGGAGATTTTCTTTTGGTTTACAAACCACTAAGCAGACCAGCAGTTTAATTAAGGACAAACTGGAGACTTTGTTTATGTGACAGAAAGCAATATATCGTAAGCCAATTAAACACCACAACATTACAATCCAAAACTGTCTGTAACTAATTACTGGTTATCCCAAAGCACTTTCCTTGCAATAATGCATGCCCCGAATCTAAGAAACATAATGTTATGACCATTTAGATTAAAGCAGGTTCAATTACATGTTTAGGCAACCCAGCTACGTAGCATATTAAGGTGTACGGCAATGACTGTGACAAACAGGATATGATGTCATGCTCCAGGACTTCTATTTAAACAAAAAAAAATAAAAAATCAAAATCAAAATCAATCATCAATTACAAATAATAGTACACGCACAGTGTCCTGATACCCAAAGTGAGTTTTGGTATCACAACATTATAATGTACAGCATGAAAAATTCATTTTCATTTTGAGATTGGCTAAAGATTACATTTATTAGTGTTATTAAATTATTAATGTTTTAAAAGATTATGTTGAGATGAGCTGAGATTATATGAAGGTAACTTTAATCTGAAAACTGGGGAAATTATTATGCATATAAATAAATAAAAATAAAAAACCTAACATGCTTGCTTGTTTTACTGGCCAGAAGTTATTTAAATATATGCTATCATTCAAAAGTTTGGTATCAATATGATTTTATTTTATGTTTTTGAAACAAGTCTCATTATACTCACAAAGGCTGCATTTATTTGATTAAAAATACAGTAAAAAAAAAATATGTCAATGTTGAAAAATGTTATGCTACTTAATATTTTTTGCTGAAAATGCGGTACTTGTTTAAAAGATTATATGATTGAATGAATAGAAAGTTCAAAAGACCAACAGTTATTTGAAATATAAATCTTTTGTTACCATAATAAATGTCTAACTTTTCTTTTTTTTTAAAGATAAGCTTTAAAAAGTTTAGGTCAGATGTCCTTCTGTAAGTAACTTAAATGTGGAGAGAAAAGAGAGTAAATTAGCATACATACAAAACAATAAATGTAAAAAACTAATACTGGTCAATAACCAATATGGTACCCATATATCATGCATCTCTCTAGCATGCATTTCTTTGCATAAGCTTGCATCTCTCACGCTGAGTCAAGAGTCCAAAGTCTAGTGTGAATGCAACTTCAGCTGCTTTTTTATGCAAATAGGACTTTTGGGAAGGGAACTTCCCCTCCCAATTCAGACAATGTCATAATGACAAGTATGTGTAAACGGTCTCTTTCCAATCAACACAAACTACAGTAGAAACCACAGATCAGATCACTACGAGATTAAAAGATAATCATCATCTCTCTCAATGCCAAGGTTTACTTGAATTACAGAACTGCAGGTGATGAATGGACACGTTTAGCTTCGGCGTTGTTTCAACATATTTTCCTCTCCATTCCGCTGCATGGTCATTTGCATAGAGCAGGGGGTCTCCACATAGCTGTGGTCTTGCTGAAAAACATAGGGTGGTGCAGTTCTAAAGCCTTTGGGTTAAAGGTGGCCAAAGGCCAAGTTCAGGGTGGACCTCACGCTGGCACAATGCCTGCAATATGCTGCACAGAGCCAGAGCATGTGGAAGTGCTTTAGGCCTGGGGAAGGAGCAGCCAGCCTCGCACAGAATCCCTCGCCGCAAAGACAGAGAAGCTGAAAGCAAATTACTCTTCATTAGAGCCACACAGCCGGTTGCCAGGGACCCAAGCATGGAAAAACAACAGGCCTCAGAATTTATGATGAACGCATCATAAAGGAAGGAGGTTGACATGCAACATGCCACCTGCTGAACGCACTTCAATTTTGTTTCGGATGAGAGAACGGTGGCCTTCATCACCGAAGATGAAGTACTTTTGCATATGTGTGCGAACTGCACATTCTTCTACTTTATAACACCAGTCGTAATTCTGCTGATCTGAATTTATGTATTTCCAGCTCCCTGCGGAGGCATTTTTTGAGTTAGCATTCTCTGTTCCTACGCATTGGTATAAGAGCAAGCGAATTTTAATGTGCATATTGAAAGTATTACTCCTTAAACAGAACATCTTGTCCTTCAAGATCAAGTGACAAGACTGGGCCAAAACTGCATAAAAATCCGTTAAGTCCAATTGAAAAGATTTGCCGAAGCTTTCGCAGATGTTCTGAGGAATTTTTTTTTTTTTTTTTTTTTTTGAGGGCTGCAGCGCTGTGGTAAATTGAATTGCTATAGATATGGTTTCGTAGAGGCCATTACCCTCTGAAATGTTCCAGTCTCGTCCGCGTCAGAGAGCAGAGACCCCATTACGTACGCCGGCAGCACCCTGGCCCTGATGACAGGCCCCAGCCACCCAGGGATATCATCAGCTCTAGTCCAGCGTCTCTGCTGTCGTAATATCATCGTCTCAGAGGTGTCATGATAACCATCATTTTCTCCTGCGCAAAAGCCTCCACCCGGCCTCTAATGAAAACAGCCGTCTCTGAAATCTGTTTTCGCTCTGGTCTGCATTGTCGTCGAAACATTTTCATTATATTACACCCCACAGAGTCATAATGACCTCCACATAGACAAAACAGGACACAGAGCTATGATGTTGTCTGGAATTGGTTGTTATGGTGCTCAAGAAACCTGGTCCAAGGTGAGGATGATGGGGCGACTGGCTACCAGCAAAAGCAAGCAGCGAACTCAAGTACTCCTGAGGATTGCTCAATCTTTTCATGTTTCACTCGGTTACTGCAATAAGAAAAATCCCTCAACTGACCGAGTCGCTCTAATACTTTAAAGATGTCTCAGTTTATGATGTAGTAAAACAAGGAATATATGAGATTGTAGCCTGAGCCAAGGCTGATGTATCTGGAGGACCTCCAGGTTACCAAGTTGGACAACTCCAAAGCCAAAACAAAAAGACTTCCATAACAACAACCTGGAAAGAGAGAAGGTGAAAGACAAAGAGAATAAAAAGTCGCCAAAGTGCTTTTAAATGCGTAGAAAATACTAACCATCATTTCATAACTAATTAATGCAATAACCTAACATTTTTTATAATCTAAACCCAATGCCCAGACTACTTACTTGAAAAAGCTTTAAGTATTTATTTTACAAATTAATTTAAATTTATCCAATGTCCAACTATCCAAAGTGTAACGAATTTCAATAATGAAATATTTCTAGAGTAGAATATGTATTTAAATAACACATGCAGAAAACACACACATTTCACACATAATATATACATACTTACAAAGTCATGTTCTTCTCACCCCAGTGCAATATAAGATTTGAATTTTTCAGAGTCTAAAGTGTGAACAAAGGCACAGCATGTCTGACTGTCACAGCCAGTAGAAGTTTCTTGCCGTCACACTTTTTGGATTCAAAGTGAGTGTGAAACGAAGTTGCCGCCACCTCTATCACCAACTGAAATCTCCCATTCTGAGTTAGTCAGTCGGGCCAAGATTCCCATGCTGGGTGTGACTGTCTGTCTGTGTGTGTGCCTGCTTGGTGTTCCCCCAGATCTATAATGGGATGAATGAGCACCAAAAAGTTTTGAGACAGGGAATGGGCTTTTGTCCCAACCACTGTCTTCTGAATTTGATATATTTGTTTACAGGCAAAAATAAACAAATAAATAAAATTAAAGCTGGAGACCATAATGAAGTAATAAGGCTTTTGCAGACCTGACCATCCCCCCTTTTATAGTACATAATCTGTGGTCACTGACTAAATGGTTTTAACTACATCTACAAGGATTTCTGGTAGCAGCTTTGGGGTGGCAAAGCCTTGCCTCTGTTTTGTGGCAGCTGAAGTGACAGCGTACTTGTTCGCAACACGCCTGTAATTATGTCTACTCATCACCCAACCCTCTCGCCTCTGCCTTCCACATCATTTCCAAATCAAATGTGCAACATGAAGCCAGAGACAGAGTGAAAGCTTGCTCTGTGGTTGACAGTAAACAGTTCCACCGGCTAGATTCAGCTCGAGCCTCGAGGTGTTACGACAGTCTCTACGACATGTATAATTTATTTTTTCATTTTTCACATATTCATTAAAACACAGCATCATTTTCAGTCAGAGAGAACTGATTTAAGATTTCTTTACATTGCTGATAAGGTCTTCCCCGTCAGTCTGTTAGTAATGGTGATTGATTCACTGCTTCTGATTTGGAAATAAAATCCATTATGTATGAACAAATAGCCTCACTATTATTTTACCATTAATTTTTTATTTTTTATTTAATTTTATTTATTTATTTTTATTTGTATTTTTATTTTTATTTTTTGAGACAATTCAGATATTAACCACATCCTGTAATACTACATTTCAATTGATTTAAATCGAACTTTGAACATTTTTACTTAACTATTTTTAAGCTTAAACAGTACTGATAGATAGATAAAATTAAAGCTAGATAGATAGATAGATAGATAGATAGATAGATAGATAGATAGACAGTGAAACACTCCCACTACCAATATTTTCTATTATTTTTCACTCTTTTGTGAACAGCACGTACCTGTCAGAGGCCGCACGCCACAGTGTCGATGGAAATTACATGATGACGTCACATATATGCAAAACTAACATATATTTCTTGAAAGAAGATATCAAAATAAATCAATAAGCAAGCAATTAAGCAATAAATGTTACACTAAACAATACATTTTAAATGTTTTTTTTAATAATAATTAAACAATGCATATATAAACAATTCTTACAATCAATAAGAACCTACTGGAATGTATGCAAACCTCATGATATTACACCCTTGACATCACTTCCCTGCTCTGTTATTCTGTTGCTCTGAGCTGTATATGAGGCACAGCTGTCCCACTTCTGAGTGCACTAGTTGGGCAGCACACCAGGACAGCAGATGCTACACTGGACTACTCATGCACACATTCCTGATCCTACATGATTGTCTGTAATTACCAGCTGTAAGCTGATAGCAGGGGGAATAAGGAGTCTATTGAGCTGTCAGTGGAGGCAGGCCGCTGACAAGCACAGGTACAGGCTGAGCGGCAGGAGGAAGGAGAGAACGTGTAACCATACACTGACATCCTTTGACTGACCAGTACAGAGTGAGTGTTATCATCTCATACTGAACACGAATAGGACAAGGCCTGTCCAAATATTACCATGCACTCAGATGGTTAACACACTACAGAGTTTACTTATTTAGATAGATAGATAGATAGATAGATAGATAGATAGATAGATAGATAGATAGATAGATAGATAGATAGATAGATAGATAGATAGATAGATAGATAGATAGATGGTAACCAGGTCTAAAGGAGAGGCAGAACAGGAATCTTGGGGCAGGAAGTCAGAGAGCTTGTTGGGGAGGCACCTAATTGTCTACTGCGGCATGTAATTACAAGCTTACTCAACATAAATCTTTCATTATTAAGTGCTATTTCTGTGCTGGAACACTAACGCTGTGCATCCCTCAGCAAGTGAGAGAAACCTCTGCTTTTTGCCTAATTCAGAGCAAGAGAGAAGGATCGTGAGATAGGGGGCTGAAAAACAATGGAGTTTTAATGACATAAAATAGTGTTTGCGTTTCAATCTGCAAAGAGAAGAAGCAGATTGAATTAAGTCTGTCAAAAACAAGAAAACGGGAAACCTTGCTTACATCAGAACACAAAGAAGTTTCCCTGAGGCCACACATTTCCTCAATCCATATCCTGCCCTTTAAGAGCGAAAGTGGGGGGAAAAGATCCAATATGATCTTGTTGTAAGATTAGATTTTGTTCAGTGGAGCCAGAAGCATCTAAAAAATCGTGAAGGCAATTATGGCATTGTTGTGAAGAGTCATGCGTTAGTGTTCACCCGCAGGCTGATTTCACCGACATCTGCCCTCAGGGTCATGAAGATGCATAGAAATACACTTAAATGCTTGTTCGGCTTCATCTTATGATTTTGTAGGATAAAAACAATTTTTTTTCTTTTACATTATTTAGTGGCTCCTTTACCATCAAAACTAAAGTTAATAGACACTCCTGGTCCTAATGTAATACTATTGACTCATCAGTGCACATTATTCCAAAGAAAAGTTATGTTTGTCTTCATAATCTTTCGTCAAAATGTAATCATTTGCTTCACCTCTGACATTATTTTTCAGCTGACCTCACCAAGGCCTCTTATTTTTCAACCACCTGCCATATAGAGACCACTTTTCATCATCCAGTCAATCCCCAGTGGACAAAACCAAGCCGTTTTTCACTTGGAATTACACCACATTATAAAATAAAATATCTGAATACCTCTTCATGCAGACTTTGAATATCAGATGAAGCTGGTGTTGAAAAACTAGAATGTCTATGCATTTATATTACTTTTTTTTTTTTTTGCTTTAATAATGTATCATGTTGAGTTGCATTAATCATTTTTGAATGTGAAATATGTACGATACAAACACTGTTAAGAGTTATGAAAGCCAGCAACATTGTTTTATGCTGATATTTTGCCTTTACACTCCGTTAGATATGATGATTCTTCTAAAATCCTTCTATATACCTGGTAACAAAGTAAGGATCTCCAAGAACTTTGAGAAGGACTCTTAATGTCTTCTATCTACCTTATGTTTGTAGATACTGCCCCCTATGCTTCAAAAATGTAATAGCATTCTCATTTTTTCACTATGAAAAGAAACTGTTTAGCTGGTAGTTCTCATTGATTTTTTGTGAAGAATGCATTTTAAGAGGCCTTTTTTACACTAGAAAAAAAAAGGTTTTGGTAATGAACAGACGATTGTATCCATGAGCTCTGTGAAAGTCATAGCAAACCACTCAATGAAGAGAATAAGCGATGCATTAAACGCTTCTCTCTTAAATCCTGTTTTCACTGGCTGATGTTTTCTGCACTTCATTACTCAGTTCATGTGCTGAATCAACAGTAACAGTCAATCCATTCTTAACGCCACAGAATTAGCATCTGGGCCAAACGCCAGCCAGGAGGAGTTGAGCTAAAGGCCTAGTTTCTCTAATCTCATCTGTCTTCTCAATTTCACCTGATTGATCACGTCTGTAGTTTGAAAGAAGTAGTTCAACCAAAAATTAACATTTTGTCATTACACTCATCCTCCTGATGTTATTTATTTATTTATTTATTTTTTTTTTTTTAACTCAAAAGTAGAAATGAAGTTGTTTTTTCCATTTAACTGCAGTTCATTGTAACCAGGTTCTGTCAAGCTCAAAATCAAAATACAAAACAACACCATAAAAAGAAAAATAGTAGTCCTGAGCACCAAGTCTTCTGAAGCCATGCGATAAAATTAACATCTTAATTCTCTGACAATCTTCACCTCCACTCTCCAGAATTAAACATGGTAGAGCAAATTGAAATGATGGGTGCCAAAAAACTAACAGCGTTTTGTGTGCCATGGAAAAACGAACAGCATGATGGACTGGAACAACATGATGGTGAGTAAATAATGCCAGAATTATCATTTTTGGGAGAGCTAGTCTTTCAATGTACCCTTTTACTTCATTATAAAGCTGTGTGCTTTTCCTCTGTGTCTGTCTCTTGTTTGGTTACCAAGTAAACATGAGTTAAATGCACCAATGTAATCATAGTTTGGAGCTACACTGCAGAAATGAATTGCTCAATTCAGAAAAACAGAAATAAATCATTGAAATAGATGAGCAGCTCTGAGTATAAATTTAAGAAGAACTTTCTAAAAATAAAATAAAATAAATCAGTCAATAAAGTCTTAGATGTCACAGCACTAAATCTTAGATTAAAAAAATGTGTTGTAAATTATTTAATTTACTTTTTAATAGAAGATACATTGACTTTAAAAACGAAAACTACTGACTAAGAACCTCTATTCATCAAAATAACACTACATTACTATAAACCTCTGTGTAGACAAGGAGAGTGTTATCCCCATAGTCTGCGGATCTTAAATTCCGAACTGCTTTTCCAGCTGTTGAAAGCACGGGAAGGCATGAGTGAGATTCACAGAGGAGTAACGGATGTCTGTCCTGTGGGATTATCATGCTGAACAGATCCTGGTGCTGAGCAGCAGCGGATTTAAAAGCACTTTTCCGATAATAACGGCACTCCTGACTGAAGAACAAGACCCCTCAGAACAGTAAAGGGGAAAAAAGACACTGTAAGCTAAGCGGAGTGTCGTGGTAAAGAAAACACTGCCTCATCTCTGGATTCTTTGAACTCCATAACCACCTGCTCTCCACCAGAATAATCCCTTGTTCTTTGCTTTCCTTCCTTTTCTCCACAGCACTATAACATATGTCGTAGTACAGTGTAAGTTTGTTTCTTCTGCAAATCAAAGGACGGGATCTTCGTCCAGAAGGGTTATTACAGAAGGGGAAAGGAATTTCCGAAGTCTTGTTGAAGGCTTCTGCACTGCAAAAATTTTAAGTGGCTTTAACTAATTATTATTTAGCAACTAGTTTTGCAGATTTTTACGTTCACTCAGTTTCTCTCTCTAAAGTATTGTTTTTTAGTTGGCCCAAATTTTATTGAGCTTGTTTGCTCAAGTAGTTTTATAGTTGATTCAACTAAATTATTTTTTTTTAGTCAAACATTTAGAAAAATAAGGCAAAGATTATGTCAGTTCAAATTTAAGCATTTACTCCATGTGTTTTATGTGTTTCCTAAGATTTATTATATAAGCTAGAAATTGCTGTGGGCTAGTGTTGGAGGTGATTGACTGACCTCTATTAAGTTTTTATCCCATTTAAAGATGATTGAAATCACAGATGTGTAAACTGTTGCATTTTGTGGTACTGGTATTTTGGAGCAAAATTTATAGACCATTAAAATCCCAAAATGAAAAAATTACATTGACAAATTTTTGATGGTTAGCTCATAAAATCTACTTGGCTGTGTTAAGGTAGCTCTTAGAGTTAACAAAACTTTTGGCTTTTCAGCATACCTTTTTAACCTGTCAAAACAATCCTTATAATTGAATTTGCCCACCAGTTCTCGACATCCTGGTTTAAGGTCCACAAAGTTTGGCTCATAGTAAGGGCGTCCCAACTCTGCTGTATGACGCTGTTCAGGCCCGTTAACACCAAAGCTGATAACTGTAACAACTTTAAAGAATAACCAAAGTCTTATAGATTTGGAATGATATGAGGGTGAGTAAGTAATGACAGAATTTTCATTTTTGAGTCAACTGTCCTTTTGCATGAACACATCTGAAAATGCATTGGCCAAAACAAAATGGTGAATGGAAGACAATGTGAAAAAGATTTGTAATTCTTTTCAGACAATGTACACATCTTAAATAAACAAAAACATTCAGAAATACAGAATCAGAATGAAAGTACAAAAGCCACATACATTAATAACTAAAAGAAAACATGCTGACTTTTGTTTTCTGATGTTCACCTATTGTGCCCAGACGCATCGGTGCGTTCGAGAAAAATCAAGAGTTTGAATCAAAGATGTCACAGGAGCCCTGTTCATCTTAACTGACTCTTCCAACAAACCCTTTCATATTTCTCAGCTGCCATCTTGAAAGGTGCCACTTGTTGCCAGGGTGAGCGGCCAGCTGTCTGGCAACAGAAGCCATTGCCATTTGTTCTGGTTCTTTCAGTTTGAAATTACAACAGCGCTTGTATGTTACCGCCTCACCTATGTTCAAATTGAGTTTTGAGGCCAAACTTCATTTGAATCCATCTTGTCAGGCCCATGCAACGTTTGAAATTCAATTTAAACTTTTGCAATCAAAACTGACAATAAAGGTGATAATAATCAACAAAAGCTTTGTGAACAATAATAATAAAAAATGCATAAAGAAACATGAAAACATTATTTAATTACCTAGGTTGACATTAGAAAAAAAAATGCAGCACTCTGGTTGAGGTTAAACCTCATATCATGCGGGGGAAAAAAGAACTTTTTATAAAAATTCTTCAAACAAAACTGAAACTTTGAACTTATCGATGAAAAATGTAAATATTAAATAAAATATTTAGAATACGTACCAGTGTTATTTTAGTATCATTGTGATACTAGAGAGTTGTTGTGTTTTTATTTATTTTTTATTAGTTTTTGATTCTTAGATAATATATATATATATATATATATATATACACTATTTACGGACGTATAACACATAACACAAGATAATAACCGGCAAAGTATAGAACAGAGTGAGGGTTATAAATACACACGGTAAACGAGGGAACTAAACAGGAATAGCTGGACAAGGATTAATTAATCAGAAACAATGGTAACTAATGGGAGCTCATAACAAACATGACAGGAACTGAACTAAACTGAACATAATCATGGCAGAAAAATAAAAAACAGGAAGGAGGGCGGAGGCTTAGGTGGAGGGCATGGTGCTGGTGAAAGACAGGAACCTAGAGACGTCAGAGACCAACACCATGGCGGAGCTGACGGTGGGAGGAACCAGGGTGGAGCTTTGGACGAAGGACTGGGTGACACCCAGAAGCAGATCAACGGAGGCAGAACCAGGGTGAGGGGAGGAACCGGTGGAGCAGAGAGGCCGACGGACCAGGGCGACGTCGAAGGCCTGGAAGCCCAAGGTGGAGCGGCTGGCTCGCTTGACTGAGGCGAAGTCGGGGTTTTGGCTGACCTGGGTGACGATGGAGCGAGCGAGGATGACGGGGAAACCAGAGGAAGGGAGGAGCCTGGTGAAGCCGAAGGGGTGGAGGGTCGAGGTGCAGCCGGAGACCCGGAAGTCCATGGCGGAAGCTGAGTGACGACCGACCGACGTTTGTCTGGATATACGAGGGAGCCCAGAGGAGTCCTAGGGCAGACGGGCCTCGGTGGAGACGAGGGAATGCAGAGCCGGAGCGGAGTCGGCGGGCTTACAGGCCAAGGTGGAGACATGGGCCTGGAGGGCCGAAGTGTAGCCAGGGACTCGGTGCAATACCGAGCTGGTGGAGGGGAAGCCTGAGGCGAGGCTGAAGAGCCGCACGGAGCTAGAGGCGGAGGCAGAGCCGAGGAGCTGGATGACACCAGTGGGGCCAACGAATCCAGGGGACTGGCTGAAACCAGCAGAGGAGATGGGACCAGGAAGTCTGACAGGGACATCGGAGGAGGAAGATCTTCGGATGGGACCAGAGACTCTAACAATCCGGACGGGACCAGCGAAGAAGACAAAGATTTGAGGGTGGGTACTTTGGTGGAAACTGGATCCATGGACCACAGATCTATGAGGTTCACGTCCGCTCCTGGCTTTATGGTGGACTGATCAGCGCGCTTAGTCTCCAGGGCTTTGGTGGTCTCCGGCTCTGGTTCCTGGACAAGCCCTATTGGTGTCACGGGCTCGATAACTGTGAGGGAGAGGCCTCAGCTCTGGAGCATCCAGCCCAAATACCCCAGCCACCTTTGGCTTTCCAGTCTGAGGAGGAGACGTAATGCTGGTGAGTCCATCCTTTCTGTTTGTTTTATGCGGTCTGTTATTCTGTCACGGGTTGTCGAAGAATGAGAACAGCAAACGAAGATTCTTACTTCCAAACAGACTTAACTGAGAATACGGGCGTATAACAACACATAACACAAGAAAATAACCGACAAAGGATAAAACAGAATCAGGGCTATAAATACACACGGTAAACAAGGGAACTAAACAGGAACAGCTGGACAAGGATTAACTAATCGGAAACCATGGTAACTAATGGGAGCTCATAACAAACATGACAGGAACTGAACTAAACTGAACATAATCGTGACATATATATATATATATATATATATATATATATATATATATATATATATATATATATATATATATATTTAACATATTAATATTACAATTTACAATGCTATTATTTAAAATTTTTATATTAGAATTTTATTTCAGTTTTAGTTTAGTTATATACTTTAGTACATCAGGTTAAACTAAATGAGAATGAGAAATGCTGCCTTACTAGCTGAAATTAAATTATTTTATTTCAGTTAACATTAGTTTTGTTTCAAATATTTTATTTTCTTTAAAATATTTTTTCAGAAAATAAACATAAAAACTGCACATTTAAAGTAAAATTCTATACAAATAATGTGCAAACACATGATATCAATGTGTAAGAGATTTTTTTAAAAAATCCCTAAAATTACAAGAATTAGATGAATCTGTTTCAAATTAAAAACTCTGTTATATATACATTGGAGTCAGTGTTGTGTGCTTTGAATAGCATTTTTGTCTAACATGGAATTATCCCTGTCTGACAGTTCTTCAGTCTACAAACCTAGCAAACCAGCATCATTAGCTATAAATGTGCTTGATCCCTGTCCTAATCCGTCTGACTAGACATGTTAATGCAGGCTAACACCTTAAGTTCCCCAATTAAAGTGATCAGACAAACAATGTTCTTGTTCATTTTCCTTAATCCGCTCATGCAAAGGGCCCAACAGTGAGGGAACGTGACACTGCCTACATGAAAGTGCTGACAGAAGTGAGTACAAGAGCTTTGCAAATGTTTCTGTAAATAAATTAAACTTCAGTTGTATTCAAAAATAAATTTCAATTTCAAATCTCAGTGGCATAAAGCAGTCACTCAGAAGGGACTGCAGCTCTTTTCTGTGTCTCTGATACTATTTGGAGATAGAGACAAATGTTTCTGATTTTTCTGACCCTTTTTTATGTGCATACATACATACAGTCATATTGTGGATCTGCGGCCCCTAGTTTCCCATGGAAACAATGCAGGAAGGGCTCCTGTAACTGGAGAGGGCCGAATGGTCCACAATGGCACCGCTGAGAGATAAAATGAAATCAAAACAAGCTGATGACAGTGATGGCACTTGTGTCAGAATTTGAGATGAGGTCCACCACCACCCCGCAAAGATATTTCAGAATGTCCTTTCCAAACACATACACATATTCATGTCCTTTTCATATTTGTAGCCAGTTGACGACCGATAACTATATATTTTCATTCACTTTTAATAACCTATATTTCAAACACTGAATTGAAGGTCTGAACAAGTGAATTATGAAATCATATCTGGGATTACAAAGTAAAAGCCTTTATGTCAAAAGCAGGGTGAACCTGATTGATCGGGCCCCCCATCACTCAGCCATATGTATGGTCTGTCATCTCTGAGGGGTCTATGTCATTCTCGTCCACTATAGGGATCAGTCACCATCTTTTGGAGGCCTACAGAGACATGTTCATACTCTGGGATTTCTCTGATGAGATGTGCCATCAGTTCCCCTTTCCTTGACGGTTATAATGACAACAGTGTCAGGTTCCTTTAAGCGTTGCTTTTTGGGAAAAGTGAGCACACTGAGGCCAGAGCTAGGCTATGAAATGACTAGACCAACCTTTTCCCCTTTAAAATCAACAGCTGTCAAACCACGATGGATACTGTCGTTAATACAGAAGATGCAGGCAGTTAAAACAGGATGGATTTCTGCACAGAAAAAGTTCTTGTACATGTCTCTGCCATTGTGAATGAAACACCGTACTAAAAACAATCTAAGGGCAGTTCACACAGAACACGTTTTCTATTGTTTTCTGTGTAAACAGACAGATGTGTTTAGCGTTCGCATCTTTTGCAGCTTCTCGTGCATGACACGGCATTCTAAAAAAAAGTTCAAATAAGTTAAACTTTTATATCAAGAACTTGCGTTTTTCCCCCATTTGGGACCATTCACACAGATCGTGTTTTCCATCGAAAAACGTGAGATGCGGGCAAATGTGGAAAAAACGCAAACTTTTTTTTAAACGTTAAACTTATGAGTATGTTCTTTTTAATTAATCTAAAATTTACAGCACAAGTAGTGTTGACTCCCAAAGAAGTTATTCTTATGATCCAGTTAATTTTAGTACATCTAAAACAGTGTCTCACTTCTTGTAGTAAACCTGCTATATATAGAGCATGAGAAAAAAAAAAACTGCACAACTGTGTTCGTAGTTGCCAATAAAGTGGATACATTTTAAATACTGCAGCTTTTACATAAATAATGATTTAATGAATGAGTAATCCAAAATATCTATAATTAAAATAATTATCTTTTTGATTTTTTGTTCAGTAATAGTGTTCCTGTAGTACAGGCGCTACAACCAAGGTAATGAAATGTAAGTTGTTCTGGATAAAACGTCTGGTATAAAATGTTACTGTGAAATGTAATAAAGACACATGTTATGTAATTTGATTAAAACCACATAATTAAAATCAGAGCCAGAAGCAAAATCAGAACTGTTAAATCATTATGGTTACCATCCCTATTTAATTCCGAACACAAAACACCAGTCAACAGTTTGAGCTCACCAATTCTTTTTTAAGAAAACCACTATAATAATATACATTTTAGTAAAATTATTATTTAGAACAGTAAAGTCATTCAAATTATGGAAGTATATGAAAATATGCAGTTATCAAAAAATGTTAAACAAAAACAAATATTTTGCAAAAGAAGCTATTCTTTTTCAAAGTGTGAGGGAGCACTTTTGTTTAATTCAGGTCCTCTTAAAATGTTGCTCTCCACCAGGCTTTATAAATCCACCAGTCTTGATTGACCACAGGAGTTTTGCTATTTTCCTAGTCAGCCTTTACTTTTTCATTTTGTTCAAGGAAGTCCAGGCTTTACCCCAATTAGACCTGTTCTGGAAACATTACACCATAATGGCAGATCTTGAGCAGCACATGTTTTTGATTTGAAACCTTTTTCTGCAGTCTTGAGCCCTGGCAAAGTGTAATTTCAAAACAATTTCAACAATTGGATGGTTTACATTTTTGGTACTTTGTTGGACCTCTCTGAAATCGAGCTCTGTTGTTCATTAACTGTTGACGAGAGCTCGTATTATCACCTGCTTCGATGCCGAGGCGTACGACTAAAAGAGTCAGCATAAATTTTGCATTCATGCCACGTTGTTGATTTGGAACGACTAGGCTTTCCAACAAATCAAACTTAAATGTTGCTACTTAGTCAGTGTTGCTTTTGGAGCTTTCCAAGTCTAATTTTGCATTGCTAAGGCAGCATAACAACATGCCGTCACTATCAGACTAACTGTATGTGACTTGCATGTTGCATGAAAGGATACCCCTGTGGTTTCCACCCATTCCTCATTTACATTTTTTTTTTTTTTTTTTTTTTCGGAACAGGCAAGTTTCATGCTCTGTGTAGGCCTTTAAACACCTATGTGCTCCCATACTCGACCCACCACAGACACTGGAGCATCTCAGCGAGACTGAGGCAGACAGGGATGAATTGGAGCCCACACTGCTTACATCCAGCTGGGTCATTAAGAACCACATCCTGGGCCAAAACAAACACAGACCCTGCCCACAGACAGCCGACAGTCCACTTCCTCCAGCTTTATGTTGGAAGGTATTAAACTGAGCACAGCTACATTTTGGAGAAAGATGTTATGAAATATATTCATTAATCTGTACGTCAAACATATGAACATTGCCTGTTGTTCAGGGGTTGAGATTTGCGTTCTTTGTAGTTCTGATATTCAAATATCTTCCAGGTTTAAAGCTATGTAGTGAAATTTGTAAAGCAGATTATGTGTGATATATTAAAAATAAAGTCTCTTTTGGGGCCCCAGAAAACTGCATTAACTCTCACTTATGCAGAATTAACTTGTTATGAAGTGACATTTAAATATTAGTGTTTACATTCATGCCACCTGACTCTGTTAGTTAGTGTTTCCCCACTAGTCTTAACCCTGTTGATTTTGGATCTATGGCCTTACCACAGAATACTCAAATTTATGCAACTCCGCTATGCTCTGACAGACGACTTCATTTGGAAATTACAAAAATATTACTTTTTAACATTACCTGTCATTTATTAGTAAGAATTGGAATCGTCAAAAATGTAATGGTGTGGATTCTACTGAGTCCACAAACAAGCTCAGTTCCTTAACTGTTACGATAACAATTCTTTCAGTAGGGCTATTTGCAAGGAATCAATATTTGGAAAAAAGAAATGCAATTTCCTCGCCAAATGATTCGATCATTTCAATAAGTTTAAAATAATTCTTGCAGAACGTGTTTACACAGACTCTTTAATGACTCTTTTATAGTGCTTTTAATCGAATAACTGGCCTTAACTATATTTTAAAGAAAAAAGCACAAGAGCCTGTACACAATCCCCTTCAAGAAAAAAAAAAGAAAAAAACAAAAAGAAATATTTACTCAAAGTCCATAAAAACGCATGGACTGAGTGCTCAGTGCATCCTAAAAAAGTGCACTTAACTGAAAATAAAATATTTATTTATGCATTCATTCATTCATTATTTTTTTTCCATTACATTTCTTTTCATTTCATAGTGATGCATATTATGAAAAGAACTGAGTCATTACAGTCATTTGTTCGGGAGTCCTTACTGGTTGCGCTGTATGTTTCTGATTCACTAAAAAGTCGCTCATTGTGAAATTGGTCAACATTAGTTGAGATTTATTCTGCAGCAGTAAACCAAGTTGAAAGAGCCTGTTAGAGTATTTCAATATGGCATTCCGTTCGCATTGATGTAAGAATAAACGTCCGAAAACCGTTAAAAGAACAAAACGAAATTCAGAAAAACACTGGACGATGTATTGTTCTTCCCTTTTCTTTGACCTGTATTTATTGGCCTTTCCCTTGCTACAAATAGAAGCTAACTTTTAGTAGAACGTGGCCTTCTTTGCATTAGATGTGCCAGATGTATTTCATAAGTCATTCGCAGCCTGTCTCATAACATTACATTTTCCCAGGATTTATAGTACAGGCACCTCTTACAGGGCATTTTCCCTCCTGTCTTGCAATACTAATCAACCTGTAAAACTCACACTGCTGCACCAGAGTGGCGAAGCAAAAATAAACTGTGATCAGCCGGGCGTCTATAAACTTTGGGCACAATGCCCATATGCTCATAAGTGCCACAGTGGTTTCTGTAACTCAACAATGAGAAAAGTAAATAGGCTGATGGATGAATAACTCGTTTCGTGCAGAGTAGGACTTTACTTGTGTGCTTTACCAATCCTTAACAATGAGTCAAGGTTTGACTTGTTAGCACATTCTGGTTAGCCACTGCTGGAAAATGCTGCAACTAGACATTAGCATCCAATTGCCATCCAAAAGTAACTGTATATTCTGGTGATTTTTCCTTCTTTTTTGGGCAAAAATAATTGGAATAATAACTGTAAAAAATAAATGTAATTGCATTTTTGTTGTATATTAGATTTATATATATATATATATATATATATATATATATATATATATATATATATATATATATATATATATATATATATATATATATATATTTATTTATTTATTTATTTATTTATTATTTAATATATATATATATATATATATATATATATATATTTTTTTTTTTTTTTTTTTTTTAATTTTTAATTTAATTTAATTTTTTTACAGGGAGGTTTACTATGGAAACTTGTTTCCGCCACTGGATGGATTAGATAGATAGATAGATAGATAGATAGATAGATAGATAGATAGATAGATAGATAGATAGATAGATAGATAGATAGATAGATAGATAGATAGATAGATAGATAGATAGATAGAAAAGTCAGAATTGTGAAATATGAACTCACAATTTCTAGAAAAAGTCAGAATTACAAGATATAAACAGAGAAATTCAGAGTTTATATCTTGCAATTCTACTGTTTTCTCAGACTTGCTCAAAACAAATTCTGAATTGTGAGATAAAAATGCAGAACTGCAATATAAGAATACAATTCTGAGAATTTATTCCATGGCTGATGCAGGCTTCCAGAGTTTAGGGTATGTATATGTTTAAATATTTTTATTTAAATTTATTACAATTTTATCTTTCAATTTTATTTTAAGCTAGAGTGCTTGATCAGATCTATTACTTTATTTAAAAGAAAAAAAAAAGTGTCAGTGGTGTCTTGTTGGAAATGACCAGTATAAACAGCTGACAGTCATTTTGTGTGAAAAGTGACACCAGAAAATCATGCTTATGTCACATTAAACTCATCTCTTCTCCAGTCTGTAATTATATGTGACAAAATAAAACAAACAGAAGGACAAAAGCAGATCTGTGTCTTTAACCATGGATCAGCATCCAGCACGCACATTTCAAATCCCACCTTGGGGAATCAGGGAAGACTGCACAGAGGCTCTTCTTGTCTGTTTGATTTCCTTTGCATAAGACATGCTTCTCACATGTCCAGATAACGTTCGTGTCCTCCGGCAGCTGGGCCAGACAGGTGGGAGCCCTCCCTCTCATTGGACAAATTCAGTAGCCAATGCCTACCTACACAACTCTAGAGACAAGGGGTCTAATTGCTTTAAGCTGAGGGTAGATGAAGGAGAACAAGTTTCGGAATGAACTTGAGACGTTTACCCAAGGGGCCGACAGACAAGTGGGGGATGGCTGGCACTTGTAATAGTCGACTCATTGGACAAGCTGTGGAAGGCATAAAGGGGCCCATTAGAAATTCAAAAACAGCTTTGTAAAATCACAACTAATTAGCCACTATTGTGTCTCACAGCTGGTCTGTTTGCATTCTTTTACTGAAAAGCACTTCTTGAGACATCCATTTCTATTTTTACATACTGTATTTTATGTTTCATCAAAACTCATTTAGACTTTCATTTCAAGCAATCAAGATGTGCTCCAATGATCAATATTGTTTAAAATGTATTTTATCTCTTAATTCAGGCTTTGGCTAATTTTGCATTTTTTTTTTTTTTGTTTGTTTGTTTGTTTGTTAGATTTTGTCTTCATTATATCTCTCTCTATTTTTTACAAGCTCAATTTGTGTTCTGAATTGCAAAAAATAATTATATAATATATACAATAACATTTGATAAATGCATTAATTGAATAAATATACTGTATTATGGATGATTTTGGGATCTTCAGTCCATTACATTTATGATTCTAGTCCTTTTAAAAATTAAAATCTTTCATTTTTGAGCTTTCATTAAAAGATCAAAACAGTCATGCTGTGCTTGATGATTAATATTAATTATAAAATAATTTTACAAATAAGTTATATTTTGACTTTTATTTCATTGCTGTAGAATTGTCTAGAACAACATGTGATCTGACATTTATAACAACTCAAATAAACCATTTGTGTCTCCATGAAATACTCCTGAATAAATCAGTGATTTTGAAAGAACTGGTTGAACAAATGATTCAATGACTCACTTATAAAGTAGATATCTGTTTCGTTCGTAAATGAATCAGTGTTTGAACAAATCAGTTGAATGAATGATTCAACTCACTTAAAAACAAAAAAGTCACTGCACTTTCAAACAAACACACACACACACACACACACATATATATATATATATATATATATATATATAAAACAATCATTTAATGACACATACACTCTGCACTGGCTGTATTCAAGTTTCCCTTCACATGTCACTGGGGATAGTTATAGAAACAAGACAAATAAAAAGAGACAAATTGACCATGAGCTGGCCTAATATATCTCACAGAGGAACAACAGTTTTGATGTCATATTCCTAAATGGAGAAGGAGCCAGAACCACTAATATGTCTTTGATGCGTGGGGTTTTCCATAACCAGATCTGGGGACCGAATCTAGTGACAGCAGGGTTTCTCATTATTATGCAATTAAGAGGGTTTTTTTCTCTCTCTGGCTGTATAACTTACTCAAATAGAGTGTCTGGAATAATTAAGGCTCTACTCTTGTCTGGTTTTGGAGAGCCGTACTGTCTGCCAGGTGATGCTTAAAAAAATTATGGAAAGCTAGAATTTAATGGAACAATTTAGGGACAGTGACAAGAAGCACAAACAGTTTGTAAGGATAATGTGGCCAAAACCAAAGACTCTTTACAGAATTAGAAAGTGGTTACTCCAGCATGCTTGAGTGGCATCACTGTAAATCTTTAGTGTGTACTTAGAATCTGAGTACAAAATTCTCCACTCTTGTTCTAAGATTTTGTGTTACCATGTGATGACCATTGCCATGCCCATCGGCAAAGTCAGAGGTCAGAGTAGGCCGTGACCTTGAGGTCAAGCCCTCATTAGACTACTGCTGTTCTGTCATGACTGATTAACTGACAGCCCAATCAGTGAACAGAACAGGTTGATATATGTATTAGAGCCTGTGGTGTCATGCATAGATGTATGAGCCGAACGCAGACGGCAGCGCACCATCAGGACATCAACGCTAGCAGCGGGTGGCTAGACAGATGACTTTAGTATTTACTAGCACACACACACCACTCTCTCCTCCCTAAATAAAGCTCTGGTTATATATTTCTGGCAGTCACGAGAGTGTTCTTCATTCTGGACTTAACGACAGGTCTATACTAAGAATGCACTCTTTGGAAAGTCTCCATAGGGATCATCTTCTCTGATGTGGTTACAAGAGAGAGCGGTTTGTTCGTCCTATCAGCGGCTCGGTGCGCTAGTACCAGTTGGGGTTTTTCATGGATCAGGGTGAACCAGCATACGCAGAGATCTCAAAGGCCCATGTACCCTGGCTGTACTCCATTGCAATGTTCCAAAGACTTACACAGAAGTCATCAATCTTCCCCTCAGTCTATATATATTTTCCCTCCTTCATATAACACCTTTATATATTCAATGCATAAATACACATTTCTATCTATCTATCTATCTATCTATCTATCTATCTATCTATCTATCTATCGTTCGTTCGTTCGTTCGTTCGTTAAATATATGTAGTGTACTATCTACTGTATCTATCTAACCATCCATCCATCCATCTATCTATTGTTATATATATGCAGAGTACTATCTATCTATCTATCTATCTATCTATCTATCTATCTATCTATCTATCTATCTATCTATCTATCTATCTATGTATCTATCGTTCGTTCGTTCGTTCGTTCGTTAAATATATGTAGTGTACTATCTACTGTATCTATCTAACCATCCATCCATCCATCCATCTATTGTTATATATATGCAGAGTACTATCTATCTATCTATCTATCTATCTATCTATCTATCTATCTATCTATCTAGCTAGCTAGCTAGCTAGCTAGCTAGCTATCTGTCTATCTGTCTATCTATCTATCTATCTATCTATCTAGTGATAGTTCTATCTATCATTCTATTTATCGTTATGGACTTTGTCTGCCTTTCTGTTAATCGAAACATTTTTTAGTTTTTAAAAAAATTATGCCTATAATATTTTATTTGAATTTAAATTCAAATTGAAATTGCAATTCTGTATCTAATTCGAAAATCAGGAATTCTTAATTTAGCTTTGAATGGTGCAAAACACTGTAGGATTCATAAAGGCTGATAAACAAATTGCACGGCGGTTGGCTACAGCTAACAGGAAAACAAAACCATTCGGATTAAAACACAGCTGTCTAGTGTAAACACAGTACGCTGGCTGTGGATTTGGGCCAGGTACACATCTGAACCCGACACACAAACTATTTTTACCCAGCTGACAACTGGAAAAGCACTTATCTTTGTAAAAGTCGAGCGGTATCGTTTTCCATCATTTGGAGGCGTTTTATGACTACTGTGAGGCTCAAGGGTGCTAATTAAAATGGAATTTGGTGCCTTTTACTATATTTCGCGACAAGGTTCTGCTGTGCATTTGTCAAATGGTGGTAACCGTGTTTTCTCAATTAGACAGTATAAAGCTGTCATTAGCTTTTCACTGAAGGAACAAATACTGTGTCAACCGCCAAATTCCCTCACTTCTGGTACACGTGCAGCTCTGAAACTCTCTCAGTGATGTTTTTGCGGCATGGTTCCATGGGTAAGAAAAGACGCCATGGAGGATTTTAAGCTGACTAATATCTCACACCCCAATAATGGGAGTCTGTTTTCAGCTATTTTCTCAGAATGAATAGACACTCCTGTCTGTGAGAACTCTGTTTAGTTTGGGGAAACATATAATAGCAAGCAATTGGTCTGGAAGAGATCAAGTGATCAGCTGAAGAAGTATCTACTTAAAATGAAATGTGTGCACACTGGAGCAGCAGTCTTGATTTAACAGGATGTCTCAGTTAATGACCTGTAGACATAGGGGACGTTTGTGTCTGAACATCTCAGTATAATGACCTGCATCCTGATGAGGTTAATCCAACCACTTTTCCAAATTAAAATGATTTAAATACAAAATAGTTTGCTTAAAAGACAAACAACACTTGAAATATTTGATAAAACTGAGAAATTACTGAGAAAAAATTACATTTCTTATCAAATGCAACTGTATTTTTAATTAATCATAATTACTATATATAGGCAGTGCCCTCCAAAAGTATTGGAACAGTAAAGACAAAATTGCTCTGTTGGCTGTGGAGTCAAGACATTTGCAAATATGATTAAAAGATGAATATGAGGCAAAACTACAGAATGTCACATTTTATTATTAGCCGTTTCAACACATACATGTTTTACCAAATAAAAAGAACAGCACTTTTAGAGTTCATCCCACTCATTGATGTGAGCATAAGTATTGGGACAGTTGAACATAAGGCAGATATAAAAGATTAAAAGCTATTATTTAGTTGCAGATCCCTTGCGCACAATCACAGCAGTGAGTCTGTGACCCATAGACATCACCAGACTCTTGGTCTCATCCTTTGAAATACTTTTCCCAGCCTTTAATGCAGCCAATTCCAATTGTTGCTTGTTTTGGGGAGTTTCTGCTTTTACTCTCCCCTTCAGCTGGTGAAATTCATGTTCAATCGGATTTAAATCTGGAGATTGACCTGGGCAATCTAAGACTTTCCATTTCTTTGCCCTTATAAATTCCTTGACTGAACTGGCAGGGTGTTTTGGGTCATTGTCCTGATGCAATATGAAGCACTTCCCAATGATTCTGGTGGCATTTTCTTGAATATTGGTGGGCAAGATGGTTTTGTACCTTTCCAAATTGATTCTGCTACTGTCATCATACATTAAGTCATCAGTAAAGTTGAGAGGGTCTGTTCCAGAGAGCCATACATGCCCATGCCATGACACCACCTCCACCATGCTTTACAGATGAGGTTGTATGCTTGGGATCTTTTGCAGTTTCCTTTTTTTCTCCACATTTTTGCTTTCCCATCACTTAGATAAAGGTTCATCTTTGTCTCATTGGTCCATAAACACAGTTCCAAAACTCTTCTGGCTCACCTTTGTGCTTTTTTGCAAACTCTAATCTTGCCTTTCTATTTTTGGTGCTGGTCAGAGGTTTGCATCTTGCTGTGTAGCATCTGTAATTCTGTGTCAAAGTCTCCTGAGGACAGTAGATTGTCAGAACATCACCCCAGCTTTCTGGAAGTTGTTGGTGATTTTACAGACACGTCTTTAGGGTTCGTTTTCACAGCTTTTATGATTTGTCTGTCATTAACTACTGTTGTTTTCTCAGCCGATCAGGTCGTTGTTGGTTGCTGGTGTCGCTGGTGGTTTCCAAACTCTTGATTTCTCCATGCCCTTTGTTTTTGCTATAGCTCTAACTGACTTCCTCTTTTCTTTTAGCATCTAAATTGCTTGCTTTTCTCTCAAAGTCAGCTCCCTCATCTTCATCCTGGTTTGAGTGTGTCATCATCGAATGCAAGATTCAGAATGCAGAAGTAATGGATATAACTGATATGACACATTCCCTGCTTTTAATATCTGAAGAATGAATGCAACAGGACACAGCTGATCACTTAGAAAGACCTGTGAGGCAACCGTTCCAATATTATGCTCACATCAGACAGGGGGATGAAATTCTAAATGTGCTGAACTTCTTAGCTGGTAAAACATCTATGTGTTGAATCACCCAATAATAAAATGTGACATTCTGTAGTTTTGTCCCATATTCATCTTTTAATCATATTTGAAAATGTCTCGACTCCACAGCCAACAGAGCAATTTTGTCTTTATTGTTCCAATACTTTTGGAGGGCACTGTGTATATATATATATATATATATATATATATATATATATATATATATAATATTTATTATTATTCATTTTAATATTTTTTATTTACCTACTACTTTTTCATACTTATGCAAAACAGGCAAGAAACTTTTTTTTATTCGCATCTGGTTTGAGTGTATTTGCATGATATGTTACATGCTTTTGCAGCAACCATTAAAAATGTATTTTCAGGCAATATTTCATTTCCACATGTCCATGCTGAGATCACCACTGTGAAGAACATTGCAGAACATTGCCAATGGCACATCCTATTTTTTTTTTTCTTTCAAGCCCGCCATCCGTTCCTGCAGGGTACAAAGCTGCCCTGCTATGAGGAGCATTTCCTGTTTCCCCCGACAGCCGTGATCTCAGGTAAGAGACCCTTACAAGACTGCTGAGTTTTCTGAGACAGAAAGGAAGACGGTGGTTGCTCTTCAGGTAGCACAGTCTGCAGGTGGTATTGTTAAAGAACAAAGGCTAGACAAAGTAAATTCATGAGCGACGTCTATATTTCCAGGAAGACGCTTATGGAACAGACACAGTTTGCTCTGGTTTACCAGGGCAGCTAAGCAGGGGGTGAATAAATCTAATGCTTAAAAGAGGAAGCTACTGAATGACATCTTCTGTTCATCAACTTCATACTAGTAAGTCTGCAATTAACCATCAAGCATCATCCATTATAGTAATTGTGGGTAGGACAGACATTAATTATAGCATGTGGTTGTGATTATTGCAAGATTATGAGCAGAATACCTTTCTGTTGCACTACAAAGTCAGACTATAAATATCAAATGGGTCTCGTATTTATGCAGGGCAGAAAAAAATGAAACTGTCAAATCAGACTCAATATGACCAATGATGGAAGAAAAAAAAAAAAAAAAAAAAAAAACCATCTGGGCCATGTTTGTTGGATACAAACAAAGTCAGTGTTTGTCTATTTCTTGGCTTTCTTGAGTGTGATGTATTTTTTTTAATAGCACATTGTATCTCTATCAGACTGAGACTTGCCAGAGACGGTTTGCAGGCCAGATCTGTGAACTAAAAGCAGCAGTGAAGTTTTCAAGCTTCCTTGATTTTTTAAATTATTTATCCTGCTTTAATGCAAAAGTGCAGCATAGGTTTATAAGCTTAATGATTTGTTCATTATCTTTATTATTTTGCTTATAAGACTAACCAAGATGCTAGTAAATGTGTGTGGTCTTATTTCTTCAGTGTTTCTTCACCGTGCTTGACCAGCATTATACAGATGATTTTAAATGTTCCATGCATCAAGAAAAAAAGAGGATGAGCCCTTACGATAAAACATTTAAGATGGACTGTCTGATGTCTTTTCTGGTCTGTTTTCTTCCTCTTGTCTGTTCCAGGTCTCATGGGCATCAGCAGTGAAGAGTGAGTCTAAAGACAGATGTGAATCATCAATAAAGACGATGTCTGCGATCTTAAAGTTTATTCTACTCTGGTTACCAAATTCTACTCTTGTCTGCCATCAAATCAATCAAGTAGTAAGAAGTACATTTGTCACTTCCACTGCAGAAAAATGCAAAATAAATAAATAAATGAATACAAAATAAAATTACCTTAGTTTCGTATTAAAGATAATTTAATTTTTTATTATAATTCATATAATTGTATGTTGTATAAATAATGTATAGGATGAATTATTTACACAGAATTAATACTATTATAAAAAATTATATATATATATATATATATATATATATATATATATATATATATATATATATATATATATATATATATACATATATACAACCTGAATTCCGGTAATTTTGGGACTTTTTTTTTTTTTATTTATTTGAATAAAATGAAAACTAAAAGAATTTCAAATCACTTGAGACATTATTTTATTCACAACAGAATATAGATAACATAACAAATGTTTAAACTGAGAAATTTTACAATTTTATGAACAAAATGAGCTCATTTCAAATTTGATGCCTGCTAAAGGTCTCAAAAAATTTGGGACGGGGGCATGTTTACCATGGTGTAGCATCTCCTCTTCTTTTCAAAACAGTCTGAAGACGTCTGGGCATCAAGGTTATGAGTTTCTGGAGTTTTGGTGTTGGAATTTGGTCCCATTCTTGCCTGACATAGGTTTCCAGCTGCTGAAGAGTTTATGGTTGTCTTTGATGTATTTTTCATTTAATGATGCACCAAATGTTCTCTATAGGTGAAAGATCTGGACTGCAGGTAGGCCAATTCAGCACTCGGACTCTTCTACTACGAAGCCATGCTGTTGTAATAACTGCAGTATGTGGTTTTGCATTGTCCTGCTGAAATACACAAGGCCTGCTCTGAAATAGACGTCGTCTGGAGGGGAGCATATGTTGCTCTAAAACCTTTATATACCTTTCAGCATTCATAGTGCCTTCCGAAACATGCAAGCTGCCCATACCGTATACACTTATGCACCCCCATACCATCAGAGATGCTGGCTTTTGAACTGAACGCTGATAACACACTGGAAGGTCTCCCTCCTCTCCATCCGTGATTTCCAACAAGAATGTCAAATTTGGACTCGTCTGACCATAGAACACTTTTCCACTTTGAAACAGTCCATTTTAAATGAGCCTTTGCCCACAGGACACGGCGGCGCTTCTGGACCATGTTCACATATGGCTTCCTTTTTGCATGATAGAGCTTTAGTTGGCATCTGCAGATGGCATGGAGGATTGTGTTTACCGACAGTGGTTTCTGGAAGTATTCCTGGGCCCATTTAGTAATGTCAATGACAGAATCATGCCGATGAGTGATGCAGTGTCGTCTGAGGGCCCGAAGACCATGGGCATCCAACAAAGGTCTTCAGGCCTGTCCCTTATGCACAGAGATTTCTCTAGTTTCTCTGAATCTTTTGATGATGTTATGCACTGTAGATGATTAGATTTGCAAAGCCTTTGCAATTTGACGTTGAGGAAGTATTCCACAATCTTTTTAAGCACTCTTTCACAGATTGGAGAGCCTCTGCCCATCTTTACTTTTTAGAGACTCTGCCTCTCTAAGACATCCCTTTTATAGCTAATCATGTTACAGACCTGATGTCAATTAACTTAATTAGTTGCTAGATGTTCTCCCAGCTGAATCTTTTCAAAATGTCTTGCTTTTTCAGCCCTTTGTTGCCCCCGTGCCAACTTTTTTGAGACCTATAGCAGGCATCAAATTTGAATTGAGCTCATTTAGTTGATAAAAGTGTAACATTTCTCCGTTTAACCATTTGTTATGTTCTCTATGTTCTATTGTAAATAAAATATTGGCTCATGTGATTTGAAAGTCTTTTAGTTTTCATTTTATTCACATTTAAAAAACGTCCCAACATTTCTGGAATTCGGGTTTTGTATATATATATATATATATATATATATATATATATATATATATATACAAATGTAACATATAGAATTTATTATTACATTTTCTTGGAAATGGACGAGGATTCTTGTGTCAAAATATATGCCATTTTCATTTACTATTGCACTGACTATGGTAAAATTTATGACCTCTAATATCAGTGAGTTTGTAGTTTATCACTTAACAAATTCAGATAGATCTGACAGATGCAGCACTGATATCTGTGGAGTCTAACCCACTAGAGGTTCAAATAAAATCTGTGCTTTTCACTACAGTATACATAAAGCCATTCCCTGGACTGCAGAACGCCCATAAAGTGGATGGGTGTTCTTTGGGAAGCTCGTGATATTGCTGTGAATCAGCTGACGTGTATTTTTTTTTTAGGGCCAATAACTCAAGCGTAACACTCCTGGCTACTTCCTTGGCTTGTCACTTCGAACACGTTAAAAATGTGAATGTGAAAAGAAACACTTGGAAAATGGAAAACTACAATTGCAATAATTGTTGCAGAGAGACTGAGAGAGTGAATAAAATCCAGATCAGAAAGCACACAGAGAGAGTTGTTAGTGAGCATGAGATGAAAGCTTATTTGGATTGGCGTGGGTGTCCATAAAACGGTTTTTATTTCCTTTATTCCTCATCAGTTCTGTAATGAAAGGTACAGATCATGTGGCTCTGGTCAAACTCACTATGAATGATTGAATACCTTGGCTGTTCTTCACTTTTCCTTTACGTCTACAAGTCTCTTACACCAATATACATGACCTGCATCTTCTTAGTCTTAGTCTCAGACGTCACACCCTGGACCACCCAGTCTGGTCACTGACCATTTGATGGATCCTGCACACAAAATTGGAAAGCAGTTGCAATAATCACAAGATACAGTCAGACTGTTGTGCGTCATTCAGAATTCAGCTGAGAATGACTTTAAATTCTGAATTTGAGTTGAGCTATGAAATACACTCTCAGAAAAAAAAAAAAGGTACAAAAGCTTGTCACTGGAGCTATACCTTTGCAAAAGTTACACCTTTATTTACTTTATTTACCCCTAAAAAGTGCATATTAATACCTTAAAAGTACATACAAATGAAACTGAAATTCATGTATAATTCATGTATTTTTAAAATGTATTTTTTATTTTAAAAAATTATTTTCGAATTTTAAATTTGTCAAGACAGACTTGATAATATCTTTGATTTTTTATTTTTTTATTTATTTACTTTTTTTAATTGAAGACTTGTTCACTTTATTTTGTTTATATATTTAACCAAAAATAAAAATAATAATAATTTTTGGGAAGTAAAAATGAACAATATATATATATATATATATATATATATATATATATATATATATATATATATATATATATATATATATATATTTATAAAATATATATATATATATATATATATATATATATATTTTTTTTTTTTTTTTTTTTTTTTTTTTTTTTTTTTTTTTTTTGGAAGAAAACTTAATTTCTCAGAACACATTGCCTCAGTAACTTCCTCTACCTGTCATTCCAATTCAGCTTTCCATGGGGAAAAAATTTGAATTGTGGCCAATTCAATTTAAATTCTCTCTCATGTCTTGACAGGCAGCCAATTCTTCAATTCTGAATTAATTCTAAATATAAATATATGATAAATTCTGCAATGATTCTAAAACAAATGTGCATAAGCTCTGAAGATTCTATTTGCATTCATTTTAATTGCATCTTGATTAGATTACCATCGTTGACCTGGCAAACAATCCACTTCTCTTCTTCCTAGGCATCCTTCACCATCCACGTTCAATTGCTTTACCCAGAGATTTTCCAGCTGCTGTGCTGTACAAATGGAGAATCTGAAGGGACTTCTCAGGATGTGGACTAACAGCTCTGGTCTGTTTGAACAGTGCGATAAAAGAAGAGAGGTTAAATGTGCAGGAAAGTAATTCTCATCCGAGTCATTAAGGATTCCAATGGAGAGAGTAGATCCAAAGGGACCATCCTTTAGTATCACTTAGCCCTAGGGCAACATTATTTGAGGGCTTTAGTCCAGATACTGTTAGGGGTGAAGATGTGAAAGTGATCTTTTCACTTGTGTGATGAGAAAGAGATGAGCTGCTCTACAGAGGATTGATGCAGAAGCAGCCAAACCAGCAATGATTGATTTGAGCCGGGTGGCTGCTGATCGGAATGTGGAATCTCTGGAAGTTCTCTTGCTAAGTGAACATCTCCTGAATGGATATTATACATTATTTGAAATGTTATGGAGGTCACTTTTTTGACACAGAAAAATAAGTTAATTAATTAATTAATTAATGTCATTGCAAATGTTTATATAAGAATTCAGAGGGGGAAAATGTCATAATTGTGAGATATTAACTCAAAACTGAGATATAAACTCACAATTCAGAAGAAAAAAAAGAAATAAAAAATTAAGATATAAACTCAGAATCTTGTCCCTCAATTCTCCTTTTTTCTACTGATGAAATAAAAAATGTAATTACAACTTTTTATCTCACAATTCTCTGAATTGATATAAAAATTACAAAATATCAAATAATAATAAAATAATTAATATTTTTCATTATTTTATTCAGTGGTGGAAACAAGCTTAAACACAATAAAAAACTACATTCAGTACTATGAAATAATTTAATTAAAATAATCAAGTTCATTGAATAATGAATTCAAATAATTAACACGTTGATTTATTTTATTTAATCAGTGATATTATTACAGTTTTTCTGCTCAATTGCTTTGACTCAATTCTCAAATTAGATTTTTCTCTTAAAACAAAAAGTTCAGATCTCCGAAAAATTAGTTTCTTATTCACACCAGATATGAATTTATTATTCGTTTAAGCAAATTTGAATGTTTTAGCATGTTTGCAAAATATTACGTATAATTGTCAACAATTTGCACAATAACTAAACACACATGGGTTGCTGATCAAAACTAATAAGTGAAACTCATACTCTTTACAACTTCTAAACATTCCTTCATCGTGAGAGCTATCACATGCATTGGCCAATTTACTGTCACTAGGTTTTGAAGCATAAATGTTTTGGGTGAGTTACTACATTTTTGCAGACATGGAATAGAGTTGTGTGACGTCCCATATAACAGTTCATTTTATTAACAGTTTAGAGACTGTTAAGCTTGTTTCAGAAAATGAGCCAAGGCAACAAATAAGTCCAATGACATCATATTTATTTAAAATATTTACCTAATTTGACAATTTAATTCTGTTCTGTGTGATTTCTGGTGCTGTATTCAAGTCATTTTGAAAGTTTCCATCACTTACCCCAGCCTGAAGATTAAAATGTTAAAATAAATGAAAATTCTGTCATCATTCAATCAGTACTTAATCTTTTTTTATTTTTATTTTTATTTTTTTAATTGTAAGATGACAAAAAAAAACTGTAACTAATGTATTGAACATTTATCTCCCTGTTATGTTTTTCATATTGTTGATAACCTTAACATGTAGATGAGATTGGGATGGAATTTGTTTTTTCTTTATAAAGGAGTTCTTGTTTTTTCTTGGGGTACAACAGAGAACAAAATCTTTCTCCAGAAGCATCTGGCCGTATAGAGGGGAGATGGGGGACGTTGAGATATCTGCTGAAGTGATGGCTTTTTTTTATCACAAAAAAGATCACAGCTCATTTGTCAACCTTGTATTCCCGTGACAATGCATGAAAGGAAAATCGAGGTCTGTTATTCCGTTCTGACATGCCAAACGTCATGATGTATTGTTGCATGATAAAATCCCTCATACAGATCTCACTTCAGAGTTGTGTCCATTGAAAAGCTTCTCATTCATGCAGAACAGAAAAACGCTACAGTCGATTTAGATAATTGGGATTTATATATTTCCTGCTTTCCAGTATTTTTCATCACTACTTTTTTTTTTTTTTAAAGAAATTAATACTATTATTCAGAAAGGATGCATTAAATTTATCAAAAGTTAAAGACATTATTACACAGTATAGACATTATTATTTCAAATAATTTACAGGATAAAAGTATCCTGTAAAAAATGTATTTTGGTTTTCACAAAAAATATTAAGCAGCACAACTGTTTTTAAAATTGATAATAATAAGAAATGTTTCTTCAGCACCAAATCAGCATATTACAGTGATTTCTGAAGAACCATGTGACACTGAAGACTGAAGTAATGACTGATGAAAATTCAGCTTTGTCATCACAGGAATAAAATACATTTTAAAATGTATTTAAAAGGAAAATGGTTATTTTAAATTGTAATAATATTTTGATCAAATAAATGCAGCTTTTGGGGGCGGCCACTGCTTTGAAAAATGTGAAACGCATGTAGTCAAATAGGAAAAAAATGCAAGGCCTCGAGACGTACTTTTTAAAAGTTGAACTTTTTTTTTTTTTAACTTCTTTGAAAATTTTAGAACACTGTGTCATGCACACTTTGCAAAAGACACAAGATGTGAGCATCTAACACATTTATATTCAAAATAACACAAAAATATGAATGAAACGACCCATTGATGTGTATATGATTTCTTTTACGAAATCTTATTGACTCCAAACGTTGTCTTGTGCTTAATTTCTTCTTTGTCTGAATAAGTTAAGCTCAGACCCAAACGTTATGATGTTCTCAGATAATTTGGACTTAAAAAGTTGCAAGTCTAGATTTTTGTCAGTATAGCAATCAGCCAAGCGTTTCACATCAGAAACTGCAGAAAGCTTTAAGTGTGGTGCGTGTTAGCTTGTGTGAGCAATAGCACACACATGGCTGTTAATGTAATGGGATAAACAGTCAACTTCACTCCACTATCCATCACTCCCAGTTTATTTCTAGACAACTTTGGAAGTGGATGCAGGGGTCTGTGAATGACATTACACCACAAACAGGAAGAGCGTGGAACGATGATGACTTTTAAGAGAGTTGGACGTGTTAAAATGTCTGGCTATCTTTCTATCTCTCAGAAACATACTCAACACGCTCTGCCTTTTGCATGTTCATAAAGCTTTTGCAGTTGGAATCCATCTCACTCAAGCCATTGGAATAAACACAGAATTAGAAAGTTCTGCCAAAAGTGCCATTGGGGAAAATGAGATGTCATAATTCACGTGAATTTATAACAAAGCCGTGTCAGGCGTGAATGAATGATGCTGAATTTATTCATACACATCATTTGTGGATTAGTAACTGGTCTTAATTGAAACCATATCATGCAAGTCGGCCCATCGCGTGTCGGGTATAGTCAAACAGGGCCTGACGCGTTCCCATCCCATAATGTTCAGTGAAATATGAAGAGCACTGGCACTTTCAAAGGGGGAATTATGGGTCTTTATTTTTCCTTGAGGAACCTGGTTGGTAGGTTTTGTGGTATGAGGCAGAGCAGGAGGTTTTGATGGAGACTGAGTCTGCTGGTTTTGCACCTCCTTTGCATTTTGGCAGTTATGCTGCATTTGGGCTTGTGGAGACTACTTTTATGCTGGACCTTATCACATGTTACAGCTCTTTAATATCTCAATTGTTTCTTGTAGACCTCAATTAGATTAAACGGAAAGCAAAAGGAGACTGTATAAAGTCTCCTGCTTCTTGGTTTTCTCTTCTAGAGTTTTCTCTTTTTTCTCTTCTAGAGATATCAGCAATGGTTTACAATGTGTTTACATGGTTTGCAATCAAAAATATTTATTTCAATATGAACAACTGTCTTATTTGTGTCTATGATTTTCTGTTTTTTTCTTTCTGTCTTATTGGTGTCTATTTCTTTTTAGGAGAATCATGTGAGACAAAGTTGATAGTTCAATGAAACATAAAATAAAATAAAATAAAATAAAATAAAATAATCCTTTGGGGAGAAAAACGAAGAAAATTACATTATTAATTATTAATTGTGGCATAATTCGATTTGCTTCTAGTAATTTATTGTGCTAGGCAAATTAAATAATCTTTTCTGTGTCTATAATTTTCTCTTTTTCCTTATTTGTCTTATTAGTGTCTATTTCTTTTTAGGAGAAATTAAGGAGAAATATCTGAGACAAAGCTGATAGATCAATGAAACATAACATAACATAACATAACATATAAATTAAAATTAAAATATAATAATAATAATAATAATAATAATAATAACCCTTTGAGAAAATGACATTGTTTATTATTAAATGTGGCATTATTAATTATCACCAATTTGCTTTTAATATTTATTGTGCTAGGCAAATTAATAGATTAAAAATAGAATTTTATATTTGTGACAACTCATAAAGCCTCAAAAATTTAAACTCAGCAACATCTCACAGTGTGCCCAAGTGGTTTGCAATCAAAAATTAGATTTCATTGTGAACCAGCTGTCTCATCTGCATCTATTTTTATTTCATTTTAGGAGAACTTTAGCAGAAAAATAAATTCAGTTGATATGCAACGAAACCTAACTCAGAGCTAAATTAATTCTCCTGAACTATAAATAAAATAAAATAAAATATAGAAAACCTAAGAACAGGACATTATTAATTATTAATTGTGACCCAAGTGCTGCTAATGATTTATTGTGCTAGGCGAGTTAAATAATATTGTTGTAAAAATGTACAACCACAAATCGATTTTTGCCTCAACTCATAAAACCTCAAAAATATAAACTCAAGAGTCGTGCATCAACCTCTTGCAGCTGTCTCGCTTTGTTTCTCATTCTTTCTCTCTCCCTTTAACACATACACACACGGGACGCCCATGTCTGCTTTTCGACCCAGTGTACATGCCTATCAATCTCTATGATATATTCAAGTGGGAGACAAATTGCCCCGCGCCTGGTCTGCACCCAGTCAGTCTGTCTGGCGTGAGCTCATTGGTGGCCTGCTCTCTCGTTTGTCTTTGACAGCCGCCTGTTGTTCGCCACCAGCGCTATTCATCTCAGTGTCAGTCACTAAATAGGAAGTCCCATGGTGAAGACCTGCTCATTAATATAGATCTGATCACAGCCAGACAAAAGATGGAGAGTGTGGATGCCTTTTCCACTCGTGGCCCAGGTGAGAAACTGTCTCACATCACAGAATTGTCTAACAGACAAAACACAGTTGGCTGAAGTTGACAAATGAAATGGATGAGGAAATAATATGCAAATCTGTCAATGTGCCATTTTGAATGAACAAACTGCACAAATGCGACAAACATATCAACCTAAGATACTTTCTGAAATGCTTTGAAATAATAGCAAGTAAACTGCTGAGATATTTTCCTACAACAAATACTTTTTATGGCTTCGAAATAACAGACTAAACAACTTAGACAACCGTAACAACAGTTTTGCTATAGATCTGAACAGCTCTGAAAATCTAAATAAATAGCAAGCGGACGTTGTTGAAAAATGACTAGAAGCAGACCTTTTCATGAAGTGAGAAAAAAAAAATGGCAGTCAACTGAACCCTCTGATACTCATACATTTTTCATAAAAATATTTTTTTTTAATGATGACCTTTAAACAGAGAGACAAAGCGAGAAGGAAAGAAAAAATACTTTCTTCACCAATACACTCAGTCTCATACTACGAATACTTCTGAGGGAAAAAAAAATAAAAATAAATTAAATTAATAAAATAATAATAATCTATCATCATTTACTCACCCTCATGTAATTTCAAACCTGATGACTTCATTTCTTCTGCAGAATACAAAATAAGAAATTCAAAAGAATCAAAAGAATGTTTCAGCTGTTTTTGCCCATAAAACGACATTGGACCCAACCTACTTTCACTGTATGGGCAAAAAAAAAAAAAAAACTAAATTCTGCAACTAATTCTCATAAATAAAATAATTTATACTATTTATTAGTTTTTTGTTTTTTTTCCACATTGCTTTAAACCCCAGGTAAAGGTACGTTTCACACATGTAATTTACCTTTATAGTCCAAAACATCCGTTCTGGAGAACTTGATTGTACAGTCGGCAATATATAATATGTGGATACAAAATACTAGAGCCGTTATGCAAACATGTGATATGCTGCGTTCATCCAATCAGTGACAGTGACGTCACAAATACACAAATAAGGACTTTAACCTGGGGTTTAGGAATGTGCAGTGTGAAACTGCAGTTTATGAATTACACACACTGTAAAAAAAAAAATATATAGTAGTTTTTACAAAATATTTCTGGCAGCTGTGGTTGCCAGAATAATTTTGTAAAAAATACAGAAAAACTGTAAACACATTTACAGAACAAAACTGTAAAATTTACAGTATAAAACTGTAATTTACAAACAGGGAAATTTGAATGTAAACCACTAAATTCAACAACACAAGCTGCTATTAAAACCTGTTTTGTACCTTTAACATACTGACAACCACCATAATAATGCAGGTGGTAAAAGAGAAAGCCACATGAAGAATCAAAGCTCATCACAGGTAGCTTCACCACAAGTAGAAGTATATACTAATATATAGAAGGTGCACAGAGTCACTCATGCAAACACAAAACACCATCATGGTAACACACATGATACTTAAATAATGCAATAAACTTTCATTAAACAACAGAAGATGTAACATAAAGCCCAAATGTACATAACTGATAACAAAAACTATTAAAAAACATGATTATTTAAACAAAATACTTTCAAATGTGGAGTGTCACGCAGGGAATTCTGGGAATATCAGTTTACAGTTTTTGACTGTAAATTATACATTGATTTGTTATTTTTACTTCTAAAAACTGTATAATTAACAGCATTTTACTGTAAAATTACATGAAATGTCTGGTTAGATCTTTTACAGTTTTTCCCTGTATATAGTACAGGAACTCGCTGTTAACATATTAACAGTATTTTTCAGTAGCGTTTTTGCAAAATTTTACAGTTAAAATTACACATTTTTTTACAGTGCAGGGTTAACTTTTAACAGGGTTAACAATTTTGCAAAAAAAAAGTTTTAAATAAATGTATATACATATAAATTAATTATTTATATGCACGCATACACACACACACACACACACACACACACACACACTCACAAATATGAATATCACTTTAGAAGTAGCGTCCCCAACATTGGTAGCAGCACCTTACATTTGTGGTATTATCAATAAATGAATTCCAGTACTTCAAACAGTAGAACTGAATTTCGAGATGCTGTCCCACCGACATCATGGGATTTTTATGGAATCATTACTTTCAGACCTAAAATAAAATCTGGTTCATTTGAGGTACAGTTGAGAGCTGAAATGACCATTCATAAGTCACTTGTGGTTTGATAATGTTTGGTTTGCAAATTGATTTTTGATGGATGTACATTTAAATACCCTTAAGAGACCTGCTTATTACATTCACTATGCAAGTCCTCCACCAAAGGGCCAAGACATACAACAGGCCTGCAATTTTTTTGTCAGAGTCACAGCTGGAAGCCTACATTGTAATTTACACCTTTATTAAAAACATGTCTTCACTTTTCTATTGCTCTCCATCTCTCTTTTTATATTTCAAACATTTCAACACAACCATCTCCACCACTTTTTATCTATCTATCGCTCTATGCATCAGGCAATGTGCGATGTATTCATTATAACTCACTGTTTGACTCCTCTGTGCTTTTAAAAGCTGTGTTATCCGTCCTCACTCACTGTCTCTGTTCACCCTGCGCTCACAGCACCTCTTCACTGGATCACAGCCAAACAGGCCAGCCTTAAAAGGTTTCCCGCTTACCGGCATGGACTCTGACAAAAAAAGTGGTCAAGTTTGAAGCGCTCATCTTGTTATCTCTTTTAAGCCAGCAGCAGTCTGGTGGCTTCAACACTATTATCACTTGTCTGACCATGTATGAGTAAAGCTGCATGGGGAAATATTGTGCTTGGCAGTGGAGCAGGGATTTTACTGCGGCCAGGAAAAGCGCCTCATGTGGCCATGCCTGTTTTCTTTCATTTTCAAAGGCTGTGTGTGTGCCAAAGAGAGGAAGAAGAGTCAGACAAATAAGACTAAACTTCCAGCATCTGACAATCTATATACACTACTGTTCAAACGTTTGGAGTTGGTAAGATTTTTTTATGTTTCTGAAAGAAGTCTCTTATGTTCACCAAAGCTGAATTTATTTGATCAAAAATACAGAAAAAAAATCGTAAAATTTAAAGTAACTGTTCTGTATTGGAATATATTGTAAAATGTAATCTATTCCTCATGCCAAAGTTGAATTTCAGAAGTTCAGAAGAACAGTATTTATTTGAAACAGAAACATTTTGTTATAGAAGTCATTACAGTCACTTTTGACCTATTAATACATCCTTGTTGAATTAAAGCATTAATTTTTTTTTACAAAAAAACTTTACTGGCCACAAACCTTTGAATGATAGTGTATATATTATGTAGGGATTTTTCAGTGACTTTTTCCATTGGTTATATTCAGGGGCGGACTGGCCATTTGGCATATAGGGTGTTTTCCTGGTGGAACAAGTAGTCTCGCATAGCCAGACCTTCAGACTGACAGCAGAAGGTCTGGGAACCTTGGCTGCTTTGAATGGCCAAGACCCGCCCAAGCATTTTTGTTTCCAGGCGGAACGTTAAAGAATGCGACACACACGTCTCCTGGATATCTTGTATAATTCAACCAATCCGATGACGACTTTGAAATTCCTGAAGTGTTTCCAATTTTCCAATTCAGACGTTCAGCCAATGGCCCACGAGCGTGACGTCTGAGGCTGAGACTAGTAACCAAGGAAATGCTATATTGCGGCTGTTCCATAAGCGCCACCTACTGGCAGAGAGTGAATTTGTATTTTTAGCATAATTTAACAAAGTCAGACCATTCTGTTTGCTTTAAATCTTATAATTATACAATCTAATTTAAATAAAAAATAACTGTTTGTGCTACATGTATTGTATGTAGCATCTTTGTTTGGACTATGATTAAAATGCAGTGGTTGCCTCATTTCAATTTCTCTCATTCTTTCTTGTCTCATGCTTAAAGAAAAAAAAATCAGTAATCGGTATCAGAATCAGCCCATTTGCTAACAATCAGAATTGTCCCCGAAAATCATGATCGTTGCATCTCTAGTTTTTCTACATAGCCTACTGATTAGTTTCCTCAAACAGTATGTGTGTATAGATATATATGTGTGTGTATATGTATGTATGTATGTATGTGTATGTATATATATATATATATATATATATATATACGTGTGTGTGTGTGTGTGTGTGTGTGTGTGTGTAGGTATATATATGTGTGTCTGATCATAGTGATGGGACGTTTGGACCAAAAGTAATGCCAGGGCTGATTTTTTTTTTCTTTTTATCCCAGTCCGGTATTTAGTTATATTGATATATCAGTAGGTGTCTGAAAAGTGTCAGTCTTCATGAGTGAGTCATTAAATCATTCATTTATCAGATTTGCTCAAAAACACTGATTCATCCAGCAACGAAACATGAAACAAGCAGCTGTCTATGAATAACCCAATGAATCATTCACTTACTGTATCTAATTCGTTAAAAAAAAGGGTTTGATGTGGAAACAAGGGACATTCATTCAAATGATTCATCCAACAACGATTCATTCAGAAATAAAATAAGTTACTGTCCTTATGAGTGACTCACTGAGTCATTCTCTCAGTTGATTTGTTTAAAAACAGATTTATATTTAGTGTCACGAGTGCTGTGTTGCTCAGAGATACAGCGTGTGCGTATATATATGTATATCTTGACAGAAGAGGCACACAACTCTTTTAAGGCAGCAATCTTGCTACAACATTTCAACCCCTCACAAAATATCTGTGTTGGAGGCTGTAAAGGTGAAAATCACACATATTTAAAAATACCTGGATTCATTAGCTTTCCTTTTCTTTTCAATGTCCATCTACCTCCTCGGGGACTCACAAAAGTACCCAGCATCACCTGAATAATGGGCTGATCACTGAGAAGAAAAGAACAGAACCAAAGGGCTTTTGGATATTAATGAAATCATCGGCCCTCTAAAGCAGAACCAAAAAACAGACACCTTGAAATTTCCATGTCGGCTGGAGGATGTGGATAAGTGTGTGATATTTCACACTCTCCACTAATCACATTGCAAAGTGATATGAAAGACTCTCCTTCATGGTCATCTGAGAGTGCTGCGACTGATGGAAGGAGGATGGCACGCTATTCTGAACCGCAGCTGCACAGAAATCAAGAATATCTTGATGGGATGCAGTGCAGCAGAAATTCCTTTTGGAAATCTGTGGCTAATTAGCCATTTCAGACAGACCTAAGGTGGGTTTAAGTTAAGCCTATAAGGTTTATGGGTTATACCTGTTTTTCAGAATTCCTTGAAATCTGCCAGAATTCTCTCCTCATTATTTAGGATAGGCATTATTCTCATTGCCAAGATTCCCAGATGCTGCTGATGCACAGCTGGAAAAAATGAGCTCATGGTTCTGTCTGGGAGAGACTCATCCACCAGAAAATGTCTTACTCTGTGAATGAATGAATTATAGTGCTGTCATTCAGCTCAAATACAAGTCAAATGCACCCTAACATCATTTAAACATTAGTTTAGATCAAGGGTTTTTAAACTTTTTTTTTTTTTACTTTTTGATGCTACGTACCATCTTCCTAAGATATCAAGGCAGCTACACTACCATTCAAATGTCAAAAGAGTTCAAAAGATGTTTTTTTTTTTGAAGAAAATAGTACATTAAATTGATCAAAAGTGACATTAAAGACATTTATAATAAAATATAAATATTTGTGTTTTAAATAAATGTGGTTCTTTTAAACGTTCTATTTATCAAAGAATCACAAAAAATGTATCATGATTTTCACAAAAATATTAATAACAAAGCAGCACAACTTTTTTTAACATTGATAATGATTAGAAAAGCTTCAGCTTATTAGAATGGTTTCTGAAGGATCATGTGACATTGACGACTCAACTTTGACATCACAGGAATAAATTACATCTTAAAATATATTAAAATAATAAACAGCCATTTTAAATTGTAACAATATTTCAAAATAATACCGTTTTACTGTATTTCAGATCAAATAAATGTAGCCTTGGGGATTTCTTTAAAAAAAAATAAAAATAAATAAAATAAAATAAATAAATAAAACAAAAAATCTTTAAATGGACTGTATATATTTTATGTATACTTCAAAAATATAAATATCAAAAGTATGTGTAAAATACAGTACCTCAAAAATATTTAAAATATCTAATTATCTTTAAAGTTGCTACATACATACATATATATATGTGACCCTGGATCACAAAACCAGTCTTAAGAAATCTTTCGAAATTGAAATTTATCTCAAAGCTGAACAAATATGCTTTCCATTGATGTATGGTTTGTTATGATAGGACAATATTTGGCTGAGATACAACTATTTGAAAATCTGGAATCTGAGGGTTCAAAAAAGATATTCAAAATATTGAGAAAATTGCCTTTAAAGTTGTCCAAATGAAGTCCTTAGAAATGCATATTACTTATCAAAAAGTTTTGATACATTTACGGTAGGAAATTTACAAAATATCTTGGATCATAGAACATGATCTTTACTTAATAGCCTAATGATTTTGGCATAAAAGAAAAATCTATAATTTTGACCCATACAATGTATTTTTGGCTATTGCTACTAATATACCCATGCTATATGACTGGTTTTGTGGTCCAGGGTCACACACACACACACACACACACACATATATATATATATATATATATATATATATATATATATATACACTTTACTTTAACTCTGAACATAAAAAAGCAGCACATATTGTATTTATTTTGGTGGCTCTATTAACAGATTAACTGCAGGCATAAGCAAGAGCATAGATGCACGTGGGGTTAAATGACTGAAAAAAAGTTTGACTGAATTAATTATGAAAACAAAGAATGGAGAAATAAAGAAAAACATGATGAAAGAAAACTATAGACGGACCCAATTTCAAGACCCCCCTCCTCCGGCGGAAAGATAAATCGTCTGAACCGGTCCTGAACCTTATCACTGTATGAACTGAAAGAGAATCACTTCATTAAGATTCCCAGCTCGTCTATCCCACTCTTCTCCTGCTGTTTATTAAGTCTAGCTCTTTCGGCCTGGCACTTATCTCTGTTTTCATGTCTGCAGAATGTTTATTGTCATTTCAAGCTTGTTTTCTGTGACTACAGGGAGATTGTATTCCTCTTGCTGTCATTATTAATCATGAGAGGAGGAATGCATGTGGAATTAGATCCACCAACACAATCACGGTAGCCATCCGTTCACAGGTCTTTTCAAAAGTGTATTTTAAAGTGTACTTTGCTTTTGTAATCAGACTGGCTCGTGAAACGCTTGACTTGCATGTGATTATTAACATGCTGTTCAGAAAACTATGATGTAGCACCTTTGATAGGAATTTCACACATGAGTGAAACTGGCTCCAAACAATCTCCTTTTTCGAATTTTCTCACTGTTTATCCGTGTCTGGTTTATTTTCCAGATCTGTACACTGTGTGAAACCAATAATGAACTGACAAAACTGATGTCAACAGTTACACAACGCTGAGCGCCTCACCTGTAGCTTACACTGGGAGTATGAGACCTCGTGCTAAACCCAAATATTAGGGGTGAGTGTTTCTCCCCATTTTCCCATGATGTAGACAGTGCAACACCCTTTCCATCATTCTAGGCATGTTTACAAGTGCTATAGCCACAAGATCATCCCAAATCAGTTTGTGCATGTCAAAAAATGAAAGATTAGAAAGCATTCTTTTTTCTCCATAGAGTTGTTTTTATGTATCAATGTAAACCTTTCTAGACAGACCTATCATGTGCCCTAAGATTAAGTGGTGATATATTCATTAGTAGAACACAAGAGTGCTTTAAACATTGAATAATATCCAACAATTGTACAAAGAAAAAGAAGAAAAAATAAAAACAGCAGCCCCATCCACTCCCATGAAACACTGTGAATTACATAAACAGTTACAGTGTCACAAAAATATATTAGTACATATTAGTACAATATATATATATATATATATATATATATATATATAATTTATTGTGTGTGTGTGTGTGTGTGTGTGTGTGTAAGCGTTTTTGTGAAAAGTCAGGACATAGATTTGTATAATGACAAAGGTATGACATAGGTATTACAAGGAGAAGGTGACTTTTCAGGACATTACCTCATGTCCCCACTTTTCAAAACGCTTATAAATCACACAGAATGGAGTGTACTGAAAATCTGAAATAGCACAAAGTTTCCTATAAGAGGTAGGGTTAGGTGTAGGGTTGGTGTAGGGCAATATCACATACAGTTTGTACAGTATAAAAACCATTACGCCTATGGGATGTCCCCACTTTTCACAAAAACGAACGTGTGTGTGTGTGTGTGTGTGTGTGTGCGTCTAAAACAATGGAGAAAATAAATATAAAAAAATACTTTTTGGGGTCAGAATATGAAAGAAAGGAAGAGTATGGAAAGTAGTTTTATCATTAAATTGCTATCTCATATTTTATTGTTTATTTTAAAATTTTGAGGTCTGTATTTTTTTCCATTTTTTAAAATAAATCTCCTACGCTTACCAAAGCTGCATTTATTTGATTTAAAATACAGTAATTTTACAGCTAAAAAAGCACTTAAATTGTGAACTATTGCTTCAATATAAAGGTTTTTTTTTTTTTTTTTTTTTACATTTGATTACATTTTTTCAATGTAATTTATTAGTGAGGTCTGGGGTGGGATTAAGAATTGTGCTATAGCCTAATACCACAATACCTAAATACCACATACACTAAACACTTTAAAATAGACAGGGATGTAGATGTTTGTGAAAGATGTTTTCTCTGTTTTGGAGGGATGAACACTGTTAAATTATACCATCAGTTGTTTATTATTCATGCAACAATACATATTATTGTTAATTAATAACCACTGCTATATAGATAATAACTTTGTCTAGTGCTCTTATGAATGTTTTTAGTATGACTTTGTGAAAATTTAAATACTATACTGAATGAAGTAGCATAGACTTCTTCATGGCTAGTGTTTGCGTATTAAATTTCATTCTGTAACCTATACTTGTTCTACAGATCTGTGTATTAGTGTTAAATGCCAATGTTTTTGATAATGTTGATAACATTTCTGACAGATAATACTGTGATTTTGTTTTTTGTTTTTTTTTGTTTTTTTGTGTGTGTGTGTGTTTGCCTTACTGAATGTGGTATCCTGTCAGCAATAACCTGTCCATGGGCTTTTTTGATTACTGTCAATTAAAGTGCCGGTGATGCAGTGTTGCCAGATATTGATATAAAAATATAATATATATTTTTTAAATATATATATATTTATATAAAAATATATATTATTTATTTTCATATCGCTATGAAAATAAAAAAATTAATTATCTGAAATTATTTTAAATCTTTTGCAAAGATAAGATAAACATCACTGACCCTAAACTGCAACTTCCCATTTAACTTTCTAAAGTGTCAAATTAAGTGGAAAAGACAAGTCCAAAATGCTTAAAATAGCTGGATTTGGCAACACGGGGAGGCTGCGTTCAGCCTTATTCAGAGCACAAATTTTAATTTTGAAAATGTACCGAGGTTTGGACATTGGTGACCTCATAGCTGGCTATGGGCATGATGGCAAAACTAAATTTTCAGCAGCAATTACTACCAGTCTTCAGTGTCATATGACGTCACTTTCGATAAATTCAATGAATCATTGTGAAATAAAAGTATTTATTTCTTTAAAAAAAAAATTGTACCAACTACAAACTTGTTAAATATAAATATACTATAAATCAAACCTAAATATTAATGTATATCCTGAATAAAATTATCTTTAAGCAACCAAACTTACAAGAGCATTTTGGGTAATAAACAATGGGGTCATTTCCACAGTGCAACTATGTTCTGTCCATGAAACATTTTGATAAAACCGTCATCATCGGTGTCTCGCTTTAGCTCTCTGCAGGTGAATGTCTATGAAATGTCTGCTATGTTGATCGTGGAATGGATAGAGGATATTGGCAGCCACTACAATTCCTTCGCAAAAGCTGTACAAATAGATGCAGACCTCTAGCTAATGTCAGCAGATATGAGAGGAAGTAGGCCTGGCCGGACATTCTGACACTCGTGGGGCATAAACAGAGAAAGAGCCTGAAAGGGGACATCAGACATGCTAACCGCTAGCCCATGGTATGTTATTGTTGCCGTGGGAGAAAAGGGCGTTAAAAAGTATGCAAAGATATTTTACTCTCCCAACCAAGAAAAACATCCACGGTTAGACCTTTACAGCTCCTGAGCATTGGGGTATTGTTATACTATAACAGTTCTGCAGTACATGTTAAAGCTACCATTGCCAAGAAACATGGTTTTTGATAGATATTCTTCAGCTTGGGTACATTCACACAACCGGAACCGCTGGAATATGAATATGGAGCGTTAAAGATAGACGAGCAGATGGAGGAACAGCCCTTGCGAGATCAGTTCAACTGTATCATCTTGAATCTGATACCGAGCCAGTCATGCCTACTGCTCACATGTGGAAAATATGTCTTTTTGAAAGGCTTTGGATTCATTCAAACAGCATTCGCAGCTCTCTTACTGGAAAAGACTATTATTTAGGGCCCACTGACATAGCGCAATATCATCTGAGAAGGATCGGGCAAGAATTTCCTTTTAAAGCGCACCGCTTGCCCTTGATGATGACAGATTTAATACGGGTATACAGACACAAGGCACATCTGATATCAAACGCATCTTGTTATTTTATTTGTCTCCTCTGGAGTTATTTTCAGCCGCCCATGACAATAGCGCAGGTCGCAAAATATCGACTGAATCCAGACGTTGAAAGGCCTGGGCCGGCAAAACCGCAACGTTTTGGAGTTTTCGCTACCAGAGGAGACCTGAATGTGGACGGCGAGTTGGAGCTGATTAGCCATGGAGATTATTCCCATTTGGTTTTCATTTTCCCACCTTGTTTATAAAACATTACATTCCCCTAGAGTCCCAAAACAGCAGCTGAGGTTTCAGCAAGATTACACACTGTACACAGAGGGAACGGGGTATTTGTTACTTTAGACGAGGCTTTAGAGTACAATTGGGTATGTCAAACATCCAATCAGTTTTACTGAAACATTTGCGGCCAGCCCATACTGTAATGTTTTAATTGCGCAGTCTGTTGGCAACTATTTTGTGCCCAAGCCCTCTCTGTGCTTTTACTGGCTGACAATGAGCTTGCAAAGTAGGTGATGAATTACAGTGTAAACATGTCACATATAAACCACTCCTCTTTCCAATTTGATCGTGATGTATTGATGCCATTAGTGCGCTTGGTCTAAATGATAAGCACAACTTGAAAGGTTAGTTTTGGCCCCCAGTGATGTCATTATACACATTATGTCTGTATTGGTGGAACCCTCTATTTTAATCTGTCTGCTAAAAGTTACGCAAACATTTCCTTAATGAGCAAAATCAAATTCATTTATCAACACATTTTTTGAGGATGACACATTTCTTCTCTTATAAAAATAAAGGTTCTTTATTAGCATCTATGCTTCCATGAAGAACCTTTTGATTCCACCAAAGATTGTTTACAGTGAAAAGGTTCTTTACTCAAATATTCATTTAACTGAAAAAAAGGTTATTTTAATAAGAACTGTACATTGAAAGGTTCTTCAGGGAACCAAAATGTTTATTCTATGGCATCACTGTGAAAACCCCCTTTTGGAACTTTTATGTTTAATAATGTGATATAGTACACATTTTTACTTACTAGTATACTACTAGTAGCCAAACATTAAAATAATAATAATAATAATAATAATAATATATATATATATATATATATATTTTTTTTTTTTTTAAATTATAGACTTCTGTCTACTATAGAATTGTTGTGACTAATAAATAAATAAAAAATGTATTATGAAAATCCTGACAAGCTTATGAAGCAAGTTATCATAATACAGATGCATTATTTTATTTTATTATCTGTATTTGTTTGAAAAACTAAATTTGTTATTGCAATGATCCAGTGTATCACTTATCGGCATAAAAAGCTAAAATATCAAGGTGCAGTCTTAAAGTTAGAGTATTAAGTTACAGAGCACTGGCACAGGATCTAAGGAACCTCAATAGGATGTGTTTTTACGATGCATCCTCAAATGTCTAACCCACTAGAGCTGTGGGTGACGGCCAGCAGTGTGCGTCATACTATAGCCACCAGCGGTTGGACGCTTTGCACCTTTTCCCCTTAAAGGGACATTTGCAAGAAGCCATAACTGTTTGCTAACACTGTCCACTTATACTTCTCTCACACTGATTTCCATTTTTACAACTTGAAGAACTTGATGGAGGCTTGCTCCTAGCAAACATTCTCATAAAATAAGAGATGATATCATTATGGTTTGACACATTTATGCAGTGTAGAAACCTGAGATATTGCTTGTTTGTGATGCCATTAAAATCTAAAACAAAATTGAAAAGAGGAATACAGACTGGTTATACACAAATCAAGTCTTCAAGCTGTAAAAATGGAAATATAGCATTATTTTAGTATTGATATATCAATGTTAACGATATAACATGTTTGCTATATTAGTTTATAATTATATTTTATATTTATTATGTACATTAATTACATTATACACACACACACACACACACACACACACTAATGTAATATTATTTTATTTTATTTCAATTGAAACTTAAGTAAATGTTTTGTGGTTTTAGTTTATGATAATAACCTAATGTATAACCTTATCAAAGAAAGACTCAAAAAGTCAAAGGTTGGGAAATCCGAAATGTCGCATTTAAATTTTTTCATTCACAGAGAAAATAAATAATCAAAACTCTTAATTTTCTTAACTCTTTATTTTCAGCAAATTTTCATTTTTGGGTGAGCTATTTCCCCAAACCTTTGAAAAAGTTAAAGGTTGGGAAATCCAGAATCCAGGTCATGTCACATTTAAATTTTGTCATTCACAGAGAAAACAATAAATAAATAAATAAATAAATAAAATAAACTCTTAGGCCCGGTTTCACAGACAGGGCTTAGACTAAGCCAGGATTAGGCCATTGTTCAATTAGGACATTTAAGTAATTTTTATAAAACATTACTGGGGTGCATCTTGAGACAAAACAAAGGCACTGATATATTTTAAGATCAGTCAGTGCAAGTTTATTTCAGTTGAAACAGCTAAGACTTACATTTTAGTCTAGGACTAGGCTTAAGCCTTGTCTGTGAAACCAGGGGTTAATGTGCTCAAAAACATGTTGAGTTTTGTGTCCATCTGGAAAGTTTAACTGTGTGGCAATTGTGGGCTTTTATGTGACCGTGCAAAATTGGTCAGTAAATTTGGTTACTCTACTGAGACTTTCATTAGTTGCAGAGTTCAATGGAATTCAGATGGAAAAAATGCATATATAACATGTAGATATATTTTCCAAGATAAAGATGCAAAACCCATATATCCAATGTCACAGTTTTGCTTTGAAATAAAAGGCTTCGTTGTACTTTGGAAGCTGGTTTAAGTTGTCATCTTAATACTCTCACTCCTTCAAAAACACTTGCGATTCAAAGCCAACCAGATCAATCAGACCATCAAAACACTCTTTAAAAAAAAAAAAAAAACTGAGATGTAATCATCCCTCGATATGCACAAATCCCTAGATATCCACTCTTTTGGATGAATTCTGATATGGAATACATTGTCTTGGGCAGAAAATGGACTTTCAAAGATTATTTCTGACTTCTCCACATCAAATATGTCGGCACACAAACCCGGACACATGTGGAGGCTTGACATATCTGACTTATCAAATCAGATCAGGTTACCATTTCAGGGCACATTTTCTCAGGCTTCAACCGCATGAGGCTCTTAGCAGAATTGTCAAGATCGAGGACCCCATTACCAGTCCATTCAGCAGATTGCTAGTGATATTCGTCAGCCGCTGTCGCTTTGCCCTCTATCATGTTCCACTGGCAGAACTCCACTATTTGCCCTAGTTAACTTGTAGATAGGCTCCCTATCCGTCTGGCAGTAAGTACTTAGACTAATGCCAAAGAGAGTTTGGTTAACACTCCAGCTACCCATTTATATGCCAAACGCGGCCAAGATGCTGAGGGATCAATTACTTTCCAATCTTGTGCAATTGTGGCCGCATAAACACTCCAAACAATGCTGTTTATATGAGCGTAAGGTGGCCAGCAATATTGTTTTATTATCTCTAGTTTTTTTTAACTCTCACTTCAGCCTCTTAATTAATTTCTGTGCAGCTGTTAACAGATGTTGCGAGGTGAAACCCTGAAATATGTTTCATTAGAATCGTTATAGGCGGCCGGGGAGAGTCCAATAAAACAGGCACGTCAGAGCAAACTGACAGCCAAACGGACGCAGCCGTGAAAACATTTGCTCAGAGCGAAGAAAATTGACGAAAAAGTCACTAGTGATTTGTGGGTCCTGGGAAGGTTTTGCCCACTTCATCGCTTCAAAACCAAGATAAACAATGTTAAAAGAGATATGAATCTGTGAACAAGCTTTTAAAAGCATCAAGGGACAAAATTTGCTGTTTGTGTTTCAGAAATTTTCAAAGTGAAAAGAAAAAGACTGTATATCAGTCCCTGAAATGTGTTATTAAAAATGTAAAATTTAAAAACATCTTGAAGCTGTTTATCAGTCTAATCCATTGCATCTAGAATAAAATATAATTTTTTTTATTAAAACAATGATATATTTATGTAAATATTCATAATCATTTTTTATAATTATAATATTTATGTATTTTTTTTAATTAACCACATCTAAAATTTCCTCCAGTGAATACAGAAAAGTCACATCATTTAATAAAGCAATAAGCCATGGGAGGCTATAAAGAAAAGACTGCACATTTAAAACAATTCTGCTGTCATTTTTTCCACATACACATGATATATAACTAAGATTAACAGCAGTTTTGTGTGTGTGTGTGTGTGTGTGTAGACTTTTCTATTTTTGTATATAGAAAATATATAATGTTTATGGGTGGTAGAGCACGGTGTTTAAATTTACTGTCACAGTTTAAAATATATATATATATATATATATATATGTGTGTGTGTGTGTGTGTGTGTGTGCTATGATAAAAGACCAAAAATTTATAAATAAAGTAGTTAAACTGATAATAATAATAATAATAATAATAATAATAATAATAAAATTCCACCAATCAATTTAGCTCATTTCATTACCAATATGATTGGCAATGCCACAACTTGGCACAGTAATATATAATGTGCGCTCACAGGCGCGTTTATCGGCATTGCACATCGACATTGACCACAGCTCATTTAATCAGAATTTAGAGTCAGAACTATCTAGATTTGTTGTGAAAGCCAGATGTTCTGAACTCCTTCGAGTGTATAGTCTGTAACAGCTGCAGGAGACCTTAGATGTAGGGAGATATCAGACATATGTGTAAGTTACAACTATGTTTTGTTGAAACGGATAATGCCATCACATAAGGCCGGTCCATATCAATGGAGAACGCAGGCATATAAGAGCGACTGGAGTATGCGTTTGTCTCTGCACACAAAGCAGCGGACGAGGCAGTGGAGAGTACGAGGAATTGAGCGAGAAGAGTTAATGATGCATTGTAGAATCCCTCCACTGTCCCAGACACACAACAGACTCTCTCTGATGTTAAGGATCTGCTCCCAAAGTGATCCAGCATTCTGAGACATAGTAGTCTGATTCAGCCACCTTGTGCTAACTCAAAAGTTAAAGAAGAAATGCCACAGAAAGAAATGTCACACTTCCAATATCCTCCACAGCTGATAAAACATTACAGTAATACAAGACGACTCCAGTCGATCAGTTAACGTCTTGTGAAGCAAAAAGCTGTGTTTGTAAGAAACAAATTTATAATTAAGGTGTTCTAACTTTAAATACAAGTCCACAACCCACAATAATGCTTCCTCCAGTGAAAAGGTCCATCCCCTGTTGTTCTCTCACATCAAAATTCACCAAAATATTTGTTTAGAAAAGTTCTGGACTGTTTCCACTTGTAAACAGTATTTGATCTGTGCAGATTTCTCTCCTGATTCAGACAAGATGCTTTTTTTCACTTGAGAAAGCTTATGAATATAGACTTGTGCTTTAGACGGAAGTGTCTGTTTACAAATGCTTTAATGACGAATTTGTTTCTTACGAACTCACAGTTTTTCACTTCATAAGACATTAATTAATGGACTGTTTTGGATTACTTTCGGATTATTGCGATGTTTTCATCAGCTGTTTGGACTCTCATTCTGACAAGCACTGCAAAGAATCCATTGGTGAGTAAGTTATATAATGCTAAATTTCTCCAAATATCTTGGATGGCCTGAGGGTGAGTAAATTTTCAGAATATTTTCATTTTTAGGTGAACTATTCCTTTAAAACATGACTTTAAAGGAATATTTTTTAAAACTATTCCTTTAAAACCCGACAAAATGATACATTTTTCATTATGCACTGGTTATTTTTTATACCATGCAATTACAATGAATGTGGATAGGAGGTTTCAAGCTTCAAAAAGGATACAAAACACTAGGCAAGTACAATAAAAGAAGTGCATACAGTGTGACTCAATTTTTCTCATTTGTAAGTTGCATTCAATAAAAAAAAATGGCTACTAAATGAGAAAATGTAAATGTAAATTTTAAAATGAAAAATGATAAGCGTCTCAAGATGTGCACAACTCTGAACTCTCTCTTTGTCAAAGCTATAAATTAATGCCTTTTTGCCACTACAGAATACAAAAAGTTCTTTCACGGACCATATTTAAGTCAGAGAGAAGCCAACATACTGTAGCAACTGACCTCCATTTTCTTTTCCAAACTATTTGGTTAGCACTGAGAAAATCAAAGCAACCTACATTCCATGTTTACCTTCCCACAGACTCCATTAAAAGCCTTGTGTTCGCATGACACAAACACTCAAACTTACTGACATGAGTAACACGTACAAACTGCAGAATGAAGTGGATCTGGATGTTACCACATCAAAGGCGGCTGGTTAACAAGGCTCCTCAGATGGTCAGAGATGAGTGGACTAAAGCACATTTTACAGAATGTCAAAAGACTAAGATGGCCGAGTGTGTGTTTGCAGCTGTGCAGAGCTGCGTTGAAAGTCTGGTCGGGCTCTATTGTATGGTCAACATGACAAATGCTGGTTGTTGTGTGTGTGGGAACATCATCATTCTGGTTTTGGCCTGCTCTTAGGACAGTTTATGATTTTTTTTTTTTTTTTTTACAACAATGGAGACCAGTTTTCTGGATCACGAGAATGGAATTCTCATGAACATCCAACAATCTCTTTAAATGATCCATCAAACCAGATCCCACCCGTAAGGCTCAGTCTTAAAACTTAGTCAAATGTTTATTGCGAAATTATAGTACATGATTTGAGAGAGAAATAAAACGAATAGAGAATAGATGAGATTATGTGGCCCATTCTCAGATGAAGCAATATGTTTTTCAACAGGGTTGTCGCTTATAATGTCTGATCGGGATTTTACTTCACTGATCGAAAGCATATTTTCTTTTAAATTAATTTTATTTAAAAATGCATTTATTTTATCAGACTATAGGCCTATAGTATATATATATATATATATATATATATATATATATATACACATACATACATATATATTCATTCTTGAAAAATAAATACATTTTTAAATAAAAAAATTTAAAAAATGTAAAGAATACGATAAATGAAGTAAAGTCCCAATCTGAGTTCTGTAATGTTCAATAATAGTTCCAGGTCCCAATATTTTATAGCGAGAGTGTTTATGAACATTACAGTTCTTACATTAAAAATGAATGTAAAATTTCCAGCAATTATTGCAAATGAAACTATTTTTTCTGATACTAATAAAAACATTTTTCTAAATAAATAAATACAAATTTTTAAACAAACAAAAATAAAAAAGAACATTTTAAAATAATAAAATTATGGTATGCAAAAAAAATAATAATTTGTTACTGCTACTTTCATAACTACTGAAAAAAATGCTGATGTAGAAAAAAAACACTCAAAACTTGCTAGTAAATTTTATAATTACAAAGAAATGGCAATTAACTTATTACATTAATTTGATGAAATTATCTAAAATAGTACTTTTTTGAAAAAGTACTTCAGTAATCTGTTTTATTTAGTGTATTCATAACTGTATTCACAACCCATTTCCAACAGAGATAAGATAACATTACCTTGGTGACAATTACATCAACAGAAATTTGCAAAAATACCATTCAAAACCCCACAGAAAACCAAATATATATGTTTACAAGGCATAAAAACAATTGTTAGCACATTTTAGCAGTTTTATGTTTCTGTAGCATGACGATAACAAGGCCAAGGCAAAGGTTTGATTCCCCCAAAAATGCATGAACTGAATATACACCTTTAATGCAATGTCTCTTCTTATAAAAGTGTCAGCATTTAGTAAGCACTGACCGTCTATCTTTTCCTGTGCTTCTCATCAAGCCCACATTCTTGAACGAAACGGAGGCTTTATTCAATACCTATTCTATCATCCACAAATCTCTACATCGTTAAGTTTTTATAAGACAGACTGTTTACATTTTTCACACAGCTGCCACAAACGGTTTCAATGTGTTTCATGTAGTCACTATTAAAGAATTTTCCAGAATTTCAGCAGACGTATCTCACAGCCTCAGCACCTAACGCAGCTCAGAGCGTGCTCTATTTTCACCCTCCCCAATGGAGGTGTCCATTACACATCACTGGGGACGAATTGAAAACACCTGATGAACAGGACGGATTATTACAGTGAAGGTTGTGAATACCGCAGCTGAGAGGAATGTCAGTAGTTGAAGAAATCCATGCCAGTCACCACAGCTCCCTAACAGACCTGACTCATTCCGCTTGGCACCTTTAGCTCCACACGGAAACAATCATTGGTGTAATTTTGAGTGTTTTAACAGCTGACTTGCTGAGTGCATCTGTATGTGTGCACTTTAAGGGGTGTTTGTGACTGGGAAAATGACAAGCACAATACCCATCATGCCGCATGTCAATGCCCAGCTCTCGGAGCTGTCGACTCGGGGTCACTGCTCAGCGAACAGTGCCAGGGTTCATTTTCTCACACTTTAGCCCTAATAGTGGGTTCAGCTTAACTGTGTGTGTCCAGCAGTTTAGTCCTGGGAAAATAAAACACCTACAGTACATTTCTGTAAAAGTTTGGGGTAGGTATGATTTTTTCATATTTTTGAAAGTAGTCTCTTACATTCATGAAGTCTGTATTTCTTTGATCAGAAATAAGTAAAAACAGTAATATTGTGAAATATTACAATTTAAAGTAACCCTTTTTTATTTTAATGTTTTGTTTTTAATGTAATTTATTCCTGTGATGCAAAGCTGAATTTTCACCAGTCACTACTCCAGTCACATGATCCTTCAGAAATCATTATATAATATGCACTCTAAAAAATGCTGGGTTGTTTCAACCCAATTTTGGGTCAAATATGGACTAACCCAACTTTTGGGTTAAAAATTTAAGATAAAAATTTAACCCAACAGCTGGGTTAGTCCATATTTGACCCAAAATTGGGTTGAAACAACCCAGCATTTTTTAAGAGTGTGCTGATTTGGTGGTCAAGAAACATTTCTTATCATTATCAACAGTTTAATATATTTACAGAAACCATGATACATTTATTTAAGGATTCTCTGATGAATAGGAAGATCAAAAGAACACCACTTATGAAATGGAATTATTGTGTGACATTATAAAATTGTCATCACTTTTGATCAGTTTAATGCATTCTTACTGAATAAAAAATATATATTATTACCATTTCCTAATTCTGCTTAAGCCCTAAAATGTTTAGCTCCACAACTACTATGCATTGGCTTACTTGACACCATTCTCTGCAGAAGCGACAATACCCTCTACTTGAACTGCAACACCTTAAAGTCTCTCCGATTGGTGGAGGCGATCACAAAACAGGCTTTCGAACATCTGGTCCTGGTGTATAGGTTGTTTACTACATTGCAACAATTGACAATAGAGCTCTTTTAATAACTTAATTCAAAACACAAATCATTCTCATGGTCCATTTTTGATGTGGCACTTGAGTTTATGTGAAAAGGATCGCTGGTGAACAGTGAAGTCAGTCAAAGAGAACAATGGGCGCTTGTATGGAGAGGCCATTGAAGTTGTGACTTAACATTAAACAGTGTCACATAAGGGAAGGGCGTCACAGACAGGGTAACCACTTCTGAAAAACGAACAGCAAGTTAACTGACATTTGGATTAAACGATGAAATCATTCATCAATGACTTCCTCGATCCAGCCAGAACATTAATAACCTCAACATAATTGATCTTCTGAACCGTGAAACATATTTGAGTAATGGAAAGAAATGTAATTGATATCACCATTACAGTGTGTTGAAGTTTCACTCAATGTTTATATGGAACTATAATGAAATATGTATCTATTTTAAGTTTGTTCTTGAAGCTGATTGCGTTTTAATGGGGTTAAGTTAGAGATTGTATCACTTCATATATTTCAGCATTGACTATAGCTCTACTGAATTCAAGTCAAATCTTACAGCCTGCAATCCCTCTTGTACCAGGTTAAATCCAGTTTAAACTCACAGCTTGAATTTAAATCTGATAGCCCCTGAGACAATGTGAGGCAATGTAACTCGCTTTCCTGATAACAATCACTAAAAGCAGCTAAAATGTTCAGATTTCAGTGCTTCAAAATGTGTTTGTGCATTTATGCATCTTTCTAAACTATTTGTGCATCTTTCTAAATGACATATCACATGTTGCTCTTCTGTTTCCTGTGCCTTTAAGGACCAAGAAAGAGTAACATTTCTGGTGAGCGTGCAGTAATGGCTAATTGCTTGTTAAAGCAGGATGAGGTTCTGGAGTCGGACCCTTAGGATGTCTCTAATAGCGCTCTTCATTAACTGTTCTGCTCAGTGACCGCTTTGTCTGTGTTAGCGGACTAATCCCACCGATTACCACCACTTACAAAAACAGCCCTGATAGTGTAACGGAGCAGAAAGAAGTCAAGGCAACCTCCTATTCTTAAGGTGCTAAATAGGTTCTTTTTTGTTTTTTTTTAAAGTGATACAAGAAAATTGGCTTTGTACCAACACACATTATGTACAGTAGTCAACATTTGAAGTGGATCAAAAAAGTTCATCAAAGATGTCCTAAGAAAAGAACGCATTTTAGTTTTAGGTTTCAGGACAACTTTGATGAAAGGTTTTGATCCACTTCAAATGTTGACTACTGTATAATGAGCTAATTATTGACATTTTTCTTAAGTCCTATAGATATTCACAACAAATCCCGAGAATTAAACATGCAGAATGATGCACATATCTATTTATTATTATTATTATTCAAAATTATATCAGTGAATTTAGGTATCCAGACTTTTTATAGAACTACTTTTATGCAAAGATTGTTTGTGAATATTTAATACTTTTGTAATTTAGTCACATTTTACACAAACCTAAAGAAAAAAAAAGGTTACTTTAATATCTCCACTGTTTCTCCTATACAGAACAATGAGATACACTACCTCTGTAAGATTTTTTTTTTTCTATTAAGTCTATTATGCTCACCAAGGCTGTATTTATTTGATCTAAACGCAAGTAAAAACATTAATATTGTATAATATGATTACAATTTAAAACTGTTAAAATAAACATGAATAATTTCTAATATGCTGATTTGGTGCTCAACAAGCATTTATTTTCATTATCTAATAGTATAATATTTTTGTGGAAACCGTGTTGCATTTTTTCAGTATTCTTTGCTAAACAGAAAGTTCAAAACAAAAGCATTTATTTAAAACAGATTTTTTTCCTGTCACTTTTAATCAGTTTAATGAATTGCTAAATAAAAGTTTTATTACTTAAAAAACTTAAGACATTTTCTTAAATCTTGTGCACTTTATATTTATCTCTTGAGAAATGACCCCAGTAATATCACACATGTCCCCTTTTATAGTTTTAGAAAAGTTCTCAACATCTCAAACTGTGCTCGGATTTGCCAATATACCAACATCCACTATTAAAAGTTAGATTTCAATACGATCTTTCAAATTTCAAACTTTATGACAACAATTGCCCAGTTTGCACTGTATCTGTTTCTAATTATTCTACAGGAACGTAGAGAAACATCTAAAATAAACTTTGATAGTATAATAAAATATAATCAAGAACTCACTGCCCAACATAGACCACATAAATCATCTAAAATCAACTCCACATGACAATAAACAATTGAAAATACATTAAAAGAATAGCACAAGATCGCATAAATAGAGAATCCAATTCTGAGCAACGAAAGACCATCTTATGAGCAATAAAACTTTCCTCTGGGTTGCTGTGAGCAGGCCTTAATTAGTCAAACTAACCTAAATTCATGGAAGCTGTGCATAAAACTCTTACTGCAGCACTATTAGACTAAACATTTGGTAAATAACTAGAAATGCCCTGAATACACAAATTGTAGCTTAGCTTAGAGTAGCTTAGACTGACAGACGGTGCCTGCTCGAATTAGACTGCCATTCATTTCAGCTTGGTGTTAAAAGTCGGAAAAAATAGTAAAGCTTGCTTATGGAAATCTTTCCTGTGTGAATTGGCTACTTGTTTGAGGCTACCTCCCTCCATTGCCCCCCTCTGATCAGGAAGTTTTACGCAGTTCACCTTTGACTTTCACGTCTCCGTATTTATGCCTTTGAAAACAGGCAAATTATAACAATCATCACTTTGGGCTCTACACGTCTGGGTCACTATGGTTGACCAGGACTGAGAGCCTTTTAAAACACCAAAGTCTCCTCTGAGAATAAAACCAATAATATTATCTTCTTGAATAGGGTGCTTGTCTTAAACACATGGGTTGCTACAAACGTTGCCTTGGTGTACTCTGACATTTTTTAAGATTTCTCTTATGAAATAAATATGCAAATATTACATTAAAAAAGGTAGGATGCAACTATCTACATCATACTTTTTAGTGTAACCCAAACAATCACCAAAACAACCAAAAAATAATGGAAGTTGATAACCAAAGAGTTTCCAGAAGCCATTGACTTCTTTCATTTTGCTACTGGCAAATATTTGGTTACCGACATTCTTCAAAATATTCTATAAAATATTATTCAACAGAAGAAATAATCTCATGGAATAACTTGAGTGAGTAAATGATGACAGAATTTTCATTTTTAGGTGAACTATACCTTTTAGAGGAAACTGGAATTCAGATGGTAGAATAAATGTCAAGTGGCATGGTAGAGTTACTAAACTGACAGGGAGCTGACAAAGTAAAATGCTGTATTTATGTGGAAATAATGACATGCTGTTACATGAGGCTGGTAAATCATTTCTAACCAGCAGCAGCAATAAGACTTTTTCATTAGCAATGTGTAGATCAACGGCACCACCTACAGGTGATTCCTTGCTTCCATATAAACACCTAACTCTCAGGTCTGTCATAAGTTGGTAACCTGAGCCCTGAAGGGAGGCTTCACCAAAAACAAAGACTGACACTTGAAAATAACAATCTGTCAACTTGAAAAAATCAGCACCCCGTCCACCAGCCCTCCACTCTTTGATCCACACTTTTCTTTCCAGCAGGCTGACCTAATCAAGGGCTCTTTGAACAAGTTAAAGTTACCAAAACCACACAATGTCTGCTATTGATAAAAACCAATCATTGACCAATCAGGTTAACTATATGAATGAGCTGGAAGGTAATTAGTCCAATAGCACAGCTCGGAATTAGAGGCAATTGCCCACCCAAGTTCAGCTTATGTTTTCAGTCCTTATCAGCAAAGCTAATTGATCCAGCTTCCATCTTCTATCTGCTTTTCAGATATCATTGTCCTCAGATACATTAAGGCTCTTTTTAAAAACCTAGTGAGCTGCCTGCGTACTCAGCATTTTAAGGCATTACAGGGTATTTGTAGGCATATAATTATGCTGCTTTCTGAGATACGTGAGCTCTGTGACAGTGTTAGCTATTTTAGTATTATTTATATATAGTATTTCGATTTTTTTTTGTTCTAATTGTTTTTATTTCAGTTCAAATAATTTTAGTACTTCAGTAAACGCAAATCAGTTTCTAATGTACAAGTTTAAGCTTTTCATCTAATGTTTTTAAATTATTTTAGCTTTATTTCAATTAACGAAAAGATTTTAATACCTTTAGTTAACTATAAAAACACTACTCGTTTATTTTTCATACGTTTCTTTTTGTTCATCAAGATAATCTTTACAAATTAAAGAGTTTTTTTAATTATTATTTTTTTTTTATATAAATTTGAAGCCTAAAAATAATCATCAGAAGAAGTAAAAGGCAAAAATTAGGATAACACACTGCATCACAGTTGCATGACTACCACCAACCTTCTGACAACTCTTCAGTCTTTATTTTAAATCTGTGTAAGTTTGAGGAGTTAGAATAGTTTGCAAAAGCACTAGTATAAACACAAAAAGGCTGTGAATGTGCACTAGTGAGTAGTGGAGTTTACCTGTTCGTTGTCCTATTTTTATCAGTTGTTAGCGAATGCCTTCTTGGAGACACATAAAGCTTAAAAAATTACAAATAAAGAGTGGGTTATTTGTAGAGTAAAACACGAAAATATCTTGAGCTTATGTTAACCACAGACCTTATTTCAGGCATTTATTCAAAAACCCACTAGGACAGTGCAAAAAATTCTAACTTATTTCCAGGATTTAGAACTCATTCCTGCAGCACTTTTTGTGATATAAATATAAATCAAATGTTAAGTCAAACCTCTTGTGCACTTTGTGCTTGTGTAACCGTCCCAAATCACCTTCTTGTGAAGTTTAATTTCTTAGAAGACCGCTGCCTACGCAGCCAGTAGACAGCAAGGCAGTTCACTAGGTTTTGGAGTCTTAATAAAAGAAAAGCTGTGGCTTCCACGTTCCACTGTTTTTGTATTTAAGTGACGTCATCAGGTTTAGATAGAGTTACAGCATCACACTCCTTACAGGATATTTAGTCAACGACTGAAGTATTTACTTCAGCCACTGGATATTTAGCTTCAGGTTTCTCTCCATAGAAAATATTATTAGGAAATAAAGAGAAACACAGTTTTGACGAAGAAAACCAAACCATCTGTTTCTGCTGTGTTTCCTTTCACATCACATCCTCGAGAATTACACACTCTAGCTTTGCTTCTCAATATAATGGCTATTTCTTTGTTGTGACACTGCGACTTGACGTTATGACACAAGCACTTCTGGATGGAGAACTAACACGGGACTGCACTATGAATCATTTCAAACTTTTGAAATAAATCTTAACTACATGTCAATCTTCTTGGCAGAAATCTTCTTACCAGAGACTTACAAAAAAGCATTTTATGTTGCTGGCAGTACATATAAGCAGGCCCACACAGAATTTGTGGTCACATAACTATCCACATGCTTTACCCTATCATGAACTACACCTGACCTTTGCATATTTATCTAATATTTGCCTAATGATAATACTTTCGTCAGCTGACAGCTCCTATAGCATAACTAGTACACCATGGTGATTGATTGCAACAACATCATGGACTTGGTTCCAAAGAAACAAAATGTACACTTAATCACTTGATATGTGTTTAGGATGACAGTGTATACATTTCTTTATTTCTTCTTATTTTTTTTTTAAGAATTAATACTTTTATTCAGTGAGGATGCATTAAATTGATCAAAAGTGACATCAAAGTCATTTATATTGTAACAAAGGATTTATATTTTAAATAAATGCTTTTCTTTTAAACTGTCTATTTATGTTTTCATAAAAATATCAAGCAGTACAACTGGTTTCAACATTGATAAGTAATGCTTTTTTGTTTTGTTTTGTTTGTTTGTTTATTTTTACAGTAAATCTGCATATTAGAATGATCATTTGACACTGAAGACTGGAGTAATGGCTGACTAAAACATATTTTAAATTGTAACAATATTCCATATTGTTACCATTTTTACTGTATTTTTAATCAACCAAATGCAGCCTTGGTGATAAAAAAAATAAAAAAAAAAAAAAAACTAAAAATTCACCCCAAACTGAATGGTATCGGTTGGTTTAGGTTTCTTCATATAAAAGCTAAGCATAAACTAGTCATTCATTTCTTTCCAAAATGAGGCCTAATTAATGTAGTTCCCTGTATACCCTCATTCTGTCATGTCTACCCAGCCTGGAGACAGTTCTGTCAAATGTCAACATGCCATGCAAATAAACTGTGGTTTAGGAGTTAAAATATGAGCCACCGGGACCTTTAAGCAACATCCTGCCATGTGCTTCCAACTGCCACCTCCATCTACGCAGCACATCTGCAGCAATGTGATTTGACAGACCGTCATGACTAAATCCCTCTCGCTCCCAGTCAAATGGAGATCACAAGCCCTTCTGGTCATTCATATGCACCGATTTTGCCTTATTGTTCAGGTTTTCAACTCACATCTGAGCTACTTTATGCAAAGCAGGGACTACTCCTTTCCTACATGCATCCAGCCCCCTCACCCCAACGAACAGCCTCAATACGTCCCACCCCATGTCTCAGAGAGGAACAGGAGGCTTGTGCGCACTCCTGCATGAAGCCTGTCTGTTGTTCACCTTTGCTTTGATTTCATGCTTGTTATCTCACCATGGAGCCGGTGACCCCAGACAACAAGGCCGCTACCTGGGTGAACAATGCTGGGTTTTCAGGATTTCGGTGTCCACTGAGAAGGCTTTTAGGAGTGTGTTCTCCTCCCCCCGATTTCAGACACAGTCACTGGTTGGAAAGAAATGAGGGATATGGTGAAGCCCAATTTTCTACAGATTAAATCAAATTAGCAAAAGAGAGCTCCTGAGAGAGTGGACTTCAGGGGTGAGGGGCGATTGCTCTTACTGCGGCCCACCCCTCACTCTCCACTGCTTTCACTTGCCGCTTGCTTCCTCTGCTGCACCGCTGCACAGCTGTTGAATGCTCAAATGGACCTTCCCTGGAACAGAACCTCATCCACACCCTTCAGTAATGCCTTGAAGGCAACGGTGGACAGCAGGTGGCAAGTAGAAAGAACTGATCAGGATGGGTCACCAACAGCTGCTGGACATAAAACCAATGGCATCAACGATCCAACTTTGAGAAGTATCATATGACTCATTTCTGCTACAAATCACTTTGTTGTGGACACATTTGTTTTGAATAAGTGAATCAAAGAAAGAGACACTCACCAGCAAGTATTGTGCCCAGAAGTATCCAATCCATGCTTGACTGATGAAGGCTTACCAAAGAACACATTGTCTGTTGCGGTTGTGGCTAAACATGTTTTCTGAGGCAATATTTTTATGAAACTTACAGATAACTGATCTTGAGTTGATCTCCATTTTCAGTTCATTTTCAAAGGGAGAAAGATGGCTAAACAGAGATGACAGAATAAAAGAAGCACTGAAAGCAGCAACAGTATGACTGCTAAAAGCACAAATTTTCTTTAATTTCACGGCTGCTGTTTTTCATTGACCAATCAGAAACCATTTTATTCAAATTGGCTTTTGGCTTTTACATTAAATTTGGAACGAACAGGAAGTTATAAATTTTTTTTCTTCCTTTCATGTTGTGAAGTACATTTAAAAGGTTAGTTCACCCAAAAAATAAAATTAGCCTATGATTTACTCACCTTCGAGGCATACTAGGTGTATATGACTTTCTTCTTTCAGATGAAACCAATCAGAGTTATATTAAAAATTGTCCTGGCTATTCTAAGCTGTATCATTGCAGTGGGCAGGTGTTTTTGTTCAACAGTCCAAAACACGTCAAATAAAGCACGCACATCCATAATAAAACGTGCCTTACACGGCTCCGAGGCGTGAATAAAGGCCTCCTGTAGGGAATCCATGCGTTTTTGTAAGAAAAATATCCATATTTCAAATGTAATAAACACTTCTCTCTCACTTCATCTAACTGTGGTACGCAGAAGCCGTTCCGGCAGATGACGTAGGACGTCAGCGTTGTGTGATTAGTGACAAACGCGGAGAGAGAACAAAAAATGCCGGGCATAAATTAGAAGTACAATCCGAGGATTTGCAAAGAAAAATATCAGAGGATTTCGATATAAGCAAAAAGGAGACTGGTTTTCCTTTGCTAAAGTAAGGAAACTTTGCTTCCTTTGCTCCTGTAAACAAACTTGTGAGACTAGCATATCTCAGAGGTGCGCTCGACACATACTTTCTACGTACGCTTCCGCGTACAACAGATAGTCGATATGACAGATGACAGAAAAGTGTTTAAAATGACATTTGAAATATGGATATTTTTCTTACAAAAACACATGGATTCACTACAGGAGGCCTTTATTCACGCCCCGGCGCCGTGTGAGGCATGTTTTATTATGGATGTGCGCGCTTTATTTGACGTGTTTTGGACTGCTGAACGGAAACACCCACCCACTGCAATGATAACGCTTGGAATAGCCAGGACAATTTTTAATATAACTCCGATTGGATTTGTCTGAAAGAAGAAAGTCATATACACCTAGGATGCTTCGAGGGTGAGTAAATCACAGGCTAATTTTCATTTTTGGGTGAACTAACCCTTTAAGTTCTATCCATTGGTTGTTGACTGGATGGACACAATTGACTGAATGCGAGGTTGCAGTCGATTGTAAGAAAGGGGCAGAATTAAAGCAGACTAAATGATTGGAGAAGTCTGCCTACAAAGTCATTTCACCAGAACATCAAGAATTAAGAGGTAAAAATGCAAAATGAAGATCACTGGATGCAACTCACATAAAACTCAACAATAAAACGCTACATACTTATCTCTAGAATTAGAAAACCTCAACAGATGATGTTCATTTGATGAACATCATTTATTTAAAGCAGACAGCTTTACATTGCCTGCCACATCATCTACTTTCAACAATAATAAACCCCATCTCACAACTATTTTTCTGTTTCAATCTTTATATTAGAACAGCTCACTAATAAGAATCAGCTTAAGACAAGAGACATAAAATAACAGAGTTTTGACAGAGATATAAACAGTTTCTTCAAAGATCTCTTTACTCACAGTGTGTGGCAAATTAATTTATTTAGTCTCTCCAACATCAGCAAAATATGTTAACATTTCCTGTCAGCATCTCTCATTAATTAGGTAAAAGTCACAGTGTTTGTATATGCCTGCAGAACTGGTGATGAACTGTCTGAAATAATCAGACACTCTTAAACACACAATCTTAAACAAGTAAATGTATAAAGATTACAATGTAATGCAAAATATCTTTTAAAATGTAAAGATTTATAACTATTTTAAATAATATTCATTAATTATGTACCACCCTGAGATTAATATTTACATGGGACATTTGAACTACATGGGACATTTTAACTTGTACTTTGCTGCCCCAAACATGTTCAAGTACACAAAAAAGCCACAAAAGAAAGACATGGCATTAATAAGCTCAAATTGCATAGATATAATGCTACATCCATCAATATAGCTGTATTTTGGAACATGGTTTCTACCTGGTTATTAGTTGAACAACCACCATGTTCCACAAACCAGCTTAACCACCTGGTAGCTGTTTTGTTGCTGGTCCCAGATGGTCTAGCTAATGATCAGCTTGGACCAGTTGTCACTGTGTGTTCTAAACCGAGTTATACTCTTAAATTAGATTTTCAACCAAATGCAACTGAAGTTACCAAAAGCAACATAACATTTTAAATATTGTACTACATTATTATATATATATATATATATATATATATACACACATATATATACATATATATATACTACCTCTATAGAGTTCTAAATTGAGAATTGGCTGGTTAGCTATGACAAAAGTGTCATGCCTTTAGATTTTAGTACCTTATTGATGACAATGACTGCGCTTCCAAACAGTTTTACTTTGGTCATCACCACTGCCATGTTTGTGAATCTGCTGCTGTCTGGTACACTCCTGAATGTAAGCCTCCAGTTGAGTGTCCGTCCTCAGCTGAAAATCTCCATGCTCCTTGAAGGGGTCTAGTAGGACATGATATGAACTGGTCTTGTTAGTCACTTCAAAATCTTCATTGCAATGTGTGGGCATGGAGGTTCGCCTCATAAACAATCGTTGTGGTGTCTTGCCATCTTCAGGGGAAGTTGTATTCAGTGGGCCAATCTTGTTTGTTCTAGACCTAACTACTTTGAATGATCTCTGGGATTGTTTGGGAAGGGAGTGGGGTGTGAAGCAGGTCTGTCTAGACTGTGTGGAGATCTGAGTGCTGAGGTCAGCACTATGGGTAATGAATGGGGTATGGATTTCGGAAGTTTTTTTGGTGTTGGTTTGAAAGGATGGCTCTTTGGATGAATCAGGTCCCCAGGCATCTCGTACTCTGGCATTCAGCTCCATGTTGGACCTTGCCAGGTCACTGTACTGCCCCTGCTGGGCACTGCTGGTCTGTAGTAGAATTAGGTCTTGGGTCATTGGGTGGTGAGGACCTCGCTTTCTCATCCTGTCTCGGGATGCCTTCTCACTCCGGCTGAGTACTGAGTGTTTGGTGTCAAAAGTCTTCTTATCTTTAAATAAGGAAGCTATTCTCACGTTTCATGCATGAACATTCTACTTTAATGTCTAAATAATGTTCTATAAGGCTTTTAGAAACATTTGCATATCAAATCATTTTAATTCCTGATTAAAATTATTTGAAAGTATGAATTACTTTCTTACCCAATCTGCTGGTGGAAGTGCTTTGTGTCTGGCTGACTCTGTTTTGAAAGTCCTTGTATGCACTAACAGGCCTGCCTGCTGAAAGAACAGATCGAGGCCTTGTGTGGGACTCAGACTGTGGGCTGATGGAGACCCTGCTGTGACGACAAGCCTGGAGTTGACTCCACGTCGCCGCCCTTGTGGACTCCTGTTGAGCATCTAAAGGTACAAAACAGCAACGTCAAAGTCGGCATGAAAAGAAAATTCACCCTATCTATTTTCTAAATGCATGTTAATGATTCATGGATGCATGTTTCATTTCTTTTCGCAATTTTGACCTCATAATGTTTAATAAAAATATCATAACTTTCTGATATTTTGGTGAAATTACAGACTTCTCTCTGGTGACATTTACTGGAATTATCCAAACATTTACTTTTCTTACAATAGACTGTGAGTTTACATTTAGATCTGCATCAATCCAGCGAAAAACCGCTGGATTGAAACAAATCACCATCCAACATTTTTTCCTTTTCGATACTAAGAAAATCACTTTGGACACAACACACCCAGCCCACTCTCTTCGAACTGTTGCCTTCTGGTCGGCGCTACAGAGCACCGACCGCCAGAACAGATTGGCACAATTACAGTTTTTTCCCGCAGGCTATATTCAGCCTGAACAATTAAAACTTTCTTAAAGGGGTCATATGACGTTGCTAAAAAGAACATTATTTTGTGTACATTATTTTCCACATACTGTACATTATTGTTGCTCCTCTATGCCCCGCCCTTCTGAAACGCGCCAATTTTTACAAAGCTCATCGTTCTGAGAGGCAAGGTGTGCTCCGATTGGCCAGCTATCCAGTGCGCTGTGATTGGCCGAATACCTCAAGCATGAGACGGAAATGTTACGGCCCTCATCGTATTGTGATGCCGCATCCCGGCGCGATGACACAAAAACAATAAAACCCATTACAAACGAGGCATTTGTTGCATCCAGTGGGAACATAATTACTGATTATAATGACTTATACTGTCTTTTTACGCGTCACGTTGCATCGCGCCGCGTAAACATTACCATGTCTGCATTTATGATCGGAGAAACGACAAACAACAAGCACTACTCTACACTGCTCAAAACTCACGTTTGAATATGCAGTGGCAAATTCTTTAAATATGAAAACGTACTTACAGGCTGTGAGTCAGAAGCGCCAGACTGTCCTTGCAAAGTTAGAATTGCCCCACTTTATAGAAACAGTCTTTGAGCATAGCTGGCAGGCTACTCCCATGTTCAGGAAATAGTCCTCCGTAAAACGTGCTGCACACAGTCTAATATTTGGGTTGAACTGTTCGGGGACAGTGTTGTAAATACAACTTAACCACTGATTTCTAGTTGTGTCCTCTTTAGGAAGCCCAAACAAAGTAGTTTCGCTTTCACAACGAAACACAGAGTCACAACAACACTACAGCGAGAGTAAAAATCACGCCCTCTTTCTTTGCGAATACATTTGAGCGGTGTTTTGCAAATCTCCCCACACCGTGACGTAGACATGTGGGGGCGTGCTTGAATGAGTCGTTTTAGGGGGCCGTGGTCGAGTCTTAACTTTTATAAAGAATATCTCTTTGGTTTTGAGACTTTAGTCTTTGCAACTTCAGGGATCTTATCTATGCACAAACAGCTTGTAACACTCCAAAGAGAAAGGAAAACTCAAAATCACATCATATGACCCCTTTAACTATACACTGTCCATCATAACTGACATATTTATACATAAAATCCAAAATTTGCACATTGAAATACTGCATACTTGTAAATAACATATCTGTACATTCAACAGTAGGGGAAGGAGATGGAGCACTCATATAAAAATGAAAGCAAAAAATTGTAATAGTTAATATGGTTAAAAGAGGAAACTGGAATTTTGATAGAGGTATCAGCTGCTTTTTATGTGTAAAAAAAAAAACAGGTTTTTATCACTGTGATTTGAGCTAAAGAAGAAAAATTACTATACTTCTTGTCAAAATTTGTTCTGATTTTAATTATATTATTTAAATATAATCTTGACTTGAAAAACAGTTTTAGAGATTTCAGTCTTTCCCTATTCTAGTAGACAGGAGCTGCCAGGAGTGTTAACAATATGGCTGAGGAGCGAACTGACATGTAAACAAGAGTGTCTGGGAAACTTGTTTGAAAACAGTCTTTATTTTTGTCATTAATTCTTTTTGTTGATGCTAGTAGTGCAGAAATGACAAATTTCCGCTTTAAGTTTGATCAATGCCAGCCACATTAGTTCATTCTTTGGCAAGACATGGCAAACTATTTAATAAACAATGCATTTATTTAAATATTTTTTTAATAGTATAAATAATTGCTGCTTATTGTAGTTCATAAACCACTGTAAGCAAAGATTAGAAATTATGTTCTGTATATAAATTTGACTATAAGCCATTTGAAAGGTTGTACCTTGTGCACGCTGCATACTGGGGGTTGAAAGGCTCTTGAAATGGTGGGAACGACATTTTAGTCTGGATGAGCTCCCTCGAGTCATCCATTCAGCACTCTGAAGCACATTCTCAGGGGAGACGTGGGACTGCGCAAAAAAATTCCTCACAGCACTGGCAGAGTAGTCCCAGTGAACCTCCGCAAACTGAAGCATCAGAACACTGCTTCTGTTGTTTACAACCACACTGAAAGCATGACAGAAAACATCAGTCAAACCTTATTACAACATCTTTTTCCAATTACACAACATGAGAAAGAACAGCATTGCAAAATTGTGAGATATGTCCGGCCGTAGGGTATACTCACGTGTTGTGGTGCGTGTGCAGAGAAAGGACAGGGCATTGCTTCATGTTTGTCTTAATAACTCTCAGGCAGTCTCCAGTTAAGAAGTTGAAGATCCGGATCTTTCCGTCCATGCAGCCAGTAATGATCCGCAGGAACAGGAAAGACATGGTCAACACCTCTCTAAAGATTATAATAGAGAATAGGCAAGAGAGCAAACCATTTATGAAAGTGCACAATTTTTTATTACAAGGTTATTAATGAGGATAACCAGCTGTAATGTCACTGATGGTTTAGTTACTTCGGATGCTGGAAGATCCTCAGGCACTTCTTGAAGCTAGAGTTGGTGCTCCATGCCTTGACCACCCCATCTGAACCCCCAGAGAGGATATGCCACTGATCGATGCACAGACACAGCACTGCCCCCTGGTGGCCACTGATTTGCTGCAATGAGGAACGTGTGGGAGAACATCTAGCATTCAACTATTCAGTAGCTGTTTCATGAAGAACATGTTGCTGAAATTTTTCGGAGATCAGGAATACCAATGTTTTTATGAGTACTTTTCTAAATCAAAGCTTTTCTAAGGTTAAAAACACATGCTTGTGCTCTGGAAAAGCTCATCGAGCATCTTACCCTTATAAGTGATGCTGTCTCCATGCTCCATATTCTGATCTGACCTCCAGCACAGCTGCTGACCACCAGAGTTTCATTAATCTTCACACACATGATTGGTTTAAGGTGTTTGAACTTCAAATTCTCAACGCACTTCCCCGTCAGTAGGTTCCACACTGTGATAAATATACATAAATAGATATACATATATTCTTTCAAGCTGTTAGGCTTTGGTTTGTTGGTGTACAGTATGCCAGTGCAGATAATATGCCAAATGACAGTACATGACTCACAAAAAAAGTATATCTCAGTTTCCACAAAAATATTAAGCAGTTTCCAACATTGATAATAAGAAGAAATGTTTACTGAACAATATTAAAATCAGCATATTAGAATACATTTTGGAGGATCATGAGACACTGAAGACTTATGCTGAGTTCACACTGCACGATTTTAGCCCACTGGCCGACAAGTTTTGCGAAATCGCCGACAAATGCCCAAAATCAGAGGCAAATCAGTAGTCATTTACGTGAGTGACAATCACGCAGTGTAAATTATCAAAGACGTGATCTGAGAGAATCGGAGATGCGTTGCCAACGCCCATGAAATATTTTGGCATGCTAAATATCTGGACCTGTCGGCGATTCAAAATCCTGCTGTTTAAAATTAATTCTGGCTGAAAAATACATCCAACGAGGCAGCGGGAAGTTCAGGGAGGAGTTATATGAAACGTAGTTTGCAGACCAGGCGATTCTTCCTATTGTAAAGTCATCCCGTTTGTACCCTGTCACCGATCCATCGTGCAATATGAACACTACAGCAACTGAATGCTACCCCAGATAGTCGTGCAGTGTGAAAATAACGGTGATCTGACGACTTTGAAAACCGTGCAGTGTGAACTTGGCATTAATGGTATAATGACATTATATAGAATTGTGTTATAGTTGTATACAGGACATAACTGCCTACCTTTAACTCTGCAGTCTTTGGCTCCAGACACCAGTCTATCTTCATACAAATCCAGGCAGTTTATAGTGCCAAAATGTCCATGAAAAATTATCATACATACACCTGTCTTCAGATTCCAGCACCTTTGGGAGGAGTACAGAAATGAAGCACTGCTGTCTCTGATCTTACGTTAAACAACCACAGTAATGTTTGACTAACCTGATACTAAGGTCATAGCTGGCGCTGATAACTAGGTCTCTCTCTTCACAAACCAGCACTGCTCTTATACTACCTGCATGTCCTTGGATCACTGGAGGAATCTCTTTTAGTGATGGGACATGCAGCAACCTGATTACACGGTCCTTGGAGCCAACCGCCACTAACTGCCCCCCAGCATAATGCATCACTCTACTGGGATCTTCTCTAAATGGAGCAAAAAAAGTGACCGAAAGTATTAAATATGATGCATCTATATATTTAACACATGTATCTTACAGTATATTCTTACATATTTTCTACCTTTCCAACAGGACTGATATGTTATACACTCCACAGTACACGTTGCGTTCTTCCAATTGGACTGTCTTGGTTTTAAAGCCTTTGTAGATAGAATCTAAATCTTGCTCTTGTAACTAAAAACACAGGAGTTGTTAAAACTATACAATGTTTAAACTGAAGATATTAAAAATGTGTTTACATTTTTATTCAGAGTGCAAAAGGTGGCTTTTTGTACCAGCTTATGTTTGGGGAAAGATTCTCCACGCCGAAAGTGCTTGTCCTCCTCACTGATTGGCACTACAACTTCACAGATCTTTGCATATACAGGGTTGACCTTAGACGCTGAGTTACCCTGAAAATGCATACAAATGATCAGGGTTGAATTGTAACATTGAGAACAAAGTTACATGACTCATTTGAACTACTTTCATGTGGCAGAAAAAAGAAAGAGAGAGCTAATATAAATGATCACACTCACAAAATTGGTATGTTTTAAATTTATCCTAAGCAACATATTGCGCATGGAAGATATGGATATTATCAGTTAGGTGTGTTTCCTGGGAATGAAATCCATGAACTTGCTATTGCTAACACCAGGTTCCACCAGCTGATCTGCAGGTTGCACTGATATATTTGATATCCATTAGATGTCAAAAATCATATAGATATTGTTTATTTTGTTATGTATTACCTGCAGAATCATGGCCTGTTTCTCAACATTCTTCTTTACTTCCATCTCGGTTAAGACCTCCTCCGTTAGGCATTGCCAGTGCATGGACACATGCCAGCAGCTGTACAGTGAGACCTTATCCAAAAGCCCTAAGCGTCAATAACAAAAAATATGAAAATATGTAAAACAGGAGAAAAAGATTAGTATTATGTCTAAATAACTACTATGTGTCCATACGTCTGGATGCTGCTAGGCTACCTTTAGGATGAAAAATGCATAATTGCATAAAGATTGTTTAATATAAATGCATTTAATATTATATGTTAAAATATACATGTATGGCAACTAAAGCTCAGATACAAGAATTTCTAATAGTAATTTCAGAAAAATGAGTTCTCTTAGAACTCGTAGAGCTCTTGAAAAAATAATTGTTGCCATTAATGTGGTTTAAGTTCAGTTGCTAAGTCTTTTACACTCTAGGTAAAGAGTATCTTTAGAGTCAACTTAACCTTATTGTCCACCGGCAATAAAATTGTTTCTATAGCAGCACAAGTCTAGACTATTTCATATGTCTGAAAAGAAGAAGGTGACGAAAACAAAGGACATGCACTAAGCATGCACTCATATATCAACCAATTTAAAATAAAGCATCAAAATTTATAACATCTGAGAATATGAAAAGTGACAGACATTATAGAGAATTAAAATAAAATTTGTTTATACTTAATTCTGACATTAAGTCTGAACAGTCTAACTCTTAATAGCTCCATGTGTGGAAAAACTAGACTAACCTAAAATCCTCTTTGCAATGTCGACTGGCAGGCTTCGAATAAAATCTCTATGACGGCTGACCCCTGACAGAGATTTTGACGACCTGGGGACGACAGTGAGGGCAGGATCTGGATCATCCGAACAGTCAGAGTCTGAATCTTGGCCTTTTGTTCTTCTGTTCCAGGGGTCTACATTCTGAACGCCCAGCTCAACCACATCACAAATACTCTTGAGAGATTTGGAGTCATTTACTGTATAATAAAAGGGGTAACTTTAATAGACCCACAACTTAATAAATATATTTACTTTAATATGGAATATCCAATCACTTTTGCAAAAAGCTAACTACTTACACTGTTCTGAAAGCCCCTGTTTTAAGACATCTGTTTGACTGCCCTGGTGAGCTTCTTGAGGCAGGTCAGCTGGCTCATATACAGAACATGCTTGGATGAGAAGATCTAGATCTGCGTGGTCAGATTCTGAGCGGTAGGAGACTCGTGACTCTGTAACTGAGAGATCTGCGTAAAAATCTATAATCAGGCAAGATACTATATTTTAATAAAACAACCATGTTTAAAAGACTTCGCTGTATCTGATAACAAAATGCTTACAGAACTACAGTACTGTAGCACTTTAACTACAAGCGTTGATATACATGGATATACTTTGGTGAAAAAAGCTGAACTCATATGAGTACAATATTTACATATTGTATATTTCAAGATCTGCCTTTTGATTTTGGCACTTATAATTGACTAGAAATCATATAGTCTCATGCCATCCTTTTTGTGAATAGTAGCTTGCTAATATGTAATGCTTTTTATTATTTTTCATAATCATTGTACAGTTGGTGATGTTATGTGCATTCTTACCAGGACTGCTGAATTGTAGAAATTTGTGTTTCTCCCAAACAATCAGGATATGCACCAGATTTCCTAACATGTGCAAAAGAGAGGTGTCACATAAAGACAAGAGCTCCAGCACATACTTGGACTTGATCCAGTCTGGACTCTTCTTAAACCATTCCCAAGTTTCCAACGCATCCATTCCTTTCAGTTTTGTGTCCAGAGCTCCATCCCTGCTCCATATGGAGTCCTCAGGTCGGCTGAGCTGGCCTCTGGACCTGGCGTATGTGAAATCCTTGCCTGATGTGACCTGTAAAACACTCTGAAGATTCTCCAGGATTTGAAGACTGTGGCACCGCACCAGGATGCCAGTGAGAAACCTCCTCTGGGATGCTCCTCCAGCCTTTTTCATCCATTGGGAGGAGTGGTGCAGTTTCTCAGAGAGGACACACGACTGACAGCGTCCACAAATGTTGAACTCCTCATCCTCTCCTTTACAAGACCATTCGAGCACTGAATCACCAGATTCTCCCCTTAAACATTTCACTTCAGTCATGTTAATGATCCAGAAATGTGCTGATCCATTCAAGTGTGCTGTTTTTAAAACACAAAACAGGTAAGGAATTATAAATAATAGAAATTATTCGATTCACCGAACAGACCTCAGTTAAGTTACTGAAGTCTCAAGCTTTTCAGTTAACGTTACACCCTCCTAGAGACTTTACACAAACTTATGACGCTTGTTGCCGAGCAACAACAACAGAAGCGCTTCACTCCACAAAATGACATCCCACAAGCTACCTTCGCTTACGTGTATTCATTTAGCATCGTTTTTATCTTCTACATACAAATAAAATGTAGCCAAAATCCTCCAATATCATATTATTAAGTTGTAACAGCTTCAACAGTAGTACACCGACCGAGCCAAGAAAAACATAGTTGTTTACTTTAGTTTAGTTTCCGTGGAGAAAGTATTTGTCTGACTGTGGATTAAGTGTTCACGGAAGTCTGTGTCTGTAAATGAAAGATCATCCGGTTATGGTTTTATAACAGCAACACGGTAACACCACATTTATTCTAAAAACGGACGCCAGATGCTTTGATTCATTCAAGTGAATCTTTTGAATCCCTTCATTAAAAGGATTCGTTCAGAAATACGCCGATGGGTGAGTGATTCATTGAATCTTTCACTCAATCGAAACGCAGCAAGCCGATTAAACTCGTTCTAGCTTCTTTAAAAAGCTCCAATGGGATCTGGCGTTTTCTTTGTATAATTCATAATTAACATATAACAACTAATTGTATATTATTCTCGGTCGTTTTTTTTTTTTTTACACACTTTCCGCTCCCTTTCACGATCAGTCCACACCAACTGTTGAGTGTTCAATGAAGGGGGCGTATTCGTTCAGTTGGTCCAACCAATGAAATGCTCGTTCACAGCCCGCGCTCGAATCCTATTTGCTCGTACAACAGGCAGTCTTTGACGGCAACCAATCAAAAGCCAGACAAGTTTACAGTGAACGAAAAACAGAAGCTATTTAAATACCCGTAAAACAATCCCGTATCGTCACAGCCGGTAAATGTGAGGAAATACTGTATCGGAAAAGACCAGACAGTAACCAAGCTTGACATTTGTATTTTGAAATGTTCATCTGGAGCTTTTTGATTATGATAGATGAGTCGGTCGACATCCAGTGAATGACAATTAATCATCGCTTGCTCACTGCTAATATTTCGGCTTCATTTTGAGGGGTTTAATAAAGCGTGCGCCGCCCGGGAATCGAACCCGGGTCACAAGAATGGGAATCTTGTATGATACCGCTACACCAGCGGCGCAAGTGATGGACAACAAGCTGCTCCTTCCCCAGAGAGTCCACATTTTATTATCATTCAGGAATATGACTTGCAGCACAACATACAGTACAGTATGAATTTCAATACAGCTGCAACAAACAATATAGCACAACACAATAATACTAATGTACCACACATCCAGGGTGGAACATAACCATTATAATACAAACTAAAGTAAACTATTTTAGTAAAATATTTACCAAAGATTAAACAATAGATGATTTTATCTTCAACTGTGTTTTGCATATTCGCATCTTTCTCAACACCAGAAGTTCTTCATAATGAACACATGATGGCGCTTTTACTCTTCACACCGCAGTCTGTGGGAACTACAAATTGTTTGGAAGCATTATGACATTTTATATATTATATTATATTATATTATATTATATTGTATTATATTATATTATATTATATTATATTATATTATTATTTGGAAACAGCCCCCTTGGAAGTTTACAGCTCTAAATATAGAGGGGAAAATGTGTTTTATGGGGATTTCCCATTTACAAATGCAATGTGCAATTACATGTTGGTGTGATCAAAAATAATTTGAATGACTAAGACTTTCCAAACACTAGCATCATAACTTTTGCTGCAGGTTACTGATTCAGCAACCCAACAGAAATGGCATGCTCTCTGCATGGAAAATTATGCTTAATAAAACAAAATTATGCAATCATGCCTCTGGACACAGTACAGCATTTTTCCTTTTAGTGTAGAGAATACAAATGACCCTTGGTGTATTCTATATGTTTATTTGTTTGTTTTTTCAGTTATTTATTTCAGTAGAAAAAAAAACATTTCTAAAAAAAAAAAAAAAAAAATGCTTCCTTTTCCCATTGCTTTCTTTTATTTTACAGTTGATTTTAAGATTTAAGCCTGCATCCAGTCTTGTCAATATCTTCAGATTAATGAGCTCTGTAATAGTTCATCTTTATTTAAAAAAAACACAGTTTCCCATTGATTCTTCCCAACAGAGAGTTTGGGAACTGTTAGATTCAACACCATTGTTGCTTTGCGGTCTAAAGCTTTTTCCTTTCCTAATGCAAATCAGTGGAGTTCTCCATTACTACTGAATGTTATCTGCTGATATTCACCAGAACGGATAACACACTGCAAGGACCAGCCACTTTAAATGGTGCAAAGAAAGTTAGTGTGCTACAGCTACAGACGGGGGACATACACTGTCAAACCATGGAAACTATGAGAGCAGAGCATCCTATTTGAAAAGAAGCTACCAAGACTGCACCGTGCTGGTTTAAATAGACTCTAAATGCATAAAGATAAAGAGTGAGTGGCATAGAGTGTGGTGTGTTGAGAGAGAGAGGAAGGAAGATGGAATGACAGAACAACAGGAGGAGACGACGTGATAGCTGTTTCTGCTGTATGAAGAAATAGTTCAGTTCGACCTTTAACAGGAAACGCCAACTTCCGCACCTTAAATGAAACATTGCACTCATAAACATGAGACGTTTCTGAAGACTCAACACTTATGTCCAATTTAGGCGGTTGACTATTTGATATAACAAAAGAAAAGCTGTGAGCATCTGTCACATAGTCCTGTTGCTTGTGTTTAGTAGAGCTGAATAATCAGGTTAGGTGTGAGGAGTACAGCTGTAAAATATGGTTCCAGTCCAAGATGGGGCATCCACACAAGGGGAAAATCTACTTCTTCCTCCTAAAGAGGTTAGTAAAATGCATGACTTTTAAAAAATCTTTATCTTTCTGGAGTCAATGCAATGTTTTATATGTTGCATGCTCACAGCAGTGGTATGAGTTGAGGGTAGTTGACATGACAGTGACAGCAGTGACCTGCAGTGCTATACTAAAACAATTTTAACTGTTTTTATAATTCTTTTATAATTAGCATTCAGTTTAATGACCTCATAATCATCGAGCACCAACTTTGGTACTTTTAAAAAATAATTTGACACACTGCAGGACTCTTTTTAGTTATTATTTTAAATGCAAAACAAAAAGAAAATAAATTTAAATGGTGACCAGCTACATAAATAGAAACAGTTTAACAAAGTCTTGATGTTAAATAAAAGTTCATATAAAAACTGGTCTCTGTTACAGGGAACGTTGACATTTACACATATTTTTCAGTAAGAACAAGGCGTCTTTACTTTCTGCACACTAGCAACATCCTAAACCCGTGATGGTGGGTCATTGTGATGAAGTTTTTTTTATTGCTAATAATAAGGAAGTGCAGCAGAGAAGATATTTGCATGGGCATGTTCCCTGTGAAGCCCCACACTTGATAACTGATTGCAAAAGGGTTTATGAGATATTATTTTATAAATGATTCCATTTCTGCTGGATATTTTATAGCAATAAAAATAGGAATATCAGGAACTAACATTATGACATAATGATGTAATGAGCATATGCATACATTTTTGTGTCTGAATACATGTTAGCAAACAAGGTATTTTCATATGCTTTCTATATAATTGTTAACAGTCTGATGATTGCAGAAATGTTGCAGATTGTATTATCAAGTACTCTCTTTGTTTCACTTGTTTATATCTGTAGACCCACATTGAAAGTACAGGGTCCAGTCGGATCCGACAGAGGCAGGTACTGTATAATTATTTATGCTTTCTTTATTACTGAATTTCTTTCTAAATTTCTGCCTTTCTCTCCAGATTTCTGAATTTAAATGAAACTCTTCTTTCTCTCTCAGTCCTCCCCTGCACGGAGAATGGGCATGACCAGAAAACTGAACAGAAAGGTAAGGAATTATTCGTTCTAATTTCTCACAAAATTTTTATGAAGAGATTTTAAAACTCTATTGATGCTATTTTTTAAAAGAAGGACAATGTATTATGTAAACAAATTATTATATTTGCTACAATATAATTTAACCATCAGGATTTCAAAGACACTGAGAACCCAGAGGAGAGTGAAAAGAGACGTAAAGAGAAGGAGGTAATGATTCATCAGAGACTGATAACTTCAAGTATTTTCCAGTGTGCTTTGTGGAATAATGACTATTATTGTCCCTGCAGCTGAAACCGCTGTACAAGGAGCTTCTGTACACAATCACTCATATGTTAGGAAAACCACACACAAAAGAGCAATACAGTGCCAAGCAGTTACAAAACTATATCAAAGAGGTAACACACTTTTCTGAATTTGTTTGTAGTCTTGTATATTTTATAGTATGGTTGTTTTTCATTTTATAGTTGCATTTTTTCTTTTTTTAAATTGTGTCTTAAATATTCATTCTCTGACAGGCATTCTCCATGACAGAAGATGAGCATAAAACCTTAAGTGAAAAAGTCCAGAGCATGCTGGTAAGAATAATGTGAAAGAATTTAACATAAAAATATGATTATATAATCTCCTGTGTAATATAATCCACATATATGTAATGTATAAGGCATGTAAAAAGCCGTTTATCATGCATTACGTTTATTATGTTGTTATTTACTGAATTACATATGTAAATTTCTTCACGACTAGACTCCGAGCTACTGCCTTATGGTTACAGTGAAACAAGCCAAAGGAATTCTGGGGAAGGACATTAGTGGTATAATTTTATCTGTTTTGTTTTGTTTTTGACCAAGAGTTGATCATTTTTCAGAATAGTATAATAAACATAAAAACACATCCATATCTTTTACTGCATAATGGATTTTCATGATTTTAAAATAACTACTATCCAGACAGCCTCTACATGTATCTAAATATTTGACAACAGGATTCAGCGATCCGTACTGCCTGCTGTCGATCCTATGTGAAAACAAGGAGTCTCGTGGTGGATCATCCAATAAACCTCAGAAAGCAGTAGTGCGGCATTCAGCTAAAGGACAAGTGTTGCAGACAACCATAAAGAAACAGACCCTCAACCCCATCTGGGACGAGACCTTCAAACTGTGAGTAGGCATATCTTCTACAGAGAGAGTATTTGACCAGCTGTTTATACACCTTGCTGATTGATCGTTTTGTCTGAACGCTTGCTTCTTTTTACAGGGAATTTGAAGACATCTCAAATGCCAATTTCCACATTGAGATGTGGTGCGTGAAATGAACTTGCTTTTTTTTAGAAATAAGAAATACTGATTGTATTGTACTGTGTATTTCATAGTATGTTTTAATTCTAAGCACCACAGCGATGTTTGTTTTATAGGGACAAAGATGAAGAGGTGTCACTAGTGCAAAAATTTGATGAGTTTTGCACAAATATCCACGGACTTAAAAGGTTTAAAATGTTTAAAGCTTTTTTAAATAATACAAACCATTTTAAATAAATATGTTTAAATAATTCATATAAATGGTACAGGCATTTAATTGAATTCTGAGTGTTCAACTGTCTCTTCACAGGATGTTAAAAGATGCAAAAAAAGAGAAAGGACAGGATGATTTTTTGGGCAATATTGTTCTAAAGCTGAAGGTATATTGCATAAGTCAATGCTCATATTTTGATTTCCAGTTACCAGTTCTTACCTCAGACACATACCGTTAACTGTTTTATGTCATATTTAAAGAAGTATTAATATAACATTTTATAATATAAAGTACAAAGATAACTCAATTTCTCATATTCAGTTTCATGGCATGTGCTTCATGTACTGTTTGTGTGTTGTGGGCAGGACCTGCATTGCACAGAGGACACATGGTATAACCTGGAGCCCCGAACAGAGACATACCCAGACAGAGGACAGTGTCATCTTCAGCTTAAATTCATTCATAAAGAGGTGAAAGCTTTTTTTCTCCTGTATCAGCAGGCCAACATGTTGTCTAGTACTTAAAAATTGTGTTTTTTGTTTGGTTAACTCGTAAAGATCACAAAGGGATCTTCTACTGTGTTGCAAGTACTTTTTTTTTTTAAAGAAGTGTTATTTTAAAATATCTTTTTAAAAAGTGAAGTGCAACTGTGTGAATGACCAGAGCATGTGCTCTTATTTTCAGTTCATCTTGAACTAAGTTTTTTAGAAAACTGAACCTATATAACTATGCATTAGAATGTGTGGCAGGATTATTATCATTAACTAAATCTAAAACTATTAACACATTGTTAAATGAAATAAAGCTGAAATAAAATATAAGTATTAGATGAAAAACGTTGATGGAGATGAAACTGCCTTGGCAACTAACTACAATAAATATGAGTTAAAGCACTAAAATTACTAACTGGAAATAAATAAGAACTAATTCTGAAACTGAAATAAAAATGAATGAAATCTAAATGGCAATATTTAAGAAAAAAAACTAATACATATGACAAAAGCATATAAAATTACAAAACTATACTGATATGAAGTATGTTATCTAAAGTGAAAGATGCTGTATAATCTGGAAAAAAGCGTCTGCTTGTACACTGGTCTTGACACCTTTGAAACAGACCAAACCAGAGATGAACATTGCAGACTGATTATTATACTTTTAGTATTCTTCAGATATTTTATTTACTCAGTATAGACTGAAAGACGGATCCTTAATTTGAATTTCATTTGATTGATTTAATTACAGAGAGATGAGATCCTGAGTGCTGGACGGAGTCCTTATGTGAACTACTGTGGCATCCTGGAGCAGTTTGTTCAAGCCCATATTTCCAAACAACAGGTATGTCTTTAACAGAGAATTTATGAAAGCTTCTCTAAACATGATGAAATATCTTAAACTGCCACTGGTTGTGTAAGCGTCAAAATCACTTCCTGCTGCGCAGTACTGTTTATATACTGTTAAGTTTAAACTCAGCCTTTAATTTCACAATGCTGTCTGCATCTCTCTCTGTTTTTCAATGCGACTCTACTCTCGGCCCTCAGGACAGTAATCCGTGGAAGGGAGAGTTGTGTGGGGAGGGGACGGCCCTGCTTGAGCACTACGCCAACCAGAATGACATTTCACCTTTTCTCCAAGACTTGGCGTAAGAGCATGTGATACTGTACATCACACTGATCTGATAAAATAAAAAACCAGACAGCAGACCAGACAGTGTTGATTTTGGCTTTTTAGGGACAGCTTTTAACTACATACCCAGTACGCTGAGCTCAACAGTGTCAGCCTGCTGTTTAAATGCAATGAATGGAGCACATGCTGATGGATTTAAATCTCTTTTGCATACGTGTGGGTTGTTTGTGGTGCTTCACAGGAAATGGGTGGCCTACAGCAAACTTTACCAAACCCTGGAGGTGGACTCAACTGTGCTTTTCCAGCAGCTAACCAGTATAGAGTACCACTGGGACCAACAGGAACTCCCCTACCTACAGGTTGGTGATTCTTGTGGGGGTTTTTGCCCCTGTGATATGAAAGCTGAAACACACTTCTTTCAGAGTGGGTGTAGAGGTACAGAATTAGAAAGTACTTTCTACACTGCATCACAAGCACGGATGTTGCAACAGTGTCACATGATGTTTTAGCAATTTATCACTTAAATCATCAGCGTTGTAGGCTGATATCAAGTCATCAGGTCTCAGCTTCTTGCTGTGGTAAAGCTGAGCTGTTTTTGCTGTCACAAGAAAGCCAAACGTTTTATCAGCAGCTAAAATGTTACATGACAAACATTTCAAATACATTTGTTCTAGTCATTTTTGTGTTTTGTGACATATACTTGAACGTATGTGTGTATGACACTTTTATTCATTTAAAATACTTTTATTTAGCAAGGATGCATTAAAGGGAGAGTTCACCCAAAAATAAAAAAATATCTTATCATTTACTCACCCTCAATTTGTTCCAAACATGCATTTTCTGAATTGTTTACTTCTGTTGAACCAAACAGTTGCTGGTAGAAATTGACTACCATAGTAATTTTTTATTTTTATTTTTTATTTATTTTTTTTTTTTTTGAGGGTGAGTAATTTTCATTTTTGGGTGAACTGTCTGTTTAATGCATCCTTTATGAATAAAAGTATTAATTTACTGACCCTAAACTTTTGAACGATAACCAAATCAGCATATTAGAATGATTTTTGATGGATTGTGTGACACTGATGCTTGAAGTAGTGCTACCAATGGAATAAGTTACATTTTAAAATATATTAAAATAGAAAGCCTATTAAAAACAGGTTAAACGTGTTTGCATGCTAACAGAAACAGGAGCTGGGTGACTCTCTACATGGGTTTCTGCAGTATGGGCTCTGCTTAGTGTCCAAATACAGGGACATCTATCCTCCAACCCCTAAAACAACACCACGGCTACATACACTGCTCAGGTAACACACACAGACTTGCATAACAGAAGTTAGCAGTCATTAGTTTGTATATATATATATATATATATATATATATATATATATATATATATATATAGATACATATATATATATATATATATATATATATATATTGTTTTATGCAAAACTCTCAAAAAGTATATTTATGTTTTGGTTTATGTAGAGTTCTTGTTCAGATTTGTAAGACCCGAGCATTTCAGAAGCTCAATCCTGCTCAATTTGACTTACATGTTGAGGTCACAGATGCTGTTGTTGTGAGTAACAAAATTATATTAATAACTATTCAGTATAAAGATCTTACATGATACTGTACATAAAATATCTTTTTTCACACTAGTCCAAAATAATGTTTTTCTGTTTATATGAGGAGAAACAGGACAGTTTTTGGGCTTAATATGTGTGACTCAGTTTACATATTTAGTCACCTGAACTAAAGCATGTTCCTTTTCTCCCAGAATGGCACAGAAGAGTGGTTTAACATCAAAAAAGGCTTACATCAACCCATGACCAAAGTGAGAAATCATGCAGATTGATTCTATATGCGTATAAAACATATATTATTCCAGTAAGTTTAGAAGTGAGTTCAGATTTTTCATAAATGCTGTTTGACAGGATCCGTTAGAGAGCATCAGCGCCCTCTCTCAGTTGATTGGAGAAGTGCAAGAAGACATTCGACTCAGTAAAGATGTCTGGAATAAGGTGTTTGTCAGGTAAGAATAATGAACTGTACGTTTTAAAATATAACTAATGCATATATAATATCATCTATAAGGTTAAGCTTCTTTTCTGTTGTAATTTAGTCAGTTAATTCACTTCTAAACATTAAATTTCTTCAGGATGTTGGAGCTAAATACATGTGCTTTTTGGCCATCTTTGTGCCACTAAAATTAATGGACAGTTAATTTGATAGTCATTCTTGTCCATCATGTCACTGACAAGATGTCATGACTTTATGACTGGCTTCATAATAAAATACTCTCTCTCTGCTTCCAGTGCTGTGCAATTGGATGTTTTCACTGTGGTTTACCGAAAACTGGACTCTCTGGTGAGAATCAAGAAATGTACTATATAATATATAAAACTACTGTGCATTTTGTCTCCGATCAGTCTTTTTCTATGGTCAGTAGATCATTGGTTGTCCCCTATTTGTGTGTGTGAACAGCTGGCTGATGAGTTACGAGCTACCCTCTCTCAGTTGGAGAATCAAATGGATCAGCCTTTGGCAAACAGCCTGTTTCCTGTTTATCTCACCTTGCAAGCCATCCACAAAGACAAAGCCTTCTTACAAAAAAGGTCAGTCAGTCCTACAATCAGCTGTAACTTCTGAGTTGTTACATACATTAATCATTATTTTGTGATGTACTCTCAACCCAGTGTACTGACTTCCTTAGCATCTAGGATAGTTCACCCAAAAATTAAAATTTACTCACCCTCAGGCCATCCACGATGTAGATGAGAGTAAAGATGGATCTTCTGCAGTGAATGGGTGCCGTCAGAATGAGAGTCCAAACTGCTGATAAAAGCAACAAAACACCCATCAATTAACATCTTATGAAGTGAAATGCGTTTTAACTTTAAATTGGAGTAAATTATCAGCAGATGTTTATTTTTGGGTGAACTATTCCTAATTCTATTTTGAAGAATGTCATCAACCAAATGGTTTTGGGTCCCACTGACATTAACTGTATGGACAAAAAACACTATGGAAGTCAGTACGACCTGAAACTGCTTGGTTGCCAACAACATTCTTCAAAATATCATCTTTTGTGTTCCACAGAAGAACAAAAGTCATACAGGAACAACATACAAGGGAGTAAATGATGACAGAATTTCTCCTTTTAAACATGAACTTTGGATTTCTCTTTTAGGGGGAAGTTACTACAGCTCACAAGTTTCCATGAGGACTTCAGAGATGCTCTTCCATACTGGTTAAACAAAGCCTTTTGCACCACAATGGAGAGGGTGGAGAAAGCTGTGCAAGTGGATCAGGTAAGATGCTCTGAAACACTTTTTTAGTAAAAACAGTTTTGTCAGTCTACTTGTGAATTCCCATTAAGCAAAAAAAATGTAAATAGCCGAAGGGAACAACACACTCACATTCTCTTTCTCTCTTTTCTAGTTGCAGCCACTGCAGACCGGAGGGGTTCCCATCAAGCACAGCTCTTCTGCAGTGGACACTGCAGCATGTTTGCATCCGGTGGCTCAGCTCTGGGAACAGTTGAGCTGGCCTGACCCGGAGGAGGCCTTCATGATTATGGTCAAACTCACAGAGGTACACACATACACTCAAATTTTAGCATTTAATTGAAATGTAGGATGTATAAATATGCATTGTTTGTTACAGGATGTGTGTAAGATTGCATCAACGTACTGTCAGATGCTGAAGGCTCGAGTGAAGGAGCTCTCTGTGGACTCAGATCGCGAAAGTGCTATAAAAATGGTGAGCTGATGATGTGGTGTGTGGTCTTTAACTTTGCACTGTGTTTTAGTTTGATCATCTGCATGTTTTACTCTAACTTCTCATGGTTTATGTATATTTAGCTGTGCGTGGTGGTGAACGATCTAGAGCATCTGCACACAGTTTTGACACGTCTACCACAGCAGCTATACTGGGCAGGGCTCCGGGAACACACGCGACACGTGATTGGAGATACTCAGTTCCAGAACACACTTCCATCACAGCTGCAACACACACAGTCCGCCCTGAACCGAGAGATCCGCTCTGCAGTTGAAACACTGGGGAAAAAGGTAGCATAACTGTGATTACAGCATCAATAGCATCAGTTAAAGATTCCTTTTGTGTTATTTTATAGTTTTGAGAATAACACTATTGAGAGTAGGTGTCTCCAAACTGGTATACTGTTGTCAAAGTGTGATGTGAATAATCTACTTCAAAATCCTAAAAATCAGGCTCATCAGAAAGATTATCAGAAATGAGTTGCTTCTTTGCGGAACAGAGTTATAACATGTAGTGTTATAACCTCTCTCACTGAGTCTCACATCTACATGAGCTCTTCCTGAGAAGGTGCAATAAGACACTTTCACAACAACCAGAACGCACATTTTGCCATGTTTCTTGGGGTAACAGTTTATCACCTTTTGACATTCTGCTTACTGTAAGTAACTTTGCAACTACATCAACTAACAGTCATTAGAGTATTATTAGACTGTCTGCTTAATATCTGAGTACACTTTATTTTAATGGTCCCTCAAAGGACATTCTATTGACTATAAGTGACTTTGCAAGTGCATGCCATCTTATTGTACTAACTGTAACCTTAACCTAACAGTCTACTAATACTGTAATGAGAGTTAGATGACATAAAGTGGACTTGAAATCAAGTGTAACTGTTTCTTGTGTCTCTTTTTAGCTAAACAAAGACATTGAAACACATGTTCGCAACATGGCTTCACGTCAAAGGCTTCCCTCCAGATCTACAGAAGACGTAAGAGAAATGTTTCATCAACCTGAATCATAAAATGACATTTTTCTAAACCGCTGCAACACTGAGTGTCTGGCTCTCTTATCTCCAGGCCGTGGTTCCTTTGATGAAATATCTTGAGAAAGAACTGCAGTATATGAATGAGAATTTGGTTCAGGAGAATTTTAATAGGTATCTCAAAGTTTTTTTCAGCCGGTCTATATCTGGATATTTTGGTTGTTTTTACTTTAGTTGATCAGCCTTCATGATGTGTTTTAATTGTCTCTTTCAGTCTTCTTACTCCATTGTGGATGAACTCGGTTAAGATTCTGCATCAAATGTCTCTGCAGGACAGTAACCAGGTTTACTTTCAGAGATTACAGTACGCACTGCAGGTTAGTCTTTCAACCTAATCATAAATATTACACTTTAGCATGTAACTGGACTCCGTAAAGAGTGTGGTTTGTTTTTAAACTGTCAGACTTAGAATCCACCCAAGAACACATAATAACACATTAAAACACTCAGAACACCTTAGCAATGCCTTGCCAACCACCTTATATTTTATATTTTCTTCAGAAATGTACTTTCATGTGTTTGTGCTCTGGCAGTGCTTAGAACAGTGTTTTCATGCTGAAGGGAATGGACTTTCTCTTGAAACACTACATACTGAGGAATATAAGGTCAGTGTTATTGTTTTATGCTCTTCACATGTTGTTTTTCCTCCCTTTGGTTCCCATTCAGATATGAGTAATTGATTTTTGTTTCCTCAGACGCTACAGGCAAACCTGACACAAAACTCTTTAAGCTGTAATCAGCTGATAGAGAAGTTCTTTGAGAGAAAAGTGTGGGAACAGGTGAGGAAATCACGCAGATCAGGAAATCATCCATAAGACCCAATGAAGTGTTACTGACCTGGATTTGTTTACATTTCCTACAGAAAGTGTTTAATGGAGAGAAATACGGAGCTGTTACTCTCATCACCTCATACAAACGCTCAGAGAGCAAACTGCATGTAGAGGTTCTCAACGCCGTCAATCTAATTCCTCTCGACTCAAATGGTGAGAAGACAAACACATTTTATACTATGCTGGTTACTCTGTGGGTTGATAAATCAAGAGCCTGTAGGTCTTGTATCTGTGGTGCTCTGACACTACCAACACTTGAGCTTATCTGAATGTCATTGCTTTAGATGAATATCAGAATTTGCCGCTTTGTGCCTCTGATTGAGTCTATGAAACTGCATTTTGTTCATTACAGGTTCCAGTGACCCTTTTGTTCAGCTGTCTCTAGAACCAAAGCACATGTTCCCTCAAGTAGAACCGCGATCCACCAAAATCAAGAACTGCGATCTCAACCCATTGTTCGAAGAGTCCTTTGAATTGTATGTAAAGTTTCAGTTCATTTTTAGAATTCAAAGTCACACAAAGCGCCCTCTTCTCTCATAGCTCCCACCTACTAGATTCATAGAACAGGATTAAAAAACTACAAAGAGTGAAAGGGAAAAGCATGGAAGCTTATTTCCACCATTGAATAAAAAAATAAATAAAGGTAATCTCGCAATTCTGTCTTTTCTCGCAATTCTGCGAAAAAAAATAAATAAATAAATAAATAAAATTGTGAGTGGTTAACTTGCAATTGTGAAATATAAATTACGAATTTTAAGAAGAAACGTGAGAACTGTGAGATACAAACTTGCAATTGTGGGGAAAAAGTCAAAATTGTTTGAAAAGTTGCCTTTTTATTTATTTATTTTTTATTACATGGCATTAAAAAAGAACACAAAATCAGAATTACAAGACGTAAAGCCAGAACTCTGAGAAAAAGTGAGAATTGCAAGAAATAAACTTGAAATTTGAAGGCAAAAATAGAATTTTAAAATAAAAAGTCGCAATTTAAAGGGAAAAAAGTCAGAATTGTTAGATAATAAGTTGCAATGACCATTTTTATATTTTAATTCCGTGGCAGAAATAAGCTCCCAAAGAAAAGTCCTTCTCTCTCTTATTCTTAAGTAAAGTTTTCTCCTATTTACAAATAATCACACTGATTCCTTCAAAACTACATGCCACACACAAAATTTCCATTTTCCAGCTCTCTTTTTATGGAAAGCCACAAAGGTAACCTGTATCACCTGTGTTCACTCATTAGCCCAATCCACATTAGGTAGCCTATTAGCATGTTGCACATCCCAGAGAAAGAGAAATAGAGAGCAAAAACAAACTGTTAAACTGAATAGAGATTGCTGGCTTTAGATTGTTGTTTTATAGTTTTAATGCAGTTTCTGTCCTCTGGGGGCACAGTATCGTTTCATTAGATCAGTCCCAGTCTCCTGGAGCATGTCTGATGGTGACTGTGCTGGACCATGACACTTTGAGGAGTGATGACTTCGAAGGAGAGGCGTTCCTCTCTCTTAAAGCGGTGCCAGGAGTCGGAGGTGGACAGAACAATCCCACACCTGCACAGATCCGCTTACCTTTGATGCACCCCAAACCCAACAGTATGTCACTTCCTGTTATATGCACAACATTTAGTGCATTAAGAAACTAATCGTCTGTACTGTTTATGTAAAATTCTTAACAGGTAGATGTTCCACAAAAGAAAATAATGTGAAGTTGGAATGACAAAATGAACACTTTAGTCATCAAGGACACATTAAATTGATCAAAACTGAGAGTAAAGACAATGTTAAAAAATATATATTTTTCATACAATTGCTGTTCTTTTGAACTTTCTATTCATCAAAGAAAAAAAATAGATTTCCTCAAAAATATTGATTATAATAATACCTTTCTTAAGCACCAAATCAGCATATTAGAATAATTTCTGAATAAATTTCATTTTAAAATATATTCAAATAAAAAGTTATTTAACTTTTTTTTAATCAATATACATTCATAGCTACTTTTGACAGTGTCTATATATATATATATATTTTATTTATTTTTTTTTACTTTATATATTTTAGATGTCATATGTAGCAATTCAATATGACCTCATGCTATCTCTGTTTTTGTAGGTGAAAATACCTTGAAGTTACTTGAGGCCAGGAAAAGCGAGAGAGAAGCTCAGGCCTTCGTTAAACTACGCAGACAAAGAGAAAAGAAGTCTCAAGAAATCTAAGAGGATAAAAAGATGAATGAAAACATCCAAATTAATATTATTTGTTTCCCTTTTCTATTATTTGTTATTAAAATATTATTTAATGTAGAGTCTTTTAATTATTGTAAGGACGTGTAACGATATTATTATTTGATATTAAAAATTAAACATACAACATTTTCATCCAAAAATATACATTTGTTTATTGTCTTTTACAAAATCAGACTGAAACACTGTATATGAACAAAACTGAGCAGGTGATTTCTGAATTCACAGTGAAGCTCTGTTTCAAAGGAAGTCGTCTGTTGAGCATCCCATATAACTGTGCCTTCAAACTGAATTCAAATAAAATCATCTAAATAAACTGAAACACACTGAAGTCAAGCCCTCTTCCACAGCCGTAGCTTATGCTCTCATGTTTGCTAATCAGTGCACATGAATTATTCTCTTCTCCACTGGTGTCGGACGTGTTCACATAAAACGTCTCTATGTGAATGGAAAGCTGAAGTTGGGAACGTGCTGTTGGTTTAGTAAACAGGCAAATTATTCAATCAGTGCATTAAATAAAATATGCACATTATATGAATTACATTAAAGAGAGTGTTTGGCTTCTTGCTCTTGCACTCCAGTTTACCATAACTCAAAAAAAAAAAAAAAAAACCTGAGAACGAAAAGCTGCAAAACCGTATTTATTTTCCATTTTGCTGTATAGCAGTTCCCTGGAATTTCTCCTTAAAAAATCCTATGAATGTAACTGTAAATTTCCTATATAGCTACTAACTATACTAAAAACTGTATTAATTACGAAATCTCCCCATGTCTGGAAAAAAAAATAATAATCATTTCAGCTGCACTGAAGATGCACAAACTGCATTTCTACTGTAAACATTTCAGAATGTTCTGGAAAGACATTCCGCATTTCGATTTAAACGGGTTTTAAAAAAAGAATAGGATTGTCTTACTATATATGTGTATGTGTTATGCTTCTATATAAATCATATAGGGAATATTGAATTTTGAATTTTGGTATCATGATCTTCACTTAAATATTTCCTTAAAATCTCTAAATGTGTTGTCATGTAAGCACTAACTAAATTATTAGTGCTAAACCAGATTGGAATACTAATACAAGTTATATTTGTTCCCATTTAAAAGACATGGAAAATGATTACAATGAGACATAAGCATATTATAATACTGTATCCGTGATGTTTTGTGACTTTTGTCCCCACAATACATATGAAAATATCACAAACTGCTGATGTCAGTTTCTCTAGTAATTTTCTTTCTTTTTGAAAATATAATGGTCCCATTGAGGTCTAGAACTGACTGCATGCTAATGTAAAGGATATGGCATGGCGCGTCTTATTGATATGGTCAATATTAATCAAACTAGATCATATTTATCAATTAAGTCTCAGCTTTTAGCTAAGATAAGGCTTTGGGCTCTGTAGGATACATTTAGCCGAGTGAGATTTTGAATGAGATCCAGTGAGGGGTCAGGGTTTGTGTCTAGCAGATAAGGATTATGACTGCGGGATATTCATGCTCTGCTGGTGTTCGGCGCACAGCGGGCATTCTGTCGACGCTGCGCATCGTTCGCAGTGCAGGCCGTGTTGGCATGGCAACGTCACTGATCCCATCTCATCACAAGATACACAATATAATCTCTGCTTCCTGAACACAGCCTGAAAGACGAGAGAAGAGAGATTCAATGCAATCCAACATGCCTTATTATTAATCTAATTTGGCTCTATTGGTACATCAAATTATTAGGTGAACCTCAAAGAAATGTCTAGGTCATATTTTACCAGAATCAAAAGAAAAAAAAGAAAGAAATTACATTTTTCATTAGCAAATGAACCCTATTTTTTAGAAAGTAATATTTTCATAACAATGAAACATTTCCCCTTTCATTAAAAATTATTTACATTTAATCTTAAAAATTTTTTAAATTTTAAAGCACAATTTCAAGTAAATGTCATGGTAATTTTTGTTGTTCAGAGCAAACAAATAAATTATACATAAAAGTTATACATTTGTAAATTTACTGTAAATCAGCCTATAATTAAAATAGAAAAAAAAGTTTTTCTATAATATAATACAATATAATATAATATAATACAATACAATACAATATAATATAGCAATGCCTAGGTTATATATTACCAGAATCAAATGAAAAAAAATAAATTACATTTCTCATCAGCAAATAAATCATAATTTGAAACCCGCCCTCCTGCCAATTATAAATAATTTTAATTTAATTACAAATATTTTAAAGCACAATTGCAAGTAAAATTAATATAAAATAGAAATGTTATATATAATAAATTATAAATGGTAATATAATAGAAATTGTAATTATATAAATATTACATTTACTATAATATAAATTGTAATATAGTGGGTAACACTTTACAATAAGGTTGCATTAATCAACATTAGTTAATGCATTAACTAATGGGACCTTATTGGAAAGTGTTACCATATAATGCAATATAATACAATGATACTTTTATATTAAATAATATAAACAATTAACGTATAAGTTTCAATGTCTTAATGATATAAATATCAATTCTTATTTTTCTTCATTTGATTTTTGAATGAAATAAAACCCAGACATTTCATGATAGTTTGATCAGGAGATTTCTCAGTTGTGAGTACATTACCTGTTCTACAGTGCGCAAGCAGGAGCAGATCTGTGCCTGCAGGCTGCAGATGGAGCTCAGTGGAAGTCTGTGGAGTAACTGTAGCTGGTGAAGTTGGAGATGTGGGTTTTCTGCGTGCCGTAGGCTCTCTAGCGCCTCCTCCAGGAAAGCAGCTTGCTGTTGCGCCTCCACTTCAGCCTGCCGCGCTCGCTCCGCCTCCATACCCAGCTGCCCCGCCAAGAGACAAGTGTCCTCTGCGTCTGCTTTTAAGACCGCCAATGACTGCGGCAGGTAATAGAAAACACACAGTCAAAACACTAACCATACTACAGGTCAACAAACAATTTGATTAATTTATTAATATCTCTATGTTATGAATGGATTCTGTCCTAGAGAATTGCAAAGATATACGAATTTAAATTTATTTGAAATTTATATAAACAGATTTTTTAAATGTATATTTCTCGGAATCAGAAAAGGGTGGGAAATGAGGTCATTGAAAACTAGATCACAGGTGTTTTTGGCAGTAGAAACCCTGACTAACATCAGTGCAAAAAAAAATACAATTTCGTAAAAGTGTGAAATATGGTTTTGTATGTCCACAGTTCCCCATTGCTTTCACATAAACACACACGCAAACACAGATGGAGTCTGACCTGAGCCATTTGTCTCCAGCTGTGGTCCCAGTGTTTCAGCACCCTGTGTGCCTCCTCCACTTCCTGTTTGAGACGTGACGCCTCGGTGTACATGCTCCCTGTGGAAAGCAGGGCAGGAGGGGTACCTGGCGAACTTTGGCCTGTCGGAAAATGTTCCCAAATACTGCTGTTCATGCCATTTAAACCTACAAAAACAAAACAAAGCTATCATGTTTGATTGGATCTGCCACACAATCTATCCAGTTCATTACAGCAAAACAACACCGCTTTGTATTAAAAAGACAACTGGTAATTGCACTTGTACACAAGAATGTTGACCTAGATTTGTCACGGAAGCTCTAAACTCATTCTGAGACTGTTTAAAGGGGGCTTAACACACACAGTTTCACCCAATCTCATGTTAATCTTGAGTACCTATAGAGTAGTACTGCATCCTTCATATCTCTATAAAGTCTTTAGTTTTATCGTATTTATAAATGAAAGATACAGCTTTACGATTCTCTCCGAAAACAGCCGAGCTCCTGGAGGCGTGACGTGGGCGGAGCTAAAGAGTGACGAGCACTTGAGCGCCGATTGCCAACAAAACACAGACATTTGATGCCGTTTCACTTACCGTCTGCAGTTCTGAATCATGACCGGGATCTTTTATAGCTGAGACCGCTCCATTTTTCAGTATCAAACGATGCGCAAATCCAGCGTCGAACTGGGCCTTGTTTATAAAACTTTCGTCAACAAACACACTTGTGAAACTCCGTTGTTGCCCCGAAAAACAAACTGCATCCACTGTTCACGTAACGCTGGGTTCTTTTGGGAAGCTGAACAAGGTTATCTTTCCCTTACAACCAAAAACACACTTCTTTAGAGACATTCTTCCCGAGCGAGTCCCATGCAGCACTGCCGGATGAAGCGCGATGACTCTTGCTCTCGCTCTCGCTCTCGCTCCGGTCGATGCGTGCACGCTCTTCCAGGAGAAATGCCCATATGAGAAGTTCCACCCTTCATTACGTCAGGAAACTTGTACGAACCCAGAAGGAAGATTTTTGGCACAGAAATACTCATACTTCCAAATCGTTTTTTGAAACTTTGGCCATGTTTAGCATGAGAATCCAACTCTTTAACAGTGTAAACAACTCTGAATGCATGAAACAGCATTGTACCCCCCCTTTAATAGAGTAATATGGAAAGAAATTACAGCTGACATTAAAATTAATGAAAATAACACAAACCTAAAGAACCATGAGAGGTCCCCAAAAAGCTGCTCTCTGATTGGCTGGGTTGTGGCAACTGTGCAGAGAGGAATGGAGAGTGGTGGGCTCTGATTGGTGGAGAAGGTGAGGGTGATCTGAAAGGGGAGGGGCTACTGAGGGAGCCAGGAATGTTAACAGGTGCTGAACTCTGTAACTGACTGCCTCCTGAGGAAAAATGAATACAAAAACAGAACTGAAGATGGATGTCAATGCTGAATTTTTGAAGTTATGACACTACAGTTTACAACACAATCTTTTATTAATTAGACTGTAAACTCGTCACCAACCCAACATGAGGCCCATGCTGGGTAAAGCTGAACTCTCCAGACTCTTCTCAAGAGCCGAGACTCCAAAGTCATTCAGGTCTAGATCATCCAATGCAGACTCTAGTCAAAAGCAGAAACAGATGCGGTTTTAAAAACACAGAAGTCTTACGTCATTCTATTTAACAGTAAAGCTCAATTATGTATAATTATAAACAAATTAATGAAACAACACCAATTCTTAGAACGACATTTTGTGTTCCACAGAAGAAAATTAAACTAATATGGAATGACATGAGGGTGAGAAAATAATCATATATAATAACAACATATATAGGGCCAGATTTACTATCAACTTGCATCAGCGCAAACCCTCATTTCGCGTTAAAAAAACTACTTTCAGGATTTACTAAAGACACGCAGTGGGAAATTAGCGCTGAAAAGGCATAGACAGTTATTTTTAATACTCACCTTATTGAATATGCATTTGTAGGAGTTTCCCTTTCGATCGGTAAATTTATGGGAGGAGAGTATTTAAATGAATCACGCAACGCGATTTAAAGATTTGCGCTCGTCAGTTCATTGGTGTTTGCGCCATTATTTAATGCCCCCAAAAAAGCATGTCCTAAAGCAGGCGGTAATTTGAGCTACTCTTGGTAGATTGCGCTGGTCATTATGGAAATGAGATGTTGCATCTGTGTTCTTTAAATGTGCACGTTGTCAGTAAATCACTCGCAGAATTTTCCCCTCCCATTGGCGCTTTTATGGAATTGCGCTCTAACGCTAATTTGCCCTGATTAGTAAATGTGGCCCATAATGAATAAAATAAAAATAGTTATTTTTATAGGATGAACTATCTCCCACTCACCCACTACAGACTCCACGGTGTCACTTGTAGGGTAGAAAGGAAGAGCGTTGGCGTTCATGCCTGAAGACGGGCCGGGGGGTGCAGGACTGGGTGGGGTGGCTGCCAGACTGGAAGGTATGCTGGAGGACATACTGAGAGGACTGCCGACAGGCAGAAACACCAACAAATCCTGAAAACACACAACATGGAATAATGCAAAGGGTGCTTGGCCTATCTGTAATTTTCATTCATGTCTTTTTTGAATTAGTAGCTTTAGTACCTGTTTGCTGTGCATGGATGAAATGTCTCTGTTGCGCTGTTCCATTGAAAAACTTCTATGTCTGGCCTGTATGAAAAATATGAAAGTTATTTTTTTAATAAACAAAAGACTTGTTTTTCATTTTATGGATAATTTTGGGGCATATGTTCATTTGTATGTCAGGTATCAATCCTTGGTCCAGGAATCCAATGCATTCAAATGTCATTAAAAAAAAAAATTGTTTTAAATTTTACTATATAAAGAGATACACTAATGTTTTAAAAGTTTGGGGTCAGCAATATTTTTTATTTATTTATTTTTTAAATTAATTAATACTCAGCAAGAATGCATTAACCTGATCAAAATGACACTAAAAGCAGTTAGTGTTACAAAAGATTGCAAATAAAATCTGTTCTTTTGAACTTGAACAATTAATTCAAAGAATCCTGAAAAGAAAAAAAACATTTCAGTCTCCAACTGTCTTCAACATTGATAATGTTTTTTGAGCATCAAATCTGCATATTAAAATGATTTCTGAGAGATCCTGTGACACTGAAGACTGGAGTAATAGCTTCTGAAAATTCAGCTGTCATTACATGAATAAATTACATTTTTGAAAATATTTAAATAGAACATTGTTATAATATTTCACAAAATTGTTTTTGCAGGCTTCGAAAAACAGTTTGAAAAATCTTACAAACCTCAAACTTTTAAACTGCATGTTAATTCTATCCAATTAAATATTTTTGAGCTGAGAAAAAAAACATAACTTCAGAAATTTAAAGATTTTCCTAGCCTGGAATCATAAAATTCCCAGATTTTGTATGACAATTATCTCAATAAGTCTTCTAACCAACGCCTTTAAATAAAAGCATTAATAAAGTGTTATAAAGTGCTATACCTGGTCTTCCCTCTCAAACCCAGGGGCTTTCCCATAACCCCCCTCTCCTCCTAGACTGGCATCAAGACTGAAGGACTCCTCAAAAAGAACCCTTCCCAGCAGCCCTTCCTCTGTGGTGGCACTCGGCCCACTCTGACTGAAGTCTTCTAAGAAAGCAGAGCAGGAAGTTTCTAGAGGAGGTGAACTGCATTGTGAGGCCAGCTGCTCATCACTGACAGTCACTTCTGTGAAACAACACACAATCATACAATTATCACATTCACATTTACAATAAATTGGTATATATTGGATAAGTTGCTATGTAAGATCTTAAACATCCAATACAATGTAGAGTGTAAATAGCATCATCACGATAACTTTGCATGTGATGTGATTAACAAAATGTAAGCTTACTTTCTAAATGAGCAAAAGCACAGAACGGCCCTCTCGGACAGTTGCCACTCTGCTGAATGTCATTGCATTTCGTGGATTTGTAGATCTGTGGAGGAAAAAGTTTATAATTAGATCAAATAAGAAAATATTAGTGGCGCTTGATTTTTCAAAAGCGCCAAAAAATATCAGAAAGTTGCTGTGCTTCTAAGAGGGCCACAAGATAACGTAAAATTATTTAAATTAAGAAAAAAACAAGCTTTAAATATTTTAAAACAACTAAAAATCAAGATATTTCATACTTAAATTGACCCTCCTTAACAACTGTTTAAGTGTGATTTCTGTACCTGGAAAAGTCACGTAAATTAATAAAAGCTTAACACGTCATGGGCATTTTTAGAAAGAATATACTTTTTTTTTGTATATACCCATCTTTAAAATATTGTATCAGATAAAATTTGTCATGAAAAATATATATATATTTTTTAAAATCCAGTAAATCATGAACGACCGTAAGAGTCATGTAAATTAATTGGTTAAAAAGAGACAGAACCCTGAAGAACTTTCAGCTCCTAAAACATAAATGTAGCTGTTTTAATGTTCTATTATTATATAATTTATATTATATTATATTATATAATTTTTTACTTTATAGAATCCATGAGTCTATCATTTTCTGATCCTATACATGGCTCAGATTGCTTTTTTCCACACGTTTTATCCTTTGCCAGATGAAAATCTTATCATCAGGAGTAATGACACATATATGACTAACATTAACACCACTAATCAGTAATCTAAAAAAAAGAGCCACTTATGCCAAAGAGCCAAAAAAATAGCAACCCTAATGAGCATCACAAGCACAACATAATCAAATAGTCACTGTTTTATCATATTACATCCAAGTACCATGCAAGAAAACAGATGTGCTTGTTCTTACAGTAAATGCTGATGTTAAACAGAGTCCAGCCGCATTAGATTGAGTGTGAAATACCTCCGGGTGGAACTGCTGTTCTGTCCGCGTGTGGCAGTACTGACAGCTTTCTCCACTCTCACATTTACTCGGGTCCCCCCACTCATCACTGTGCTTCACTGAGGGACACGGCAGGGCTCTTCAGGAACAAAACACAGCACCATTAAAAAGTATCATGATAGAAAACGTCTGTCACCTTCCTACAAATAGTTTAATCGTCACATTCAGCCATATCGCAATTCTGGTCTTTCCGTCCCCAAAGACCTCTTGAAATCATAATTAAGACTTTCTTAACTAAATTTAAGACTTTTTAAGACCCACGGAAACCCTGCATATAGTGTGCAAGTTGTTTTTGTCCTTTTTGGTCACTATGATATGAACTGTTGTATAAAAATGATCTGCATAAGATTAAACTTTATCAGTTTGTGTTCTACTGAAAGAACGAAGTATTTGTTATACAGACCTGTATTTGTGTTTGTGAGGGCTCCGCCTGCGGTCTTTGCTGTTGTGATAGTAGGGACATGCATATCCCTGACGGCACAACCGGGGAGGTTTTTTGCAAAGCTCAGTCTTGTAATGGGAGAGCACGAAACTGTTGTCTGCATGAGGAGAAATGAGCACGGAACGGCATGAAGAATGACATATGAATGTACTGTAGTTCATTTTAATGTCATGTGGAGAGGCTGATTTCACCTTGCCAGCGTGGATCTTCACTCAGGATCTTTTCTATGAGTGCAGTGCTGGCCACGACTCCTGAATGCCCTTCTCCAGATGTTCCCTCAACCAATCCAGTAGCAGTTTGGGCTTCTAACACCTGAGCCTCCCTTAACGAGACATTAAAAATACACGTCAATCCCAAGGAAAAATATAATAAGATTTTTATTATCAAATCAGCATATTAGAATGATTTCTGAAGGACCATGTGACACTGAAGACTGGAGTAATGATCTTGAAAATTCTGCTTTGCATCACAGGAATAAATTACATTTCAAATTACACTAAAATAGAAAACAGTTATTTTAAATCGTTATAGTATTTCACAATATTACTGTTTTTACTGTATTTTTGATCAAATAAATGCAGCCTTGGTGAGAATAAGAGATTCTTTCAAAAACATTTTAAATCTCATCGACTCTAAACGTCTGAATTTTAGTGCATCATAATAATAAATGCAATTTAAAATTAAAAATTACTCTTTTTGTGTCCCACAGAAAAGAAAGGATATAAGTTTGGAATGGCATGGTGACTAAATGATGACAATTTTCATATTCAGATGAATTATTGATTTAAAATTGTCTACCTGATGTCATAGACGGGGCTACGGAGGTCATGGGAGCCGTGAGCAAAGGCACAGTGAGGGCCGTTCTTACTGCAGTGGCCCTTCCCATCAGTCTCGTGGATACAGGAACCAGTCTTATAGTACCGCAGGTGATACCGCCTCTCTGTGTCTCCAGCTGTCCGGTGCAGAAATGGACACCTGGCAGTACATAAATAAGAAAGACATTAGCATAAATTCAAACAGTGTGACATTTACATTACATTGCATTTACATTTAGTCATTTAGCAGACGCTTTTATTTTTTAGTGGGACTTAAAAATGGAGTTTGTGCTGGTTCTTACTCATCTCCGTCGGGACATGTCCCCGTGCCCTCGTCGTATTTAACACAGTACACATCAGGGCTATAATTAAACGTTCCATCTCGTCTGCGAATCGGCCTCCGTCGTCTCTGGTTCAGGAAGTGCCAGTGGAAGCAGGTGAAGGGTCGGTGCTGAGTGCACTTGTGCTGCACAAACAAGAGACACTGCTCTGTCCTAAACTCCTTCAGATACCTGAACACAGATAGAGAGATGGGAAGAGTAATGAAGAGTAAATGGTTTAATGGCAAAACTAACAAAACACTGAATGAAAGCATATTTGGACACCATTAGCTCACTGGTGCCCAATCCTGTTCCTGGAGCTCTACCATCCTGCAAAGCTCAGCTTCAGCCCTGATCAAATGCACCTGAACCAGCTAATTATATGTGTTATGTTCTATCATTGTTATGACCCGCTTCAGGAATCATGAAAATTATAGTGAAAAAAAAAAAAACATTTCAGGCATTTTACTGTTGTCATTTACATGCATGAATTTTAAAAAGTCATGGAAATTTTTATAGTTAAAATATAGTTTACTAGTTATGCTCATCTATATGATACTACTATATATACTTAAAAGTGCAATGTCTGTAAAATTATTTTCAAAAAAAATGTTCACCCAAAAAACATGAATGACTGGATAATCTTAGAACATCATGGAAAAGTGATGGGAATTTGTATTGTGATTTCTACAATCTTTTTTATGGTAATTTTGGTTCTATATTTGGTTGTATATTTAAGTGGCTCTTTCTGAGTGTAAAAACTAACAGGAAAAGTCACAGAAATCATAGATGTAACAAAATTCAAGATTTTTTTTTTTTTTTTCAGAATATGTCAATGGTGGTTAAAGCCATAATGGAAATATAAAATATTTAAAAAATGTCAGAGATGCCCTTGATGACCTTTGATTTGGCCTCTCTTATCATATCACAAGAGAGGGGAGAAAAAATAAAAACATCCCATATTTACATTTGTTTTTGCATTGGAATGTAGAGAATATAAAGGCCATTTACAAATGTAATTTTTTAATACAATACAGGTGGATATACAGTAATGCAACATTTACTTTTCATGGCCCTCAGTCAAGTTTGATTTTTGTCCCTTGGTAGTAAAAGCTTAGGTACCTCTGATGCTCGGTTTTTTGTGAGAGGAGGAATTACTCTAAAATATTTATCTTAAATACTTATACAGCACTGAACGCCTGGATCAAAAAGTGTGGGCACCTAGTTAAGTTACGTGGTGCTTCACGAGAGATCTCGATGGATGTATCTTTAACCATGATTTCACGATGACATTTTAGACTAATGAAGCACTGTGTAGTTTGCATTCTTTATTGTGTTTACAAATCACCAGAGGTCTTGCCAGGACGCTCAAGTGCATCTTTCAAAACATATCAATGCAATGCATGCAAACAATCGCACTACTAGGCCTCTATAAAACACAGCTCTTGATCCAGCTCATCACGGCCACGAAATACTTATCAGAGGCGTATAAAATTACTGATGCATGAAATATATGTGATTTGCATGAGTGATCAGGTGGGTGTAAAGGTGTTTCGTTACGTACGTGTAGTGCTGGGGTTTCTCGGGCTGTGCGTGCAGCACGTTAGCGGGGGACGTCGTGCCACCTGCCGAGGGTGAGGAGCAGGAGGAGGGCGATGAAGGTCCCAGGTTGGCCGCGGCACCCGAAGAACCGTGCTGAGATGGTGCTTTCGACATGATTTATCAAATTATGGCCATCAAACTATTTAATATTGGGAGAGCTGCGAAGTCCGCATTCTTTTTCAATGTGCGCATGCGCCAGATCTGGCGAGGAGGAAATTCCGGGCCATTGTGATGACGTCTTAGTAGTAAGCGAATCGGTTCTTTTGAACAGTTCGTTTCGAACGCCGCTCGGACCAATTCAGTTCAATGCGTGCGCGACTCGTTGCGTGAACTGATTCAACTGATTCATTGAAAAGAACGGAGTTAAAATAAAGACTCGTTCACTAAACGAATCGCTACGTCAAACGGGAGTGAAGTTAGAGACGATGAACACTGGTAAATCCCCAATTTAAGAGCGAGATGTGTTTCAGGTGTCCAAACGTGAGAGTGATTTCTTAATGATAAAAACTGCATAACACTTAAGGATGTTTGTCCGTGCCCAGCATTTAATTTTTACACTTGATGATTCTTGAGAACATTCTTAAGAGCATTTTGTGCCTCAAACATCTGTCCTTTTGTATATTTGAGTTTACCTGCTCAATACATTTACATATGTGACCCTAGACCACAAAACCAGTCATAAGGGTCAATTTTTGAAGTTGAAATTTATACATTATATAATAAATAAGCTTTCCACGATACAACTATTTGAAAATCTGGAATCTGAGGGTGCCAAACAATCAAAATACTGAGAAAATTGCCTTTAAAGTTGTCTAAATGAAGTCCTTAGCACTGCATATTACTAATCAAAAATTAAGTTTTGATATAATTATGGTAGTAAATTTACAAAATATCTTCATGGAACATGATCTTTAATTAATATCCTAATGATTTTTGGCATAAAAGAAAAATCTATAATTTTGACCGATGCAATTTATTGTTGGCTATTGATACAAATATACCCGGGCTACTTAAGACTGGTTTTGTGGTCCAGCTTCACATATAAGTATTTGATTAGAGACTAAGAATGGTAGTGGAGAATGGTAAATTTATTGTATTCATTCTAGAACATTTTTTCTTTATTGTACTTTTTCAGAAATGTTTAAAACCTTGTATATTTACAAGTTTAAATGCAAAAACTCAAAAATAAATCAAAATTACAACATGTTTGGACTCCAATGTGTGCATATATGATTTCAATTTCTTGTTTGTTTTAAGTGTTTCATAATATTTGTGTATTGTGTGAAAAATAAAAATTATAAAAGCATAAAATCTTGTAACAAAAAGAGATTCAGTATTTCATGTATTTCTATCAAAACAACACTGCACAAATACAGGATATTACAATAAGGTTTTATCTTTCAGTATACTGTTAATACAAACGATAAACTATATTTTTTATAATATAGAATATATAACAATGCAATATATGTATTGTGCTCAAAAACACCTGATGCACACATCAGAAGATGTCCAATCCACTCAAGTTCTGAATTTTCATACAAACCATTCTGTATGTTTGAACCCAGCAGCTGTGGCAATTAAAAAAACAGTACAAATGATATTAATTACTTCCAAAAATTATTAGCACTTGACATAATTACTTCATTACACCAATACTCTGAATTAAAGTGGTTTCACACTCACCTATCCGGTTGACAATCTCTTCACACTCACTACTTGTGGCAGCCTGTAGGACCACGCAACAGAAGCCTGACTGTTTGCCTGCTTGCGGTGAATCTCTGAAACCAATTATATGGTTAGTACTGAAAAAACAAAGCCTAGAAGAAATGTCACTAATAAGTAAATGGAATGCAGATAAACCAGTCGTATAACCCGTCTGCTATTTATTCAAACTCCACCACCATATCAAATACTGAAAGCTAGTAATTATCTTGAGTTTTAACTGAATGAGCATGCCATGCATTTAATTTGAATGTCTTGAATCAACATCTATCTACAACATTTTTTCAAAATACTTACAGTACACAAAAAGCAAAAATGGTTAAATCAGGTTGGCTTCCAAACCTCCCAACACATGATATTTCTGGGAAATGGTGCTGAAACAGCTCCTGATCAAAAGGAGAAACTTTGGCTTAAAATTACTCACCTTTAACCTGTTATTTACATTTAGCATTGAAAAACACAAACCTGCTTATTGGACTTATCTATGCAGGTAAGATGAGTCTCCTTTACATCCAGCAGTACTTCCTATATGACAAAATCAGAAAGCATGCATGATATATGAAATAGGTCTTGAAATTAGCTTACATATATATCTCTCTACATAAAACTCACTTGCTCAATTGTAGATATACCTTTCTTGCCTTACTGCTCTCCAGTACCACAGGAATGACATGCTGCAGGACCTCCTTTCCTCCATACTTAAAATTAAACAAAAATAACATTCATATTCAAAAATCACGTTTTAGGATCACATATTGACTCAAAAACACACATGCATGGATTAAAGTGAAACAAGAGCACCATAAAGAGAGATGTTTACACAACTACTGTACCATTCCTATGTTTGCTTTTCCTAAGAGGTGCACGCCGTACAGGATCCTGTTAACGAAACACGATCAAACAGTTACAGGCTGGGGCTGTTTATGGTATTTGTGACTAATACAATTGCAAACATACATGAAATCTTTATTGAGAGTACCTGCCGTCTTTCACACACTGTGTCTGCCCTCTCTTCTGACCTGCAGTTCTGTCCTGCTGAGAGGCTGGTTTTGGGCCAAACTGAAGTGAGGGTTTTTCCTGTTTGAGCTGCCGTAAGTGTTTGACCAGTGGCTGATAGATAGAACCATCTTCTCCTCTCCAACGTATAAAGTGAATGGAAAGGGGCTGACCCTTCAGCTTAGACAGAACCACACCTGCCTTTGGATGGGAAAAGTGTGTGGCCTGTTAGTCAGATATTGAGCGCTATAGGTAGTTTTTTTCCCCACATTTTTCACAGATCTCTTGTTCTTTATTGTTGATGTAAATCAGGTTATCGAAAAAGAAAAAAATAGGGTGGAGACTTGGTTCTATACAAGTTGTTGATTGTATGTAGGCAGCTCTAACTGTAAATGTGTGGTCACACTAGCAAAATTTCAGTGAAATTTTGAGACAAATTAGGCCCATTGTCTATGGTCGATTGTGACTGTCACTTTCGATGTCACTTTCAAACCAAGTAGTTTTCTGTTGGTCAGTACTGTGAATCTGTGTGACAAACTTGAACTTGTTTTGAAACCTGAATTTTGACACATTCTGCCCTCATGCGAAATTCCAAATTGCGTGGATTCCTACTGAAATGACTGCATTTCACCTGTAAAATTTCACCAAACAATGTTGAATTTGACCACACTTATAGTGGCTTTGGTTTAAGTGGACAGGAAATGAAACATAAGCATGGATGAATCATTCACAATAAGATCAATAACATGCATTTGGAAAATAGATCTGGTGAATTTCTGTTTCTTTAAAACTTTAAAAAAGCTTCTGCAAATAAGATTTGAGCGCTACAACTTAAATTTTGGTCTGTTTGTCACATAAGCTATTGTATGTCTTCAGAATATAGCACACAAATTGCGTGACTATTTTTAATGGTACTTTAATAATGCTTTTTTTTGTCATTTCAGGAGCTGTGAAGTTTATTTTATCATCCACTTTGTGGAAAACCGCAGCTCTTTAGGCACATTGTACCTAACATCCTTTTTATGTTTCCCAGAGGAAAGAAAACAAAATGTGGTTGGAACAACATGAGGGTTGGTAAACGATAACAAAACTGTAATTTTTTTTGTGAAGTTGTGAACTATTCACAGAACTGAATGAGTCTTAGAATAAGCAAACACAATGAAGCTTATCATGATTATATAATCAATTCAGGCAAAGCAGATAACAGAGTACACATATATAAAGCTGTCTCTAAGATTCATTTATGATGGTATGTTGGGTCATGCAAGACGACACATTTTATGGGAAAGATTACTTCTGACCTGCCCATTGCTAGCATTCCTCAGTGATATCCCATTGATTTCATCAATGATGTCACCAGGCTCGGCAAACATATCCACCTGAGCTTGACTACCCTGAAGCAGGTCCAGCACAAAGACACGTCCATCTAGGTACCTTTAAAAAGAAAGATGATTAAAATATGCGATATGAATAGAAATAGATGATTAGGAATATTTGCTATTAATTCTAGAAAATCAAAAACTTGCAATGTGTAGTTGAGCATGACTTTTTCAACACAGACAGCAAAAAGTTGATCAGAATGTGTGCACAAATCATTTTTTAGAAAAATTGGCCAAAATGACATGAACAAATGCAGCATTCAGAATTGAAAAGACATGCAAACATGCTAACCTGAGCACCATCCCCAGCTCTCGACAGGGAACAGCTTCATAGATTTGACACACCTAAAACACAAGCAAGGTTTGCAACATGCAATTCAGCATGACCTCTTCATGCACATACAGGTAAATCAAGTACATCAGAACATTAAGATCATACCGGAAGCAGCCAGCTTTCATCCAGGAAGCTACAGTTCTGAGATTAAAGTCACAAATAGAAAGTTTCTAGTAAGAAATGAAGATCTCAAACTCAGTACAATGAAGCATACAGCAAATGCAGGGGATAAGCAGTTCATACCTCAATACTGAACTTAAAGTTCATTTCTGACAGCACCATAGACAGCGAAAGAAACGGTTCTGTTTGGAGACATTTGAGACAGTAATTACAGCAAAACAACCGGTGTATAACTGCTAAACTATTTCAGGCAAACAAAAACACTCACCAACAAACTCCTCATTTCTCAGAATTGCAACATTAGGGCAATACCACTGTGAAGAAAAGAAATGATGTTGATTGTCTGTAAAAAACTATTTTCAATCATCACTTGAGTGTCTACTTACCTCGATGACTCTGTTTGTGTGCAGTAGGTGTTTTATGACATTTCCCAGGATTCTCCTCATCAGCATGAGCCGTATGAAGAAGCGTCCTCGACCTTGAGAGGTGATGAGTTTGCTGCATGCTGTGGTCTGCTGCACAGTCAAAGAAACTGAACTCAACCTTCAGGAGCAGACAGAGCATTCTAATCAGACAGGCCACATTTAGATGCATTTTCTGTTCCATTTTCAGCAAATCTGTGGTTGTGATTAATAAAAAGATTTTATTTTTAAAATATAAAAACAAGGAGACATACATTAGGGGCCAAAAATATGAGAGTGAAAATGCATTTGGCATTTTGATAATTTAATATATATATTTTTTATTGTGATTACCAGCATAACGATTTGGGAATGACAAAAACAACAATTTCAGAGATTAACTATTTTTTATCGTTCATTTTCATTCTTTGTCGTAGTTTAAGTTAGACTTTTAAACCACGTTATGTTACGCTAAAAATAAAAAGCAATAAGTGCATAATGACTCACCTGCCACATGTGTCGTGGTGTAGAAGCTGTTCAAAACAATGCCAGTAATCTCTATGTGCCAAACTGAGAACAGGCTCTAAAAACATTATTGATTAATGTAATAAACATAGTGTCACATGCATACACTTTAATTTGCTTGCATGCTTAAATTTGAACTAATATTAAAATAAAAAAAAGGAAATCTAAAAATAAAAACTACTGTTTCAAAATATTAATAAAAACAATATTATCTCAGTGATACTAAAATAACAGACTTGGTGCTTCTCCTTTACTATCTTGTCCAACTAACACTTTAGGTTTATAAAGAAATGCTTATGTTGATAGTTTATGTTTTATGTTATTGTTTAACATTATGCATAAAATCATGAGAAACATAAACTTTATGTTAAGTGCATCCAAACATCTATTGTATATTTTCAATACAGACATCCTTATTATCTGTAAACTGCAATAAAAGTCATCCTGTGATGTGTATGGATATTCCCACAGTGTGTGCCAGGTGTAATGACGGCTCTTATTTGAGTGTTTGTACTGTGTTTGCTGACAGGTGATGATGTGCAGGTGTACAGGAGAGTGTGTGTTGGTGTGTGGAGCTCACGCTGTAGTCCCTTTCGCAGTATAAGTTCCAGGAGCTCACAGCAGGATGCCAGGTGTGGGTTGGAGTCAGTCACAGTGCCGTCCGATTTCAAATTCAGAATGCACACTGGGAATAAACAGGGAGGACGATGGTTATTGGTTAGTTTTCTGTAATGTTATTATGTAACACAAGATATTATGTAATGTAGGTGGAATAGACCTTGCTTCATTAACTCAGACCACAACAGCACACACTGGCATACCTGGTTGCCCTGGAGCTCACCACAGCTGTGTGTGTCTTTTGTTTACCCCAGGAATATAGCGGGCCGTTCCTTTTGAGCAGCTTTTTAATTGTCAGTAAATGTGCACATGTATCACGTATCAGAAAGATGTATTTTGCTGTTGCATCATGTCTCACTTGTTTTTTAGCATCCAACACCATGAGAATCACATTTACACATATAAAGGTGTGGTCACATTAGCGAAAAAGGTCTATTATCAACTGTGTATTAATGCATGGACAGCTGCCCATAACTAAGTCACTTTGAAACCAAGCAGCTTTCTGTTGGTGAATGCACAAATTTGCTTGAACAACAAGCAAAATCTGCATGGGGAATCTTTCACCCTCATTTAAAACTCCAGATCGCTTGGATTCCTATAAAAATTTGCACTTGAAATTTCACAGAGCAATGGTAAGTGTGACCCCACCTTAAAGGGTGTATAAAAACAGCTAGATGGAGAGTACTAGTCAGGGGTGCATTTCCCAAAAGCATCGTTAGCTAACTATGGTTGTTAGTTCCATTGAACTCTATTGGTAACAACAGAACTTGCGACAATAGTTGTTTTTGGGAAACGTACCCCAGGTTAGACGCTATATTGAAATTGTGAGGGATATCTGAAATCGAATACTTCTCTACAATATTGTGCGAAAAACAGTACGCCAAAAGAATTCATAGCATTTGAAAAACAGTAGGTGAAAAGTACCAAGATGACCTAGGGCCTGTTTCATAAAACAAGTTTAACAAATAAGCCAGGTTTATTTCAGTTAGTCTGAGGTATTATCAGTTGATTTGGTTCAAAATAAGTCAGACTAACTGAAATAAGCCTGGCTTATTTGGTAAACTTGTTTTATGAAACAGGCCCCTGGTTTTTTATTTTATTTTATTTTATTATGGCTTGGTTTCCTTCAAACCTGGCATGTAGCTGGAGTGGGGTGATAATATAACGTGTTTGTTCCAGACCAGTTTGTTGTTTTAATCAGTGGGGAAATATAATTATTATTATTAATATTATTATTATTATTTGTTTAAATAACTGTTGCATGAAATGGGTATTACACAGCGAGTATAGCGACAGTTCTACTGAAATTTTAAAGTGCTGTGGCCTCGTGCTGATATTGCCTACTGCTTAAAATCCTTATTTATTACCATGGCAACAGTATGCATACTCATACTCAATAGACAAATGCTGTTTTTCTTAAATAATGTTAGTGTAACATATTTGGTTCCAGTGATTTACAAACAAACAAAAATGTTGCAAATATTGCAAATGACTCTACTACACAGAGCAGCATAAATCGCTTCCAATCATCAAAACGCTGTCTGAGTGCGCAAAATAAGTATGCTAGCTATCTATCTATCAGCAGGCACTGCTAACCGAGCAGCATCTTCAGCTGCGTGACAACAACTGATCAGTAAAACAGCACATCGACGGTCAGGTACAACCTTAAGTGTATGATAACATATAGGATGCGAAACATACCTTTAAGTGTTTCGATCAGCGGGTCTTTTGCAGGCATTATTGTGAACGCGCATATTCCGCGACATCCATCCAGTTACACTGAAAGCAAATAGGCTAATAATAACCTGTCATCAAAGGTTTGTTTTCTCAAGGTTGGTTCATGAGTGAAATGTGAAACACATTCAGTGGTGACACCTGTCATAAGTCTATACCGCCCCTTATGATATGATGGTGATGAAGAAGATGATGGTCTCGCCCTCTCTATTAATAATTCAATAAATCAACACGACAGATACTGTAGGCTATAGTCGCTCCCAGAAGTCTTCAAAACATATTCAAACTGTGGAAGAACTTGTTTTTAATCGTTTCACTACAAATAAAAGTATACAAATAAAGAAATAACACTGGTTGTGATAAGTGCTTTTTGAATTACCATTTTAATTCAGAAATGGTAATTCCCCCCAGGCCATCCAAGATGTAGATGAGTTGTTTCATCATAAAAACAGATTTAGAAAAATGTAGCATTACATCACTTGCTCACCAATGGATGCTCTGCAGTGAATGGGTGCCGTCAGAATGAGAGATCAAACAGCTGATAAAAACATCACAATAATCCACATGACTCCAGTCCATCAATAAATGTCTTGTAAAGTGTAAATATCCATCATTAAGATGTTTTAAGTGTAAACCTTCACTTCTGGCCAAAATACAAGTCCATAATCCATAATAACGCTAAAAAATCCATCCCCTGTTGTCCTCTCAAATCAAAATCCACTGACATAATTGTTTAGAAATGTTAGATATATTTGATTAGAATGGTTTTCACTTAAATGGTGTTTGATTTGTGCATATTTCTCTCCCGATTCAGACAAGACTTTTTCACTGGAGAAAGCACTATTATGGATATTGAGGGCTATTATGGATATATAAAACCCAATTTGAATTAGATTTGTTTTTTTAAACAAATAGGGTGAGTACATTTTCAGCAATTTTTCATTTTTGGGTGAACTGTTCTTGTAATATTTCCATAAGAATCATACTTGAACACTTGCCAAGCTGAACAATTCTAAAAATCCGAGTTCTTTCTTTTTCTATTTTCACTTTTAATGTAGCACGAAAACACACACTGACAATTCCTTTAGTGCGATGTTGGGCCTTTGTTTAACAGCAGTTAAAATGTACTTTTCTTGTTGTTGAGAAAGTCTTAGATCCTAATTGGACCTACTTCACTGGAGGCACAAGTATGCTGGGAGGCAACATCTCTGTTCAATTCTCAGAGCATGCTTTAACTCACAGGTTCTTCCATTAGAATTGATTGGAAACATGAGGTAAAGGACAGCCCCTACCTGTTATGTCCCAGTGTGATATCTGAAATGATGGAGCTTATGAAGGATGCATCAGGATCTAGACTTCAGCAGTAATTCCCTTCAAGAAAACTGCATGCTGCTTAGGTAAGTAGCTCAATTGGTGAACTCTGACTTGACTGGAACACTAGACTATCACATTGTATTTGCGGCAGAGAGTTATTAAAAATGTGTGGGGTTGGTAATCTGAACATCACAAACAAGAACAGACTAGAAAAGGCCAACTCACTGCCAAAATATAGCACTGTGCAGGTTACAGAACTAGTCTAGAGATTAAACCTGAATTAAAGAAATACTTCACGTGCAGGTTTTGTTAAGGATTTTTTAAATGCATTATTCAGTTTACTATTGCAAAATTTACACTGGAAAGGTAACACAGAAATGCTTCTGAAGTGGCATTTAGGTGTCATTACACAGATTGTTCAATGCTGCTTAGAGGTGGAATAAATGCATTTACACTGCAATTACAACTGTATATTTTAATAGGGGATGAGGTGGCTCAGAGCAGTCTTAATTTAGTCTGGCTTTTATGCAACATTGTGTCTGCACACTGAAAAAACAAACAAACAACAAATGAAAATTAGAAATGTTGCTTTGGCAACTAACTGAAAAAAAGTTAATTTAAAGTACTAAAATGACTAAAACTGAAATAAAAATAAAGATAAAAAAATAAAAATGACAAAAGTGCATAGCAAAATTACAAAAAAAAAACTTATAATAGCATATATAATACAGTTTTTATAGTTTATAATATTATTTAGTACCAAAATAACACTGCAGTGATGTATTCTATTATGTTTTATTATTGAAACTGGCATACAAAAATGTATTATCCAGGAAAGGTTTTATGTTATGACATGTTAGAGGGTCATCCAATAAACTTTCGTTTCATGTAAAGTTCATCTTATTCCACATCTCAGCTCAGTTAAGGAATAGGAAATTAATTAATAGGAGTCACATTTTTATGATCTCAAGTCAGTACAACTTGTTAAACCACCAAGTCCCTCCTCCACTGCAGATTCTACCCGGCAACATATTCTCACTGGGAGTCTCTATCATTAATAGTGCAGACTTTTGTCTTCATTTACTCACCTTTCTGTCATTCCTCTATTTTTTATTTTTATTTTGTGAACCACAACAGGAGATACTTTTCTCCAAGTTTCTGTTTTCCATACAACTAGTGCATTGTGATTTATACCATCACACAAGCAATTGCGATCTAAAGGCTCTTGCAAACAGAAGGTGAGTAAATGACAAAATTTTCATTTTGGTTTGGACTAACTCATCCAAAGGAAGAGATTTCTCCTCTTTATTCTTTTTCTGACTACCTTTTCCATTGACTATCATGTCCGTTCTGTGTCAAAAGCTCAGATCAGTGTTTGGCTCCTGATGAAGTGCTGAACTGTTGACCGGCAATAGGACACATGGGAAGAATAATCATGGAGAGCAGAGGAGCATCATCATCATCCTCAATAGCAAGCCAAAATTGATTTTGCCACTCTAAAGCTGTCCTCTGCAGACAGCAATCAGTTTGACTGCAGAGTGCCTCTTCAAGAAGAACCGTAAGTATATGGTTCATGGGCACCAAAGTCTCCTGCACAATTACATAGTGCATGAAGAGACTTTTGACACCCATGAAGGACACTGAAATTAACATATTCAAATTCATTGACCTGTTTCTTCTTGTAATATTACTAAAACTCAAACTACTTGCCAGAATGGCAACAGCTGGTGCTTTACGGAGAAGAGTTCCTTAGAAATAAATGCCCTCATACTCTTTTTAGCACATGAGCAGCGTCATGGGAAGTATAAAATAACCACAAATCTGGTTAAATTGTGATTGTACAATAAATACTTGCGTCAGTCGTTAAATGAGGCTGCAACACTGGGCTTTTTCCACTGATGGAGCAAATCAGAGCGCACATATTACCCACAAACTCTCTAAGCAACAGCTGAGCTTAAAGCAGCTACATGTGAGAACCAGCCAACTGGCACATTCCCAGTAAAGCCAGATGCAGGGAGAACCAAGATAAGTGGATGTTCTTGTGTGAATCTGTTTCGTAACAGCTTGAGAGATGATTCTACTGTGTACATTCTGTTGCTTGGAAAGACCAACCTGCATTTTTCACTGCAGATTTACTTGTGAACAGTTGTTTATTTATTCGCCATTATTGTAGCCATTTTTGGCTCAACCTAAGGCAAAATACATTTGGGTCTCACAACCAATACATTGATAAGAGACATTCAAAGCATTATCTTTAAAATTCATAACATGCTTCACAAATCACACAAACCTACAGGACAAAGAGGTAGTGGTACAGATAGATGTGAGGCAAACTCAACCATTTTTCTGTTTAGTTGTTGAACAGAAGCAAACAGTTTTAGGAGATTTTCTATATGGGTCAATGGTCATTGCATTTCCTATTTATTAACTTATTCAAAATACATACGAAATGCTTGATATGAAATGTCTTTCATACAATTTATGAATATACACTACCATTCAAAGTTTGGGGTTGATAGAAAGATAGAAAGGAAAAAAAAAAAAAATTCCACAAAAATATTAAGCGGTAAAATTGTCTATACCATTGATAATAATGAGAAATGCTTCTTGAGCACCAAATCAGCCTATTAAAATTATTTCAATTATTTATAATTATTAAATTATTTTAATTTTAATTATTAAATTATTTTACTTTAAAATGATTAAAATTTCAATTATTTATTATTTAATAAATAAATTAATATGATAAATAAATTAATAATTTAAAATATTTCAATTATATATAATTATTTCAATTATTAAAATTACTTCAGCCAATTAAAATGATTGCGTGACAATAAAAATTGAAGCAATGGCTGCTGAAAATTCAGATTTGCCATCATTGGAATAAATTATATTTGAATATATATTACAATAGAAAACAGTTATTTTAAATTGTAATAATATTTCATAATATTGCTGTTTTAACTGTATTTAGGATCAAATATGTGCCTTTTTCTTTCAAAAACATGAAAAAACATCTTACTGACCCCAAACTTTTAGTTTAACTCTTCAATTAAGAGCATGTTTTTAATTTATGAATTAAAATTATTTTTAATAATTTAAGATATTAAAATATTATTCTTTTATTTCTGTTATTACTAATATTTTAATAAAGATAAAAAAAACAGATTCACGGGAATATCTAATATTAAAATATTTGATATACTAACAAAATCACATGATGCAGCCAACATATTTTATAAAAACATGCAAAACAAATACATACACAAGAAAACACATTTTACAAAAACATATGACCACATTGCTTTAAACTAAGTTTTTAAAAGATTTTACTACATTATAGACACTCTTGACTCGTACATCAGATCCTGTAGGCGTTAACCCTAAAGGAGCCGAGAGCATAAATTCTAAAAAAAAAAAAAAAAAAAATCAAATATGATCAAATTGTTATAAATATTCACCCTGAACAATTTGATGCCGGCACTGTCCTCTGATAATTGAATCTGCTCGTACCTCCGGAAAACCCTACCATGATTCACAGTCAGAAAACACACACCCACCACTGCACAGTGACGAAAGCTGCCAACATTGACAAAACACAGACGCAAGAGAGATTTTCATTTTAAACATCGGTCACTGTCCTCACCAAGAACACAAAAAGCGCTACTTCCTCTCTACCTGACAATCTGCGCCTATATGATAACTTTTGTTATGTAATCACAGCTCAAATGCTGTTAAAAGCCACCGGAACAGAAGAGTTTTATACTTTGGTAGAGTGCTGATTTGACAGTAGGTGAGAGTGTAAGTGGATTATGTCACATTAAATGTCATGAAGGCACTCGTCATCATCTTCTTACTACTTTTGCTCCAGAGACGACCCCGGTTTGACCCTTCGCTATGATTGGATCCTTCGCATGAAGCAGCTTCCATCAGGCTCACCGTCTGCGCCGGCTGCACGGTGTGGATCCGGTTTACGACCCGATTACGAAACGCGCAGCCAAACACCTTCTTCAAGCCCTTTCGAAAGTGTTTAGACACCAGGGCATAGACGATGGGGTTCAGGCAGGAGTTGGTGTAGGCCACCAGGTGAGAGAGAATGCGGAGGACGTAGGTCGTGTGGTTGAGCGGGAAGTGGCCGAACCACATGCACAAGATAACCAGGTGATGTGGCAGCCAGCATAAACAGAAGAGCGCAGCCACAATGATTATCATCTTGGTCACTTTACGCTTGGCCTTGCGAGATTCCGACATGTCCTGCATGGGGTCCACGGAGGTCCAGAGGTAGCGGATGGTGCGGGCGTACGTGATGCCGAGAATGAGGACTGGGATCAGGTAGCCGAATATAAAGGTGCAGACGTCCATGGCTCGACGATGATGGGTGTTCCATGCCGGGATGCAAACGGTGGTCCCGTCTAGATCCAACTGCTGGTAGTAGCTGAGATAAGGGCTGGAGAAGAACAGCGATAGAGCCCACACAAGGCTGATGGAGGTCAGAGCGTTACGAGGAGTTCTGGTCTCTCTTGAGTGCAGAGGATACCGAATGGCGAGATATCTGTAGGGAAAATGCAAACATAATCCCTCTGTAATAATTAGAAATTAGTAAAATTACGCTCTTAAAAATAAAGGTGCTTAAAAGGTTATTCAAAGCGATGCCAAAGAAGAACCATTTTTGGTTCCACAAAGAACCATTCAGTCAAAGGTTCTTTAAAGAACCATCTCTTTTCTTTCTTATCTTTTTATAATCTGAAGAATCTTCTTTTGCCACTTTTGTGAAACAGAAACGAGGGGGGGTTAGCTGGTTGGTTTTAGCTGGTTTTCCAGTATGGTCGTAGCTAGTTTAACAAGCTGGTTTTTAGGCTTTTTCAGCAGGGTCAGCTCTGCGATGATGAATGTGGTTCACGGCATATGCATACAAAATTGCATACTTCCCTACTGTATAGTAGGCGAAAAACAATATGTGAACAGAGTATGTATGAATTCACAGTAAGCAAAGAGTCCCCTGGTGATTTACTAGCTATTTCCGATGAGATTCTGAAGTGCGTATCTGATGGACAGTTTAGTTTCCCATGACGCCACAGGAGAAGATTTATGAATGGCAGTGAAGTGACACAAATGTCATACTATAACATACTTTTTTAACAGTCTGTTGTCAAAATACAGGCATATAATACAGTATGCTTAATGGGCATTCTTTAAATCTCTCTCTTGATGTGGAATAAAACAGGGTTTGGTTTGGCTGTATTATATAATGCACTACATAGCCTGATCGCTAGTGTTGGGGAGTAACTTTACATGTAACGGAATAAATGTAATTGTAATATGTTACAGTTACTGAGAAATTATAGTTACTTATTAAAATGTTAACGATTACATAGGGGGTTACATCTGAATATCTTCATGTACAGATGAGATTGATTTCTTTCCCAAATTGCACTGACTGCTTTAAAATATGAGACACCAAAGTTTCAGGAGTTTAGGATAGAATAGTACACATGCTTATTTGATAACTGTTTTATTTCCTATTTGGGTTTATGCATATGCTTTATTTTTTTAAGATTAACTGTTTTTTTTCCCCAAGGCATTGTTAGATACCAGTGTTTCCTGTCTATGCAAAGATTTGAGTTCAAAAACAGTATTAAACTATATCTTGTTATGAATTTAAATCTGTATTTTACCTCAGATCGATTTCAAAGTAAAAAGAGGTGCTAAAGTCTGATTTTGTGATTTTATGAAGGTTTTTTGAAAGTCTAAAAGTATTCACTGTTGAGTACTAAGGCTAACCCTAAATGTTTCAAAATGATTAACAGTGAAAATATTTGTTAGGAATTTAGAAAGGTGATCAAAAAGTAATCAAATGAAATCAGTTAGTAACTGAAGTTAGTTACGCTACTTATTACATTTTAAATAGGGTAATTTGTAATCTGTAACCTATTACGTTTCCAAAGTAACCTTCCCAACGCTATACTGGCTAGTGAAGGGTTTTGGTTTTGTGCAAATATTTTTTTTTTTCGCTGCTATCAGCCAGTCAGCATTGTTATGACATCATTTTCCTTTCTCGAGTGTGCTTTTTATTGCTAACAATTTTTAACAATAAACAAAATGTGCAATTTAGCCATTATTCTTGAAAAAAAAAATCCTTCACAATAATGCTATGATTGCTGTAATTATATTTAATATCTAAAGTGCTAGGGTGAATTAAGGTAAACTGAGATGACTGGGAAAAAATATCCCTATTATTCTGAATTAAACCCATATTAATAACTAAAATCCAACCCAACATTGTTATAGTTGCAAAACAGTACCAAAATATGAGAATGAAAAATATTTAAATTATTTAAATTACACATTGCCGAAGACAATATGGTAACACTTAAAGTTTCTTTCTGCTCTTATTGCATTTGCTATTATTTTCCTTGTGTACAATTATTGCATATTATTGTCGCTAATAACATCTAATCAATTAGGCTATGCGTTTCAACACGAGCCACTGAATCGGAAAGAAAAGCCCGCGCTGCTCGAGCGCACCAGGATAAGAACGCACCTGTCCAGAGACACCGCTGCCAGCGTAAAGATGCTCGCGTACATGGTCAGGTAGATCATAAAGTGCACAGCTTTGCACACAAACTGTCCAAAAACCCACTCGTCCATGGTGTAGATAGTAGCCTGGAGAGGCACGCAGAAGACGATGAAGCAGAGGTCCGCCAGCCCGAGGTTCAGGATGAACAGGTTGGTGCTCTTTGTGTTCATCTGGCCGTTGCGAATGAGAATCGCGAGCACAAGGCAGTTCCCCACGGTACCAACCAAAAAAATAATCGAGAATATGACGGAAATGATTACCGACTCAACTTTCCAGTTGGAAGAGAAGTGGATCTGCTGAGATGCGTTCATCTTTCTGACCAGTGCAACGTCTAAAATGCTTCAACGTTGCATAGACTCCATATGGACACGAATGAAGAACTTCTACATCGTCATTTTGTTTTTGCGAAAAGTCCTATAAACAGTCAAGCACAACGAGAAAAGAAAAGCATCTTCTGTCTGGATGGTTTTCATGCAGGTACAGATGGTGGAGGTGTTGAACGATCACTCCCATCACCAGCCTCCTCCCCTTATACTCAACTATTCATCAAGAACTTTTCTTAAGATACAATGCAAGACATTTACATAAATGATGAACACTAAAATAAAACATTACTAAATAAACATAAAATAAAACTATATATGATATATAGACGATTTTTTTTTAAATAAAACTATATATATATATATATATATATATATATATATATATATATATATAAAGGCCTACAGCTGGATGGATGAATCAATTTTGTCTTTAAGTTGTTGGTTAAAATTTAAAATTAACAACAGATGCTAGTAGCATTCAAGATATTATCATATCTTATGAAGCTACGAGAATATTTTTTTTTCGTACGCAAAGAAAACAAAAATAACTTTATTCAACAAATAAACACTGTTATTCAACAGTGTGGTGCTGCTGAAAGAACACAAAAAGTTCTCATAGCTTCATAAAATTACGGATGAACCACTGATGTCACAAGGACTATTAATAATGTCCTTACTATCTTTCTTGTCCTTGAATGTGGTAGTTGCATTGCTGTCTGAGGGTCAGAAAGCTCTCAGATTTCATCAAAAATATCTTAATTTGTGTTCCGAAGATGAACAAAGGTCTTAAGGGTTTGAAACAACATGAGGGAGAGTAAGTAATGACAGAATTTTCATTGTTGGGTGAACTATCCCTTTAACAGGAGCAGTAGTAACTCTCTGACTGTTATAAAATTTAGCATTATGTTCAAGACTGGTCTCCAGGAGCATTATAATGAGCGTTCACACTCATGTCCACGCACAGTCATAATTCATATACTGTACATTCCAGACCTGCATCTGACAACTTGTCATGGTGCTGTGGAGGTGCTGCAGAGTTTTGTATATATCATGCTGCTTTACAAATACTCAGTTCATCCCCATCATATCTCTCATGTACCTGCAACACATCACGTCATTTAACACTGATGATATCTAGTTCATGTAAACTATAGGATATAGCGATGATATATGTGTACCAATACCAGGGTTTTACCTTTTGGGGTCAAACGTATTTTAAGATGGTTGGAATGTTGTTTTGACTTATGGGAATCAAGGAACCAGAACAATTTGTTATAATTAAGAAATAAGGTAAAAGCTAGGCAATATTGTGAATATAATGTGGAACATTTACAACCCTTTTAGCCATAACTATATTCATAATTCTGCACTCAGCACTTTATTGCTTAAATACAATGATTACTACATAATAAAAATAATAAGAACATATATTTTCATGGAAGCAATTTGAAGTAAATTCAATAATTGAATCTTTCTGCTACAAAATAATGGAAACCTACCTACAGCCAAGGTTAATACATAATATACACTTTAGTTAAAAAGTGTTTTGTGTTATAACTCTTATGTTTTCAGCACAACTGTAATACTGAATTTCATTACAAAATACTAAAATAAATATCATGATATAGTGATATAGTATAAAGTTTCAAAGATTTGTAATTTTCGTAATCAGTGGTATACTTTAATAAATATACTGTTACGAATCCTGTGCCTGCCCTTTCGTTCACTCTCCACCAGAGGTCACCCGTCCATCATACTGACTCTCACACTACACTGACTGTTGCACTATACCCTGGACTACATTCCCCATCATCCACCGCACTAATTGCACCAGCTGTAACCAATGAGACACGCTTTATAAGGTCTGGACTTCCTCGTTATGATCGCCGAGTATTGTACGCACATATCTCTCTCCTAGTGATAGCTACTCTACGGAGCCCACTTAGTTGTCATAGTCTTGCCTTGCCTGTTTTGATTTCTGCCCGTGTTTCCTGGATTAACCCTTTGCTTTGCCGTTCGGACTCTGTTTGCACCTCGTTTGGATTATTGCTCGTGTACCTGGATTATCTGTCTGCCTTGTCCTGTTGGATATTGTTCGCCGATCACAGACCTACGCTTGCCCTAGGATTACTCTTTGTCTTGCCTGTGATATACCTGTTTGCCATTGTTTGACCCTTGCTTGTTTCCTGACCACGCCTTTGTAAATAAAAAGTTTGCACATGGATCTGCAAGTCTCTCATCTCGTCGGCTCCGTAACATATACACTATTTAAATATTTTAAATAAAGAAAGTTTTAAATATTCCATTCTATTTTTACCTTGTTCTCTGGTCGCCCTCTAGAGGTAAATGAAGAGTGTTTTTTCTGACATGAAAGTTCATTGAGGACAGTCCCTGTAAAACAGTGTGAGTGAATCACATTAGATATACTGCAGGCGCGCAGATGGCACTTGGGACGGGGGGGACATGACCCCTCCAGATTCATAGTGACCCGATCCGTCCCCCTCACTGTCTCTACGAAAGGCGACATCGGTAAACAGAGGATTAATCAGGGTTTCCGCTATGTACATTAGCCTAAGTAGTGGCCCAGCCCGCCGCTCCTTAAAGGGATACTCCACCCCAAAATTAAAATTACCAGTTAACCTGCTTTGAAAACAGATGAGCGCACATGTGCATATAAAGCTCCCATTCGGGGCGAAGTTCACGGAATTTTGTCCACAGAATGATAAGAGCAAACGTTTTGACATATTATTTTATTATTTAACACTCAGTATTTAACTTAAGTGCTGCAAGCCATGCATACAGGTTTTCTGGTACACAAAACAAGTACTTAAAGTAATTCCTTAGCTTATTACCATTACTGTGGCAACCAACAACAGCACAGCTTAACCCTCCGCACATTTTTATATTTAGTTATATTGAAAATGTTTCAATCCAGTCGATATCTTTTACCCCGTTTTAACATGTATTTCTACGGAGACAGACTGTAGCTGTCGGGCAAGATGGCGGATAGCAGCGGCGGCACATAATATCCGCGTTCTGATTGGTCAGATCGCCTGTCAATCAAGCTCTTTGCGAACGGTCAAGTGCGTTATATGTTTAACCCAACATTCTGGGCAGTAACCCAACCGCTGGGTCTAAACAAGCTGGGTTCGTCCATATTTTACCCAGCGCTGGGTTGTATTTAACCCAGCATTTTTTTTAGTGTAGACCTGTTTTAAAAAACCTTTTTAAAAACATTTTCAATTAGGAGTAAGCTAATAGTCTAATCTTTTATTATTCTGAAATGTAATTTAATAATTTTAAATTTCATGTAATTTAATAATAAATGTAATCTAATAATCATAGGACTAATCATAAGAATGTAACAGGCCTACATTAAATGGAAATTCTAAATCCTCTTAATATTGCCAATTTTTGATGCTTTTGATAATACCTCTGGCTATCATCGACACATGATACGATGCAACTCAGCACGGGGAGGTTATCGCTCCTAATGTCTGCCTGTGTGCCACTGTGTGGAAATAGTTTTATGAATTGTCGGCACTATCTATTGTAAACGGTTAGAATTTACCATGTTTTCTTAATAGTTGGCATTGAGAGTGACTGACACTTGATGGTCAGAAAAAATGACTAGATATGTGTAAAAATAAAATAAAAATAAAAATAAATAAATAAATAAGACAAAACAATGGTAAAAGACGAAATTCCTACCTTTTCTCTTTTCTATATGCGTTCATAAATTATATTACTTTGTAAGTGTCATATTTGGCAGTTGGCATTAGAAGTTATATTACTAATAATAGAGGCAAATGAGAAGTTTAATACCACAGAAAAAAAGTAAAATATGCCTTTTTCGAAGCTGCTGTATAAATAAAAAACTGATATCTAAAGTTTAGGCATTCATTACTTTCTCTCAATTTAATTGATTAGCACCCCCAACAAAAAAATCCTGGAGCCGCCATTGACTGTATGCCTACCTTACACTTGCATGCTCAAACTATCTGTCTGTGATATTCTACCATGACATATAAACAATAATGCTCAGTCATATCCCACATATGTATATGCTTTATAGAAGCCCAAACCACCATGTCACAAGACAAAAAGTCAGTCATTACTGTATCTGACAGAAGCTAAATCTGTAGGATTTGAACTCTGATTGCAACAGACAGAACTAATATCCAACAGTATCCCTTTCATCCGTCATTCATCTCATCCTGGACCCAGAGACCTGACCCAGTTCCCTCAGAAGAACCCCATTCAGCCAATTCGCCCCTGTCTGAACCCCACCATCCTTACAGTGCGAGTCACGTTTTTCCACTGCTGCACATACACATACACTCATTACTAAGTTTAACCGCTGCTTTTTATACCGTTGGATATACTGAGCTTTGCCATTTGTTTCCTTCTAGATTTGGTTGCAATATAACGAGAATTTCAATTACCAGGAACAACTGGAGAGAGGATGAAGCTGATCAGATGAGGGTTTAGACTTGTTATTATATATATATATATATATATATATATATATATATATATATATATATATATATATATATATATATCTGCGCTTGATATTGCATTGCCCAGTTACAGAAAACAAACTGAATCTAAGTGAACTTTCATCACAACTCTGCGTATATAGACTTGCTTTCTGTGTATAAAAACTTTTCCTTATAATGTAATGTCAGTGTTTGACCTTTGATTTGACCTCATGCAGCGATATGTACGCATTAGCATGTAAACACATGAAAGTACCACCAGAGGGCAGCACTATCACAAAAAATGATAAAACTCTGGCACTGCAGCAACACAAAAATGATGCTCGTGCATTTTTAGGCCCTACAGAACTATCCACCTGTTTGTTGGTATATCTTACATATTGGCATTAACAAATGATGAAGTTATCAATTCATAATTGTTCCCAAGCACTTTATGTTGCTTAAAAACATTATGGAGGACAACATATTTTATATAAATCAGCACTCTTCTTTAGAGTATTAACCAAAACAGAAGAAACATTTACACATCGACACACATTTTTGCTTATCATCTTATTGAATTTTTATTATATTTAGGGTATTAAGGTTAATTAATATTTTTTTTTCAAATTTTAAAAATTAAACATACCAAAAATAGAATAATAATAATATTATTAGTTGTGTATATTTTTCATTATTTCAATGAAGTCATGACTCATTTTCAATGACTAGTAATGCTGACGTATCATCAACAAATGTGGTGACAAAAACTCAAAGGTCCATTGACACTGACAGTCCATTCTCTCCAGACTCTTGGCTGGTTGGTTACTACTTCTGAAAGAAATGCCTGAAATATCTGAGAGCTGAAAGTGGCCTAGGATGCCTCTGTAATGACTTAACCTTCTGTTGGTGGGTCTCTGTCAAAATAATGACTACTGCTTTCAGAGTCAACTAAAGAGCACTCCATTCATTCAGAGAAATAGAAGAAAAACAGAGGAAAAGGAAATTTTTCCCTTCCTTTCCTCTGACCATTTATCACTCTCTTGTAAGTTCTTTACATCACACAGTCTTTTTCTGAATACTCGCTGTCTGTTTTTGGCAACGGTTTCGCTGTGGTCTCCAAGTCCCAGTGATCCTTGAAGAATTGAGGGTTCTATATTTTCCGTTGGTCATAAATTGGTGCCTGCTTACACAACTGTTACTGCAACGAGGTTCTTGTATCAGGTGAGGCTGGCCTGAATGACCCCTTTCTATGCATTCGCACTAGAGGAAATGATGCTCCGGTGGGCTTTGCTCGTTCAAAGCTGCTGGGTGATATTGGGGTAACAAGAGCTGACAGCCTCATGCTGACCACACATGGGAATATTTTGGGGCCCAAATGCATGTCGGCTGGGTGGCTAAGAAAAGAGACACTATGGAAAGCATAAGCTCTGCACAATTAATTTAAGAGATTCATACATACTGTTTGTGAAAAGCATAAGTAATTGAATTTATAAGCTAAATGCAGACTTCACAGAAGTTTTGCATGCAGATTCATGGATGCTTACGTGACAAAATATTGTTTTGCAACAACTAACCAAAGGCATTTAAAATATGCATGTATCTTGTCGACTGACACTGGTATGGGTAAAAAAAAATCCTATTTTTTTTCATATATATATATATATATATACACACAGGTGCATCTTAATAAATTAGAATGTCATGGAAAAGTTCATTTATTTCAGTAATTCAACTCAAATTGTGAAACTCGTGTATTAAATAAATTCAGTGCACACAGACTGAAGTAGTTTAAGTCTTTGGCTCTTTTAATTTGGCTCACATTTAACAAAAACCCACCAATTCACTATCTCAACAAATTAGAATACTTCATAAGACCAATAAAAAAAAAAAAAACATTTTTAGTGAATTGTTGGCCTTCTGGAAAGTATGTTCATTTACTGTATATGTACTCAATACTTGGTAGGGGCTCCTTTTGCTTTAATTACTGCTTCAATTTGGTGTGGCATGGAGGTGATCAGTTTGTGGCACTGCTGAGGTGGTATGGAATCCCAGGTTTCTTTGGCAGTGGCCTTCAGCTCATCTGCATTTTTTGGTCTCTTGTTTCTCATTTTCCTCTCGACAATACCCCATAGATTCTCTATGGGGTTCAGGTGTGGTGAGTTTGCTGGCCAGTCAAGCACACCAACACTATGGTCATTTAACCAACTTTTGGTGCTTTTGGCAGTGCGGGCAGGTGCTAAATCCTGCTGGAAAATGAAATCAGCATCTTTAAAAAGCTGGTCAGCAGAAGGAAGCATGAAGTGCTCCAAAATTTCTTGGTAAATGGGTGCAGTGACTTTGGTTTTCAAAAAACACAATGGACCAACACCAGCAGATGACATTGCACCCCAAATCATCATAGACTGTGGAAACTTAACACTGGACTTCAAGCAACTTGGGCTATGAGCTTCTCCACCCTTCCTCCAGACTCTAGGACCTTGGTTTCCAAATGAAATACAAAACTTGGTCTCATCTGAAAAGAGGACTTTGGACCACTGGGCAACAGTCCAGTTCTTCTTCTCCTTAGCCCAGGTAAGACGCCTCTGACGTTGTCTGTGGTTCAGGAGTGGCTTAACAAGAGGAATACAACAACTGTAGCCAAATTCCTTGACACGTCTGTGTGTGGTGGCTCTTGATGTCTTGACCCCAGCCTCAGTCCATTCCTTGTGAAATTCACCCAAATTCTTGAATCGATTTTGCTTGACAATCCTCATAAGGCTGCGGTTCTCTCGGTTGGTTGTGCATCTTTTTCTTCCACACTTTTTCCTTACACTCAACTTTCTGTTAACATGCTTGGATACAGCACTCTGTGAACAGCCAGCTTCTTTGTCTATGAATGTTTGTGGCTTACCCTCCTTGTGAAGGGTGTCAATGATTGTCTTCTGGACAACTGTCAGATCAGCAGTCTTCCCCATGATTGTGTAGCCTAGTGAACCAAACTGAGAGACCATTTTGAAGGCTCAGGAAACCTTTGCAGGTGTTTTGAGTTGATTAGCTGATTGACATGTCACCATATTCTAATTTGTTGAGATAGTGAATTGGTGGGTTTTTGTTAAATATGAGCCAAAATCATCTAAATTAAAAGAACCAAAGACTTAAACTACTTCAGTCTGTGTGCATTGAATTTATTTAATACACAAGTTTCACAATTTGAGTTGAATTACTGAAATAAATGAACTTTTCCACGACATTCTAATTTATTGAGATGCACCTGTATATATATATATATATATATATATATATATATATATATATTGTGGCGAGCCGGCCAATGTGGTATCAGCGTCGTCTAGGAAACAGCGCTCGCACAGCAATCACCGTGGAGTGCGTGTTGATCACCGACACCTGAAATCCATCAGCAGCACAGCTTTTAAGTAGAGGAAAAGACGAAGGAGATGGGTTACGACTCCAGAGCAAATCTAACCTTGTGTTCTGGTTCCCTTGCAGATTCAAGCTTCTGATGATCAGCATGTCACCTTGCTCACACGGACACTTTGCTGCACTACCAGGATCTACTGCACCGGAGCATGCCAGTACACCATTTCACAGTACCTGCTCTTTTCGTTCAATAAACCTCCCTCCGGGGAATTCATGGCACTTCTGTTGTCTGTGTGATCACTCTCCACGCTACAATATATATATCAGTGATTTATTTATTTAGCAGAATTGCATTCACACTACTGAATCTACTTAATTCGCTACTGAATTAAAATTGAATGAAATGGGATTACAAAAAAAAAGTGCATACTGTGAAATAATGGCGGAAAAACTTGCAACTAAACTTTTAGCGTGACCCGTGTAGTCCATTTCATGAACAAATGGCTCTCATAGTTTTTACTTTTTAGTGAATCAAAAACATACAGCACTACCAGTGTAGTACAATTCACAATGAAATGACTTTTGAATCTATCTCTTAAATGAATCATTAAAAAAAGACTCTGGAGTTACAATTTGAATCAGTCTGTCAAATCCTTCATTGAATTAAAAATAAAAAATAAAAATTTTTTAATTGCATACTGTCACGAATCCGGTTTATGAACTTCCGTTCACTCACCACCAGAGGTCAACCGCTCACCACATGGACACTAACTGTTGCACTTCACCCCGAACTACAGTTCCCATCATCCATTGCACTGATGACACACACACAGCTGAATGTGCTGATTACACAGCTGATTCCCATTACACGCCTTACATAAGCCATGGACTTCCTTATTCAGATCGCTGAGTATTGTATAGCGTATATCACTCTCCTAGCGATAGCTACTCTACGGAGCCCACTTAGTTGTCATAGTCTTACCTTGCCTGTTTTCTCGTGTTTTGATCCTCGTTTGGACTATTGCTCGTGTACCTGGATTATCTCTCTGCCTTGCCCTGTTGGATATTGTTTGCCGATCGAAGACCCACGCTTGCCCTAGGATTACTCTTTGTTTTGCCTGTGTTGTACCTGTTTGCCATTGCGTGAACCTTGCTTGTTTTGTGACCACGTCCCTGAATAAAAGCCTTGCAAATGGATCTGCACGCCTCTCGTCGGCTCTGTAACGCATACACTCTCTCTGTGATTTTTATGTGTTCAGTTGTACTTGTGATTTGTTGGACATCAAATAATAAAAAAAGAGTTAGAAACAAATCACACTAAATCAATCATAATAGAAAGCTTGTGGTTGAAAATTAAAGTGGAAAATGTGTCTCGTTCCCAGCCTCGTAATCCAAAGCTCTTGTGAAGCTTCTGAACAAATCAGAGACGCTTTTAAATCTAATCCACAATATTTTATTCTTTCTATGAGCTTGTGCTATTGTTCAGCATGCCTTGCATCTTAGGAAGTGCAGAACAAGGGCTGCATAATAGTCACTGTCAGACTCTTAAGTAATGGTTTGTGTGTGTTGTGGCTGTACGCTCTGTACAGGAAGTTTTATTTCATCACTGGCTTTTTCATGGAGGCCAGCCAGAGCCGAAGTGGGACAGACATGTCCATAACTGTAACCCCACAAATCATAGTGACCCCATTTAGGAGAAATGACCTCTACGCATCTGTTTTAACTGGGCAAAGGCCTTTTGTATCAGTGCAATATTTAAGAAAGTTACGCACATTTTTTTCTTTCACAAACCTGGGTTTCATAAGGCTCGAGTTCTCTTCATCCCCTGAAATGCCTCTTTCCATTCGTGATAGACTCACATGTTATGAATAGCGTGCATTTCTAATATGTGTGTGTGTGTGTCTAGTGGATAGCGTCACTGCTTTGGGAAGGGGGCTAAAGGAGTGTTTCATTATAAACCTGTGCCATTAAAAAGCTGCTGGCGAGATCTGGCTTTTGGCTCCCGCTCAAACTTTTTTCCTTTTATACATATTTAGTGTGTGTATGTGTGAGATGTCTTAAGGACCCCTAAGTGAGACTATTACATGAGCACTACGACCTGATAAAAAATGAATTTATAAGCTCGTTGCGCTCTCGTTAAGCGTTGTAAATCAGTGCGCACTGTGAATCGACCTGTCAACGAAGTGTATTTGTAATGGAAAAACGTGTATGAAGTATAACGATAAGATATCACAAAAAGCATTCAGTTAAGATGCAGATGATCACAGGTCAGAGACTCAGTTGTGCTTTTATTATTTCAATCTGGAGCTCGTCTGAAATGCGCACAAGAGAGGGTGAAGTAAGAGCTAAACTTAGAACACTTGAAGATGTTTGTTGCACTTTTTTCTCTTTGGTCTCAGTCTGTCTTCTTTCCCCGGATCTTGTCCGGACAGTTCTCAGAAGTTCAAAGGTCACGGAGGTCAGGTGGCAGTGCGTGCAGGTGCTTCTGGGAGTTTGGGGGAGGAAAGGGGGAGTGTGTGCAGGCAGCAGAGCCACAATCACGCAAGCTGCGTGTGGTTTGGCACTGGCAGCCAAGACCTCTCACTCTGCGCGTCTCAGACTTTCTCCCAGGGCTATCCGATCTTTCCTCCATCCTTCCACTCGCTCCGCCGGCTGCTGCCCGCCCCTGACTTCCAACCACACACAAATGGTTTGAATAAAAGACCGGCATGACTGGGCCATGTCTTCTGAAGAAATCCCAAAGAGTAATAGTTTACTTATCCTAAATACCCCCGATTAGACGAATTGAAACATTGTTGTTATGCGGTGGAAACTCAAGGACCCATTGGCCGAGTCTTGTAACCCAGTTCCGGAAAGGACCCACAGCAGTTTTCTGTCATAGGTGAACCACAGGTTCTGGTGAACTTCAAACAAACAAAACAAATTCAAAAAGGAACGGCAGCATAAACAAAACACCTCAATGAAATTCTAAAACATGGATGGTGAAAAAGGCACAAGGTACATAAAACAGATCCGCCCGCAACCATTCAGTCCTGCCTCGGGATCTCGTAATATTTTCCTCTCATATTTATAGTGCCTTAAGACATATTTTAGCATCTCGAATGATTCCTGAACGACATGGAATAACCTCTCGGACCGTCACGAACAGCTTAAGTTCTTGGAGGAGGATTAGATAAACCGGAGACCAGCATTTGACTCTAATAACAAGGCATTATACCTGTTTGTGAGGAAATGCTAAATGTGTTTTGAGGCATTTTGCCTTTATTTACAGGATGTGTGGAGTGGAGACTGGAAAACAGAGGTGGGATCAGGACCTGACCCAGGTCAGACTTGAACTTGGGTCTCTGAGAGCCAACAGCTCTTGTACATGTCCAGTACATCACAGACATTTTAACTTTTTATCTATTTTTATTTAATTTTTAGATAACTTTAGTGTCTGGATCTAGTGAATGCTGCTTTCTGGTTAATGCAGGGAGTGATGTTATAGGTCTGCTAGTGTCATCAGCAGATATTAAAAGTATATATATATATACAGATTAAACACATACAGTTAGGTTTGAGGTCATTTTTTAACAATTTTATTCAGCTAGGATGCATTAAATTGACCAAAAGTGACAGTACAGACTTTTGCATTTCTGATAAAAAAAACAGACTTTTGCATTTCTGCTTTCTATTGAAAAACATGTATGACAGTTTCCACAAAAGCAGCACAACTGTTTTCAAAACTGATATTAAAAATGTTTCTTGAGCACCAAATCATCATATAAGAATGATTTCTGAAGGATCATGTGACACTGAAGACTGGAGTAATCGTACTGAAAATTCAGCTTTGACATCACATAAATAAATTACATTTTGAAATATATTAAAATAGAAAAAAATATGTTAAATTGTAAATAACTGTAAATATTTTTTACTGTATTTTGGATCACATAAAATTAAAAATAAATTAAAAAATCTTACCTATCCCAAACTTGTAAACAGTAATCTAGGTGCTTTTATTAATGGTCAGCATGATCATTTCGGAATTGTGGCTGACACATACTTTGAATAAAACTTTCTTTCTCATGGCTACTCCTTCTAGAAAACATTTGACACTACGTCGTTTGATTTATCTACAGCTATTTGTGTACAACAGTACCAAGACAGGTAAAGATCCATACTAAATGACCATGTTAATACATCCAGCCATCCTGGAATTCACTTTTCAAGAATACCCATCTCCCATCTGCACAGCTGCAGATGCCGCAGACAAGAGGTCATTTTCTCCCCAATCAAGGTGATTGAGGCTCAGTTTCCAGACAGCAGTGCTTTGAACTCTGGATGCCATGGCTCGAGGGCACGCTCTGCCGCTGCACTCAGCCAGCTAGACACTCTCGTTTAGGTGCATTTGGCTGCCAAGGCTGAAGCTGGAAATAATGCAACCACGCATCTCACGTATTTAAACGGAGAGCGGCTGGAAAGCGCACCTGGATACAACACATGTCGTCAAGACCTGGCAAAGCTCACATGCATATTGGGCCCTTCTGTGCCATTAACCACATTATCCATCTCCAGAGACATGAAGGCATTTGAATTCTTTCTTTGCATGAAGGTCCACAGGCTGTTTAGAGGTCATCATCTGAAAGAATTACATCACCTGGGAAACACTTTCAATACGATTCCCCCCCACCCCCCCCCACATTGTTGTCACAGTGCTGGCCATTAGTAGAAAATATAAAGAATGCAGAGCCTCTTATAGTGAAGTATCAAGTCTGCTACAAAAACCATAGGCTGGGTGGATATTTTCAAACATATTAGATATATAGTATTTATTATAATAGCTGTAATGGTATATATTGATAATGCACACATAAGAAGCCTGTTTCCACCTCAGTTGATCAACTGATCATATAGTGTATATATATACATACATACATACACACACACACACACACACACACACACACACATATATATATATATATATATATATATAATACACTATATGATCAGTTGATCAACTGTTGATCATACAAATATACACACAAACATATATACATATACACACACACACAAATATATATATATATATATATATATATATCAATTTTCACTCAGAAATTGCTAGTAAATTTTACACAATTACATAGAAACAGCAAATAACATTAAACATTACATTCTGAAATGCAGACTAAAATAGTAATTTCTTGTAAAAACATTATCTAATTAATAATCGTTTAATTCACAACTTTGAAAATAATTCTAACATGGTATTTTACAATTGCAAATTTGTGCATCACAATATATACGACTTTTTATCTTACAATTACACTTTTACTTATTTAAAATGACCTCTCTAATAAGCAAACTTTTATTAATAAATATTTTCCACTGATTTCTTACTGTATATTACACCTCAAGTAAAAACAAATCACAAAATGCAAATCAAAAGAAATCAAATCCCATTAGTTGCTAACAAAAACAAAAAACTTTAACTCCACACAATTTTATGTTTCATAAGCGCTCTGTCCTTAAATCTGTGTAAATATGCGTGAGATGGAGACAGCTGTAGCAGCACCTTACTAAAGTTTATCAATGCTTTGGTAAATATTGTAAGTCATACATGATGAAAGTTTCCATCAGGGGTGGTTTTTCATTACCACTATAACAGCGGAAATAAATAGTGATCGCACACTATGACAAACACAGAAAAACCTGTCTCTTAGAGAGAAATCCATCTGAGCATGACGTCTACAGTCAAAATGATTTAAAAATATTGCGACATGTTTCATCTTACAGAATCACATTACTCCCAAATGCTCACACTGTGCTAGTGTACAAGCCAAAACTATCTCATAGTCTGTCAGGAGTATCACCTAAGGCTTTTCCCCATCCTCTTCATCAACCTTGTAACTTTGTAGGTCCCTGACCCAAGACTGTCACTTCACCTGAGCCAGACTAAAATGACTCTATTAAGCACATTCTAAGACCCCTCCAGAGTCTTTAATATAGATTGAGAGAGCCCTTTGCATGCCTTAATTTCCTCAAGGGGAAGCGGGGCTTAAAGTCCCGGCAGACGCAGACTGATTTTCCACTGTTTTAATGAGAATGACAGAGAGAGAGGAGACCACGAAAGGGGTATTTATAGAAACAGCTGGAATGTGAAGGGCTAATTGTGCTTAGTCTATTGCTCCCTGCATAGTCTGTTCACCATTACAGTGTTTTTCAACAGTAAACGCCGAGAGGAGAGATACACCACTGGAAGAAAGGTATCTGAGTTTCTTGACCTATTTTCACCCACAATGGCAGAGGGAAAAAAACACATCTGGTCTGGGTATATTTCTTGCTTTAAACGTGGGAGGTTATGGGTTCAGAACTCACTCGAATGACAAATTTAGGGCCAGGTTAAAATATCAGTATTCTGATTAACTGTTTTGAATATTTTCAAAATTGACACCTAAATCCTAAGATTGATTGTTTACTTTTGAACACAGTGCAACCCACTACTGAATCTCCACTGCTGAATCAAGAAAACAAGTTATTTGTAGTCCAAACTGAATGAGTTGACAAAGGTTGTGCATTGTGAAGCAATATATTAAAAAAAAAAAAAAACATGTATTACTTGCATGTTGCATTCAACATAAAGCGTGTGCAATGTAGTCTGATTCAAGAAAAATGACTCCTTTAAACGGATTATTTTTAGTGAATCATAAACATACAGTGCAACCAGTGTAGTCCAAATCACGGACAAACAAATTCTCTGAGTCAGTGATATTAATGTATTTTTCAAATAGACTTTAAATTAGTCTGAAACCATCAGAGTTGTTACTGAATCCACATAAAGTTTTCATTAATTCCAGTAATTAAATATTTTTATATTACTGGAATACTCCTCCTTCTGCATGTTATGTTGTTATATTTATGCCTTTGGCAGATGCTTTTATGCAAAGCGACTTACATTGTATTCAAGGTACACATTTTATTAGTTCTTGCTTTCCCTGCGAACTGAACCCATGCCCTTGGTGTTTCTTGCACCATGCTCTACTGTTTGAGCTACAAGAAGGCAGTGTTTTTATGGAAGTGATTTATTCAGGAATGAAACAAGTGACTGAGTCGTTGAATCACTGACTCAAATGACTTGTTCAAACACACTAATTCATGCAGGAACAAGTTGCATGCCTTTATGAGTGAGTCATGGAATTATTCACTCAACCGATTCATTCAAAAACATTGATTCATGCAAAAAATGCATTGCTCAGAGAGTTGCTGTGGCTTTGTTTGGAACAATTTTCATTGGCAGAGCAAAAACAAACCAAGTAACTGGCAATATTTTGTCTAAAATATAAAAGTTACTTAGTAGTAACATGTTTATTAAACTGTTATTTAAATATAATAAAATAGAATATAAAAATAATTAGTAATAAAGCAGTTTTCCCTCTTCATTAGTTGTTTTGTGCAATATGCGTTAATGGCGATATTTTACTAAACACAATCTTGCCAGTCAAGTTCTTCAAACTGAAAAAAAAAAATTTCTTACAAAATAAATGGGTACTTTTAACACTCCTTAAAAAGATAAGACGGTCAGCACCAATAGCCTAGTGGGCAGTGCACTGACATATAACGGCATTGCATTACGGGCGTCCTGAGTTCAAATCCCGGTTCGAGAACTTTTATCAATGCCCCCCCACACCCTCTCTCCCACTTTGTTTCCTGTCTGCTTTACAATGTCCTATTGTAATTTAAAAAAGGGAAGAACATTGAACTAATTCAACAAACAGTTTTTCCTAGAAATCACTAAATCAGTTGCAGTGCACAGTGTCATGTTTTCTGTTTGTTGTCACTAAACACAATCTCATTTCAGTTGTTGGGGATATTTGTGTGTGTGCGCCTGTAAGGGTCATATGAGTTTAAACTCTATCAGGAGAACCTGGGTGCAGAGATGATACCTGCTCCCCTGGAAAGGTATTCAAAGGAGAAAGAAAAAAACATCTCCACACGAACTCCGAACTAAAACATGGACGTAATCCTTTGCAATATGAACCAGGCATTACATACTCACTGTAATTAAACATATTAAGCCAGACAATGCAGAGCAATCAGTTGATCTCCAATGTATACATCAGAGCAAAGACTGACATGGAAAAAGCATGTCGGAAAATTTGATCCCATGGAACATGCGCACACACGGCCTCGTGTCACTTTGCATGCGACAGACGTTTGCTCGCAGCCTACATCTGTGCAGCACTCAACTCCACTCCGCACAAGGCCAAACACCCAGCAGTCTTTTGTTTGCATTTCTCAGTGATGACAGTACACTGACCTGATGTGAGGGAAAGCCAGACTTTAAATAGCACATCCACATATTACCATGTGCAGTGTGAACTGGTGCAAAAGGTGCCGTTACCCTTCCTCCAAACCGGCGAAGAAGTTTACAGTCAACAGACTATTTATTTCAAAGACTGTTTCCAGCCAAACAGACTGTTATCTAAAAAAACTGGATGAACTGTTTAGCAAACAATATACAGGCAAGCACCTGTTAACTCCCGCTTTAACCGTGCCATGATTTTTTAGCCCCACATTAAACTCAGCCGCTAAGTAAAACTCCCTAACTGTGATTAAGAAAAATCATTTTAAATCTCTGACTTAGAGCGAATGCAGAGAAAGTTATATTACATTGTATGAGAAGCTAAACATAAGTTTTTGCTGATAATTCTTCTCAAGATTGGTCTAGACTTTTTGAATTAGGTCAAATTCAGGTGTGCCCCAAAAATGGTCAGTCAAAGAAACAAATTATTAAATAAATAAATATAATTTTTACATCAATAAACCCATTTATTTGATCAAAATTACAGAAAATTACTGCAATTTAAAATAACCATTTTCTATTTCAAAATACTTTAAAATATAATATATTCCTGTGATGCAAAGCTGAATTTTCAGCAGCCGTTACTCCAGTCTTCAGTGTCACATGATACTTCAGAAAACATTGTGACATGCTGATTTATTATCAATGTTGAAAACAGTTGTGCTGCTTAATATTTGTTTTGGAACCTGTGATACTTTTTTCAGGATTCTTTGATGAATAAAAAGTTAAAAACAACAGTATTTATTTAAAATAGAAATCTTTTGTAACAATATACTCTACTGTTCAGTACCAAGTCAGTAACTTTCTTTTTTGAAAGTAATTAAAGGGGTCATATGATGCGATTTCAAGTTTTCCTTTCTCTTTGGAGTGTTACAAGCTGTTTGTGCATAGATAAGATCCCTGAAGTTGCAAAGACTAAAGTCTCAAAACCAAAGAGATATTCTTTATAAAAGTTAAGACTCGACCACGCCCCCCTAAAACGGCTCATTCAAACACGCCCCCACATGTCTACGTCACGGTGTGGGGAGATTTGCAAAACACCGCCGAAATGTATACACAATGAAAGAGGGCGGGACTTTTGTTCTCGCTGTAGTATTGTTGCTGCTGCCGGAGATGCTGTATTCGTTGTGAAAGCGAAACTACTTTGTTTGGGCTTCCAAAAGAGGACACAACTAGAAATCAGTGGTTAAGTTGTATTTACAACACTGTTCCAGAACAGTTCAACACAAATATTAGACTGTGTGCATTGCATTTTATGGAGGACTATTTCCTGAACCTGGGAGTAGCCTGCCAGCTATGCTCAAAGGCTGTTTCTATAAAGTGGGGCAATTCCAACTTTGCAAGGACAGTCTGGCGCTTCTGACTCACAGCCTGTAAGTATGTTTTCATATTTAAAGAATTTGCCACTGACTATTCAAACGCGAGTTTTGAGCTGTGTAGAGTAGTGCTTGTTGTTTGTCATTTCTCCGATCACAAATGCAGACATGGTAATGTTTACGTGGCGTAATGCAACGCAACACGTAAAAAGACAGTATAAGTCATTATAATCAGTAATTATGTCCCCACTGGATGCAACAAATGCCTCATTTATAATGGGTTTTATTGTTTTTGTGTCGTCGCGCCAGGAAACGCCATCACAATACAGTAAGGGGTGTAACATTTCCATCTCACGCTTGAAGTATTCGGCCAATCACAACGCACTGGATAGCTGGCCACTCAGAGCACGCCTCGCTTCTCAGAATGATAAGCTTTGTAAAAATTGGCGCGTTTCAGAAAGGTGGGGCATAGAGGAGCAACAATAATGTGCAGTATGTGGAAAATGATGTGTTAAACCACACAAACACATTGCATTACACCAAATACACAAAATAATGTTCTCTTTAGCAACGCCATATGACCCCTTTAATACTTTTATTCAGCAAGGATGTGATAAATTGATCAAAAAAAGTTATAGTAAAGACTTAAATTGTTTGAAAAGATTTCTATTTTGAATAAATGCTGTTCTTTTTAACTTTTGACTCAGCCCTGGGAGGAAGTGGCACCTCAACACACACTTTCTGGGTTCTCATGATATCCCTAAAATAAAATGGACCGTGTTGTACTTTTTTAAGGCTTCTCATATAATTTCTAATGAGAATAATCAAAAACAAATGCAGACCATATTTTTATAGTATGAAATGATTGCATAGCAAATTTTTAATGACTCCTTTCTCAGACTTATTTTTCCTTTCTCTTTCCTCTAGCGTTTCTACATGCATTTCAACACTGACGGCCAAGAACAACAGGGACAGAACAGGTTAAGAACTCGTCTAGTTGTCTGGCAGACGGCAGCAGCCTTCTCACTGGTAGGGGGTCAAATCCTGGTAAAAGGCTTTAAAAATAACCAAAGAAGAACTGAAAAATTCTGTAACTGAAGTTTCATTGCTTGCAACAACTGCAAACCCAGATTGCATGCTGGATTGATTAGAATAAATTTTACAGGCCAATCATATCATAAAACAACGTTTCTCTGGCCACTGAGCAGGAAACAGATATTGTCGTGATTATTAATATCATTTGTTTTGTTGTGCCGCTCAGCTTAGATCAGCATTTATTCTCAGTATAATTCGTTTGACTTAAACGATTCAGGTCAACCATTACAAAGAGATGCACTGCCCAAAAATATCTCAGAGGGGTTCAGCGAGTTCTTTTTCACTTGCAAAGAAACACCATGAAGTTCACAGACTTATACAACTATATTAGAAAAGCTGTAGAGTGTTATTCAATGAAAACTAGAAGCAAACATGACAGAGTTACAAAAGGCTTTCTGCAGTTCATCAATTTTGTGTAATGAAGTGCAGAAGGGTAGCGGACAAATAGACATGCATGTCCATGGACATATCTTTTTCAGCATAATGATTATAGATTAACTACATGTTTATAAATTTATAGCTATATAATGGAAATGTATGTATAATGGAAAGTAAACTTAGCATATCTTTAAAGTTAAATGAATAATTCACCCAAGAATGAAAAATGACTCACCCTCAGCTCAGATTTACATGAGATTGTTAACTCATCACAACAGATTTGGAGAAATTTAGCATTACATCACTGGATCCTCTGCAGTGAATGGGTGCCGTCAGAATGAGAGTCCAAACAGTCACAAAGTAACACGACTCCAATCCATCAATTAACGTCTTATTGTGATGTTTTTATCAGCTGTTCGGACTCTCATTCTGACGGCACCCATTCACTGCAGAGGAACCATTGGTGAGCAAGCGATATAATGCTAAATTTCTCCATATCTCATTTCTCATTTACGTCTTGGATGGCTGGCCTCAGGGTGATTAAAGTTTCAGCAATTTTCCATTTTTGGGTGAACCACACCTTTAATTGGACTCCAGATTGTCCCAGTAAAAATGATACCTTTAAACAAGCTATTTTTTAATTTTATTTTATGAAACACAAATACGTAACTCTTTGCTGACCATCCTGGACTTCTTGGATTAGGCCTTGAGTCACATTCAGTGTGCCTCAAAAATTGCACAATTAGACTTTCTTGCATAGCTAGCTGTGTTTCACACACTCAAAGAGTTCTGATAATTATATTTTATTTTCCTTCTCTCCACCTGTATGATTTCTGCTGCCAAAGAGGGACAAGAGTGAGACAAGCGACCACCAAAATTCACTGCTCACTCAACGAAATGCTGACTAAAACGGCAGTGTCATGCCCCCAGGACTCACTGAGAAGCCAACAGAAACACACGGAGAATGACGTCATCAAGAGAGAGGAATTGCTGCGGTGAAGCTGAGAAAGGCAGCAGAACTGGCCTGTGCTGCCCGTGTTATTCAATCCACTTCCTCCTCTATTCAGCTGTGCAGGCCATTAGCAGAGCTATGCATGGGAACTAAGGGCCTGCCAGACGAGTGCTCCTAGCGTCAGGCTACATTTCCTGGGGCTCTGACAGGCAGACAGCCCCACAGAATATAAGGGTGATTGGATAGAAATAAACTCTCCATATGACATAAGAAAGATGCATTTGAATGCAAAGTTCTGCTGAACAGTTGTGGGGAATGTTACTTTTAAAAGTAACACTCTGTAGAACACTCCGTGCCATATTTTTACATAAAAGTGTGAAAATGGGGCTCAATGTACTGTGCTAATATGAAGTAGTTTTTCTCATATTGATTTTTCACAGGTGTTTTGCATTGTGTTGTTTTACTGTTAAAGGAAATGTTAATAACAGATAATGACCTGGCATTTTGCCAGTACCTTTTCCGTTTTATTCTTTCTTACAGTGTATGTATGTTACAATATTTTATCATTAAAAAAGTAACTAATTATGTTGCATTGCTACATTTAATGGACATTGGTTTCTCGTACCTATTTTTTCTCTTTCTCTTCCAGAATGGCTTGACTTACAGGATTGTTTTTACATGTATATTGGAAGTGCGATGGGAGGGGAAAAAATGTTATCACCTCAACATAGTTTGCATACAGTGACAAAGGGGTTATACCATGCAAAGTCATAATAAAGGCAAAGTTAATCTGCCAATGGGGTAAGCAAAATAATCTTGTTTTCTGTTTGAATGACAGAATTGTCATTTTTTGGGTGAAATATCCATTTAACACTTGAGGGCCCCTATGAAACTTTGTGGGCTGATAATTTCAGACTCCTGTTTAGGATTCAAAGCTTGTAAGGGCACCAATCAGATTTTGGTTTGAGAAACACAGAGTTCTCAAATAATAATGACAAAAAATCAGATCAAACAAGCACCTAAAACACATTTCAAAGGCAGGACACTTGATATCTTCACTATTCTCTAAAAGACAGGTTTTCCACTATTAACATGGACTATCAAGCCAACACAATCAAACCATGGTCCAAAAGGTACAGCTTTTCTTCTCACTCAAACCATAATCGTGGCTTCAAGGCAAGCACGCTAGATGTTCGAGATATTCCGTTGTGAAAGAACATCTCAGCATCAAACAATAGAGCAGCTAAGTACAAAAACAGCATAAAAATGCATGACCAACTTGAGGCATGTATTACCAGTCAAAAAATTTAAGAATGCCCTACATCAGCGGTTCTCAATTCCAGTCCTCGCGCACCCCTGCTCTGCACATTTTGTATGTTTCTCTTATCGCTTCAGACGTTTGTTCTATTCGACTGTAAGTGCCCTGTGAAGTGGACATCACAGGATATTCCGCCATGATTCCAGCTTGAAGCGAACATATATGTTCCATTCAAAGGGCATTGAAGTGTGCGAAACGTGAATTTAAATTGTATTTATTTACAGAGAGGTATATTATGTCACACTTCACGCTTCTCTAGTAGCAAAGTTTCGTCTGTGTGTGAAGACACTGCAGGCTGTGGTGCAGCGCAAATCCGTGAATGAATGTTCCAAAGTGAAGTAAATTTCAATGGATTTCCCCTGCTCAGGGAGTAGGGAGCAATGGACACTGTGTAGGTACCATGTCAGTCGGCACACAGTTCATGCACGGAGCTCACTTCTAACGAGCTGGTGATCTGAATCAGGTGTGTTAACAAAGAGAGACATGCAAAATATGCAGAGCGGGGGTATGCGAGGACTGGAATTGAGAACCGCTGCCCTACATGACGACTCGTCTTCCTCACTCTCGCTCTGCAGACCACCACCATTCCTGAGCCTGCCACCCGTGGCCTGCAGTTATTCAACGTCCGCTGTTTTTCTCTGTTTACTGAATATGCACAGCTAGCTTCTCCGCCTGGTCAGAAGGGTCTAGGTGAAAGAGACCACCACGAGCCCCACATTGTGTTGACTCAGTTGCCTTGCCTCAGGCGCGACAACATCCCCTGAGGAGAGTGACAGTTCTGGAGATTTTAGACCCTCTTCCCTGATCCCTCACTCCTGTCAGGGGTCACCGCTTTCCAGGCCCAAAGCTTAGTCTGTTCCCCTCCCTTACTTGTAAACCAGTTTAATCTACCTCATTGTTTGTCTGAAGACCTTCTCGCCCTCCCCAGAGTTCACCCATCAAAACATCATCAGACTGCCACGTTGCTTCTTGACATATTTATCCATAGGCCGCTCCAAGGTTCCTGTAAGCTCACGAATGTGTTAGGTTAATTTGATCTGATAAATTTAAATGTCTCCATAGAAAAAAAAAATTCTAGAATCAGTTAGATTTCAAGGTCTGTTATAAGTTTTGTACAGGGGTTTATTATTGCATACATAGAAGTCAACATTTGAAGTGGATCAAAACCTTTCATCAAAGTTCAAACAATACTCGTTCTTGTATTAGGACAACTTTGATTAACTTCTTTGATCCACTTCAAATGTTGACTACTGTATATTACAGCATGTGGTAAGTGTTATTCTAGCATGATTGAGATACTATTTGTTTTCATTGATAATTTGAAATGTTTTTTTTTTTCATTTTAGTTACATTTTTAGCTATAAAATAAGTAGAAAATGGCAATTAAGAATATTTTTATTCTTAAGAATGTTTCGTGAATCCAGCTCCAGATCAGACAGGCACATTTCAGCAGCACTTTCAGTCTGTTAGTTTATTCAAGTCTAGATATCGTGACTCAGGCTAGGTGGAGCATGGTGTGAAGCGTGCCACCAAACATCAGGACCGACATCTGCGGGTTAGGAAGCGTCAGGTTAATGCTGAGCGCCTCCTACGTCTTCCCGCTCACACAGAGCACAATTCCAAAAAGTTAAGACAGATCCCATAACACTCTCCAGACGGCAATTGAGGGAACCCAAATGGGAACAGTCGAAGGCTACTGGCTGGCCATCGTGTTGACGCACCCTCATCTACATGGATTCCAGGCAAAACTGTTTACTGGCCTAGATGGATTGGATGAGTGCCGATAATTTGACTAGTTTCAGCCACTGGATTTGTCAAGCCTTTTGGGACTTTTCTTTTATTTTAGCTATAATTGGCAGTGTCTCTCAAATATATTTTCATTATTGTGTTTTATCGTATCAAACAATTCTGAAATTCACTACTTTTTCATATTTACTTTCTAATTATAATATGAGTGAGTCATTTTATTTAGCATGACTTTGAAATAATTATTGCTTTTTCTGACGCAGATCATGCCTGGTGTGTCAGTTTTGACATATTCCACATCCAAAATAATTACATCACATGACTTTGGCTGTTGGATGGTATGCTGGTCACGTTCCACATGGGTTGTAATGTTTTATTTACAATGTGTCTGAGCTAAGATCGAACCTTGCCAATGATTTGATGCCATATCTGCATCTCCAGAAAAGGTAAATGGATGTGGTCGTGGGCGTGGACCAAAATTCAGTCTTTCAGTCACGGCATTTGAACATTTTCCACATCAGCTAATTTCCTCCAATCCCGTACTCCTCTTCACCACAACCATTAGTCTTTCCGCTCTCAATCTCTCCATCCACAATCACTAACTCACGCTCCTTCTTTCTCTTTTTCCCCCTTTGTCCCCCTTACTCATTTTCGTTCTTTCTGAAGCATGGCGTCTCTGCAGCCACAGTGAGTTGCAGGCCAGTGCTGCATAACCTGCTGGTGTTCACAATAATATTTGACTCACCGTTAAGCTTCCCTCTACATTAGAAAGTGCTTATTCGTTCTTTACACAAGTAGAATCTGTTCTAGAATAGAATTCTGGAGTCCAATTAAAGGAATAACCCAGAAATTAAAATTCGCTGAAAATTTACTCACCCGCAGGCATCCTAAATGTAGATGATGTTTTTATTAGCCGTTTGGACTCAGGCCCCATTCATTGCAGAGGATCCACTGGCGAGCATGTGATGTAATGCATGTAATGCTAAATTTCTCTAAACTGATTAAGAAACAAATTTATACACAATAGGGACTCAGGAGTTGAACAAATAAATCTAAGAATGAAATTAATGAAATTCCATTGTGCCTTCTCTGAGACAATTCGTTGGGACTATTTTCATTGTAAAAATAGACAAAGTAACTGATATTCAGTACAATAGCACTTTATTTATATTATACTGCGTAATTTCAATATGTACTGTAGGCAATGCACGCAAAAGTTGTGTTCAGTTGTAACTTGAAATGTTTTCAGTTACCCATTTAATCGCCTTAGCAATTCAGACCGGCAAATTTAGTAGACTCCTAAAATGTGAAATGGATCTCCTTGTAACACTAATTCACTGGGAAGTTCATCAAAGAAGTGATTCTAAAGTGGACATTGAAGTGTATGAATGGAAATGTGGAATCCCCAGATAATACCAGTTTGGATGGCCTATATCCATCTTCTTGATGAAGGCTTATGTTATTTCTACCATAAATGCCTGGTATTACACTATGACATCAAACACTGTTCCATAAGCACAACTCTTTCTTTGTTTCAAAGCGGTCCTGAACTCGTCTTCCATGTTGTCTTTTTCCCTCCAATCCAATAATTACTTAAAGATCATTAATTAATTTGTCTTAATGGAAAACGAGGGCAGCTTTTTTCCACTGGACTGCTGGTGCTGCTGCTGCTTTGTTTGTGTGTGTGTGTGTGTGTGTGTGTGGAGGGTTGTTCATTTTGCTTCTGGACACCATGAATCATGCTTTTCATAAGGCTGATTCAATGCAGTAAAATCTGTTCCTGACAACTATATTAGAAACAGCTTCTTGAGAGAGTGAAAAAAAAAAATATTTGTTATATAATTTTTTTTTTTTTTTTTTTTAATTTTTTGGTGGTGTTGTTTTTACACAGGCAGTTTTGCTTTTGCCAGAAATTCTCATACTCTTTTTATGCAGATAGTATAGTCTGATTCATCTGTTATTTTGGCTGTCCATCACATTGCATGTTCAAAAGGTTAGTAAGCATTGCCGCAAAAATTTCAAGGATATAAACAATATTTTTGTCAATACGTACAGTCACTCATTTGCAGATGGAGCATAAACTATTACAGCATTCTCGCCCCCAACCAGATTTAAACGATTAAAATCCAGACTGAAGAATTCAATTAAAACCAGAGATTTTAGAGGTAACCTTTTAACCTTTGTTTCACATTTAATCTTGTTATTTTTTATTTGAAGCTATTACTTTAACCTCTTAAGACCCTGCGGCCTCATATGAGGACGTTATATTTTTGTGAGTTTCTCTGAGACTCTACATGCCACAGTTTTATGTCTGGATGTCCTGTAAAGAGCACATTCAGGGCTTTTCAGAGATACCAAATGATTAGATGTTTCACCATGACCACACCCTCTCCTTGGTCTTCAAATATGTCTGAAATTAATTTAGTGACACTCTTATGGAAATATGATATTTTGTAATTATCATTTAAATCTGTCTAATTTTTAAATTGTGTCATAAATCAACATCTCAGGAAAATGTTATGGAGTTTCAAATCAAAATATGACTTTCTGTTATGAAACAGGACGTTGATTTCATACGTCTTCATATGAGGACACTGGGACTAAAAGCATGTTTATTATGCATTTTGGGAGACATAACAAATGAATAGGGAAAGAAATTAAATTTCAATATTCTATGAAATATTACATATAATTATGAAAATCTTGTCAATTATTACTCCCATTATTACACTTCTTTTTTCATTACGTTGCCCCAAAAACACATTAATATGCAAATTAGATTTAGTTTATAGATACATTGTATATAATGAGAAAACCCATTTATGACCATTTTACACACATTTTGCAGAAAGAAAAATGGTATATCGAATCATTCTGTTATAACTTAGTTGAGAATCATCTTTATACGAAGTTTGGTAAAAAAAAAAAAAAATAGCATAACACATAGCATAACTTATGACATTTTTTTTTTTTAATTGTTTTTTTACATTATTTGTAATGCTCTAAACAATGTAAAGACATGAAAAAAAAAATTCCTAAAACTTTTTTCTCGGGTCTTAAGAGGTTAAACCTTGCAAAGTGTATTATTTTATTTTCCACCTATAACACAGAGACACACAAATAGCAGCAGTGATCAATGAAAACGTTGGGCACGAGTGCACACTTTGACAAACGTGTGAGGAAACGGAAATGCCACACGGATCGCCACTAAAGAGCATTCAGTCGATGGCCCAGAGCCCTTGGGTAGGATGGAAAAAGCATAGGAGCAAATGCACACGTTCATCAGATCATCAGAACATCAGCTGTGTTTACACCCTGCACCTTCTTGGGAAATCTCGGAGAAAATTGTTTCATGTTCACTTTCTTGTTATGTGAACACAGTTCACTGAGCTCAGAATAAAACGGGTCATTGAGGTCACACCAGTCAGCAACCCTGTTTTTCTCATGATGGAGTAACTTTACAGGCTGTGGCCTGTGGAAATAAAGTATATGAGATGAGGATAAGATGCATGCATGGTTCAACAGTGCTTTCTTAGGCTAAGTAGAATGACTCTGAGGTGCATTATATCTGTGCTTAAAAAGAGTATTAAACTGTTAATATACTCATGTTTAGGAACTGTATGGTTGTGCAAAATACAGAATTCATGATACATCATTAATTCAAAATACACAATCCATGAACTGGATTGAGAATTTGAATTGAATTGGTTATATCCCATAGGATGTTCAGTAGGAATTTGAATTGGAATAACAAGAAGTGTAATGGCAGATAACGACATTCTGGGAAATGAAGTATTCCTCAACTCTGGTACGTAAATAATTCTGCCTGTAAGGCCTACAAATATCTTCAAACATTATTACACTAAACATTTTTTTTACACTTTCTGGGGTTATATAAACTTCTTTCAATGTAAATGTTTAATTCTATTTTCTTAACATTCAAATTTCAATTATAGTTCCTGTTCAATTCCTATTTGGAATTTTAAAAAAAACATTCCCAGTTTAGTTAAAACCCCGGATTTCATGCCCACACAGTAGTTAAAAAAAAAAAAAATGCATACATATTTTAAAATGTCATTAGAAAGTGTTACAAAACATCACAAATTTAAAATTACCTGATAGTTCCAGCTTTTCCATGAGCTCATGTTTTTTGTAACTAAGCTATTGAGTTCTGCCCTCCAATTGGTAGATCTGAATCAGAACCATGCAGAGCAGGTTAGCTCCTAAAAAAGTATGCAATAAACCATATTAATTATACGCATTTATATGGAAACTGTCAATATGAATTACACTATATATCCGAAACGGATATAAGAAACAAAGTGCAACAGTGCCACAGCAAAAACCAAATGTGGGCTGATCCTGTGGCATTGCTGAACTCTTTAGGGCACCCCACCCCTGTTGCCAGCTTGAATGAGGTCATATTGTTCAGGAACCCAGTCATCGATAAGCACAATAGACTGTGTGCAGATCCCATCTGAGCCGAGTTGAGTCGCACCAATCACATTTCTGGGAATGAACTAGACACACATTCAGCTTCCTGATCAACCTACCCCCCAGTGTTCAGCTGAATGCTAACTTTCCTGTGTTTGACTATTCCAATTATCCATAATTCTTTATTGCCAGGAATCAAGCAATGTCGGAAGTGATGTGTTTGTGTAGCTGGGTATCACAGAAGGTTACTTTTGAGGACAAACTCCCAAGTTAAAATGCAGCAGTAGTGGTTTCAACAGCCCTTGAGACCTTTCGCCAATAAGGATGTGAGCTTTTCTGCCATGCAATGTTAATTGACTTTCGCAGAGAATTTCTCAGTAGGAATGTTTGGGATATGTTTCTCAGTGTGTGCTTTCTGTAACCTTCTTCCATAAACAGCTCTCTCCAGCTCCTCCAGTTGGCCTCAGACCACCTACAGCTGGTCTGTCAGCGAGACCACTGGGTGCTCTCCATTCACTGAGGATGTGAAAATAAGAACACGTGTGTTTTGGATTCACAATCATTTCCAAAGATGTCCCTTTTAAACACTTGATTCTGAGCAGATATGTTTTTCCCTATCTAATTGTGCAGCAACTTTCATGTATCGGTAAAATTGTATTTCGATTGAGCGAGTGATTGAAATTTGGACAGTGACAACATTTCCCGCTGTCCACACTCGTCATGTACCTGGCAGGAGGCAGTTGACATCATGGAAGATCTCTGGTTTACAGAGCTGGGCTTTACATTGTCGGATGCCTCATAAACCAGCTTTGTTGTGGAATAACAGAGGCCATAACCATGGAAATTAATAAAAGAAACTTTATTAAACAGGTACATCATCACTAAAGTAAGCGAGACCTCTTATGCCAGAAAAGGTCTTGAGGTTCAAAAAAACAATAAGTTGATTGCGCCTAAATCACTGGTTGGGCCAAAACAGAAGAGCAGAAATCAAAAGAACCAACATTTTCCATCGTAGAACCACATCATTGTACAGTGCATGGTGAGATGCTAAGAGGCAATAAACAGTGTAAGAATCAGAGGGGCTTTGACATCGAGCACTATGCTATGATTTAAGATGGGTCGAGTGAAGGTCACCGTTTGGGAGGGATGGGGAGCTATTAGCTGTTCTCATAAGAAGGTACATTGTGAGCAGAAGCCAGTGCCAACTGTTCAGCTGAGATCAGAAGACAAACAACAACACTGAATGGCTATTGGTGTAGAGAGGTGAGATCTATTCACAGTAACGCTTGTTTTCTCCAGAGAATCAACGCCTTCCAGCAATCTCAGCACCATTCATACTGTCACCATTTCTAAAATATTCAAGACCCTGTGAGGGTCAAAGTCACCATGAATGAAGATCATAAGATGCAGGTGGTGCTATTGACAGGAAATCGTCTCGAGTTACTTGACTGTAACCCTGTTCCCTGAAAAAGCGGGAACGAGATGCTGCGTTTCAATAACGCTGATGAGAACATTCTTTGTTCGACCGGTTGTGAAGCACGTGTGTCAAACACGCCAAGAATTGGCTTAAATAACCTCAGTGGGTGATGTCATTGATCACATACACCTGCAGGTTATAAATAGACGTGAGACGTACACATCTTCAGGTTAAACCTTTGTCTGAAGAGACGTCCAGGCACACCTACAGTGCGGCATTGAGGCGCAGCATCTCGTTCCCCGCTTTTTCAGGGAACACGGTTACAGTCAAGTAACCCGAGACGTTCCCTATCAAAAGCTACTCTCGATGCTGCGTTTCAATAACGCTGATGGGAACGAGAATACCAACGCTGCCGCACTGGAAGTGTCCGGATCCCCCAAGGTTGTGTAGTGTGTGCGCACAAACATTGTAGAGGTCTCAGACATGACTCTAGGATGTTGACTCAAGGACATGCGAGCCCGGAGTAGCATGGACATCCAAACTATTGAGTCTGACAAATGTGTGCGGAGAGGACCAGCCTGCCGCACCACACACTTGATGCAAGGGGACACCTCTTGCCAGAGCCTTAGCATAGGATGCAAACCACCTCGTTGAATGGGCCCTAACTCCTAGAGGTGAAGCTTGACCGCGCACCTCATAGGCTAGGGCAATAGCATCCCTCACCCGATGTGACATTGTTTGTCTACTGGCAGCCATAGCACATGAAAAGCTGCTCTGATTTAAGCCACTGGCTAATGCAGTGGATGTAAATCTGAAGAGCATGTACTGGACACAGTAAATGAAGTCCTTCTTCCTCCAGTGTCATGAACGGCGGAGGTCAGAAAGCTTCAAGAATGACCAGAAAATAATAGGGTGAGGATGCAAAATAGCTTGACCAGCCCAGGGGCAAAGTCTAAGCAGGATGACGAGACTGACAGAACCTGCAAATCCCCAATTCTCCTCAGAGAAATAATAGCCATGAGAAAAACCATCTTTAGAGTCAGAAACCTGACAGGCGCTGACTCTACTGGTTCAAAATGGGGTCCCAACCAGACCTTTTGGGCACTAAGGCCAAGTCCGATGGGCGGCCTCAACCGCTGAGCTCCATGAATGAAGCGGGCAACTAGAGGGTGCTTTCCCACAGAAACACCATCAATCAGAACACGGCAAGCCGAAATGGCAGCCACATTGACTGTAAAAGTACCAGGACGTGTGCCTGAGGACAATTTCTCTTGCAGAAACTCCAGCACTGAAACAACCTGGCAGTGAACTGGGTCTGCATGGTGTGTCATACACCAACTTTCAAAATAGCACCATCTGAGGGCATAACTTCTAGTGGAAGGAGTCCTAACAATCAGAATAGTCTGTAGCATCTCTTGCGGTCCCCCTCAGGGGCCAGAGATGAAAGATTCCAGAACTCAGGCCGGGAATGAAAAACTGTCCCCTGTGCCTGAGATAGAAGAACTCTCCTGACCAGAATCGCCCACAGTGAGCCGTCAAGGAGGGATATTAGATCTGAGAGCCACACTCTGGTCATTCAACGGGGTGCTGTAGGTCAGAGGTGAGACCCTCGTTGACAAACCTTGGCCTGGACTCCTGAGAGCAGAGCGATCGGGAAGAATGTGAGAGAGAGGGGTGGTTCGCATGCTCCTCGTCTCTCAGCCAGCTCGACATGCGAGCCTCACAATCACAACGTGGACGCAAAGGATCGTGCCTTCCTGAAAGAAAGCGAGCCTCGAGTGGAGCAATCCGATCGAAGTGATTACAGTACTTGCACTCAGCGTCCTCGAGGGCAGCAACAGCATGCTCCAAAATTTGGACAGTGAATTTTCTCTGAGCCACAACTGTAATGGTCTCATGTGCAAGACGTCCAAAGGTTTCACGTGGATGCAGTCGCCATGAGACCTAGAACTTTCTGAAAGTAACTTTCTGGCCCAGCCTGAAATCCTTCAGGGTGTTCAGAATGGATTCGATACGTGTAGGAGACAGCTGTGCCCACATTATGATAGAATCCTGTTAACCCCTAAATACATTGTCCCCTGGGCAAGAGAGAAAACGCTTTCCTTGGCGTTGAGTCTCAATACCAGGTAGTTAAGATGAGCGAGGACGACATCCCGATGTCGAAATGCATGCTCTTAAGACTGGGCCAAATCAGCCAGTCGCCGATGCTAAAGCTGCATCAATGCATTTTGCATATGTGTGGGGTGATAAGGCTAGGCCAAATGGAAGAACCCGATGCTAAAACTGCATCGATGCATTTTGCATATGTGCGGGGTGATAAGGCTAGGCCAAATGGAAGAACCCGATACTGGTAAGCTTTACCCCCAAAAGCAAACCTCAGGAACTTCCTGCGTTGTGGCAAAATTTCTAAATGAAAGTATGCGTCCTTGAGATCATTGTTGATAACCAATCCCCTGATTGGATCTGAGAAAACAATCATAGACTGTCAGCACTTTGAACTTGTACGTTCTTAGAAAGTGGTTCAGCCCGCAAAGATCTAGACTGGATGCAACCCCCCATCATTTCTGGGAACCAGAAAATATTGGCTATAGCAGCTCAACTCTCTGTCTAGGAGGGGAGATGTTCTACGACCTCCTTGTCCAGCAGAGCTTACATGATGCTTTATGAGGGGGCGCATGGCTCGCGCACTCTCTTTTGGGCTTCTCGCCTCAGAGGAGCTGGGCTGTGTTGGGACTGGGTGGCCGACAGCCCCGACACTAGAACACGGTGGGGGAGAAACTTATTGAAAGCTTCTCGAGCTTCCTTGCCTCCCTGCGCTCAGATCTTTATGAACGTCAGTCTGATATGCCTGCAGAACAGCTGTGGTGTGCAGGGCAGCACCAGCATGACCTGCTGCATGAAACACCCTCTCTACAAGTGTAGATGTTGCTCTACATGGCTTGGTAGGGAGCGTTGACATTTCGAGTGATGATGCACCCCCAGGGGAGAGATAGCATGCTAGCGTCTCTTCCACCTGGGGTGTCATCATTTAGCCCTGTGCCTTTGAATCCACAATAATCGAAAAATTCAAGGTTGAAGCACAAAAAAAAACACAGGACAAATACGGCTTACTCCATGAATAAGTTCTCTCATCATGGAGATCACCAAAGAAGGGGAGAGACCATGGCTGAGGTCCCTCCCCCAGACCACCTGACAGAAAACTGTCATCTAGTTTGGAGCGTCTAGGAGTCTACTGCTCTTGTGGCCAATCCAGCTTTAAACTGTTCACACTGCACGAGTCATCACCTCGAGTATCTCCTCATTCGTTACAATCCCGGGAGGAGCGCTTGTGAGGCGGCGCTCTCAATTTCCATAACTACAGAATCAAAGCTGCAGCCTTCGCTGCCCGATCCGAAGAAATGCCGGGGCACGCTTTGGAAGCGGGCACGAAAAAACCCCCGATCTGGCGAGAGCACGAGAGAAAGGGAAGGACCCGCCTCTCGAGCCTCAGCCAGATCAAAGTGCGATCTTAACGAGGGTGCAGCGGCTCGTTCTTTGTAAAAGAAGGTGAGCCGAACACAAAGCACGCAGATAGGAAGTGAATCGCAGTGCTCACAGTCGCCGCCCTCGAACGCAATAGCAGCATGCTCTTACCCCAAACACTCAAAACAAAACTCATGCGAGTCATCTTCAGAGATGAGCCATAATAAGGAGGCACGCACCTCTTGCGGATTGACTCGACAAGCTTTAACTTTCACTTTATAATGATACTGCTTTCAGCGTGACACACACACACACAATGCGGTCTCTGAAGACAAAGAAACCTGAAGATGTGTACGTCTCACGTCTATTTATAACCTGCAGGTGTACGTGATCAATGACGTCACCCACCGAGGTTATTTAAGCCAATTCTTGGCGTGTTTGACACACGTGCTTCACAACCGGTCGAACTCATCAGCGTTATTGAAACGCAGCATCGAGAGTAGCTTTTGATAGTGAACCAGAAAAGTATTCCGAAAAATGCATGCCACTTTCCCGCCAAACTCCTCGTTACCTTGTCACTATCACAACAGCATGTTCGCATCAAAGGATTACAACATCCTCCCATCTGAAAATTTATTTTCATTCTTTTTGTAAGTCTGCCTGTTCCTAAAATAAAAAGGTACTTCAACAGAGTTGCTTCCAGAGATAAACTGTGATAACATTTTCCTTTTTCAGGGGATCTTCAAAGCAGAGAAGATTGATACAGCCTGAAAAGGATTTATGGTGTTCATTACACAGTTTCTAGGTAATGTCTGACAAAATAAGAAAGCATAATTATTTTTTGAAGGCTTTGACTCCATCATGCCTGTCAGGCTGAATGGTTTTAATGATTTTTATGCTAACTTTTTCAGGTGGAACATGTATCGCAAATCTTTCCACAACAAGACAACAAGTCACAAAGACTAATTTGATTATTCTTTAAAGTATTAATAAGGATGTAATAAACTGAGCTGTGTTTAACAACAAGTCATACAGATTTGGTGTCATTTGGTGTCAGAGCCATAAACTAAGATTAAAGGAACATTTTGTGTTTGCTAGGTTACATTTCTTAAATTGTTTAAAATCCAAATGTGCTTCAAAATGGAAAAAGTTTCCCATTTTACAGAATGACCCTAAAAGATTATACTATGTTTAATACATCTTGCAGAATTTCACCTATTTCCCCCTACAATCTGCATAGAAAATGCAGTTGTACTGTAAATCCTGGTCATAAATTAATAAGTATGTTCATTATGAAACTTGTTTCTACATGTTGTACTCGTTCGCACTTTCTCAGTCTCTTTTTCCCTCCCCCTCTTCCTCTGCTTGACTTAACTGTCACCGATATTCCAGCTGGGTCTAATTTCAGTGGCTTTTTTCACCTGTTATTATTATTTTTAATCATAAATGTTTCCGCTCTTGGTGATGTTAATATCTGGAAATACACTGATGAAGCCACAGAACCTTCACATGTGTTTGCACGCTCCATGATTAAGGGCGCCTGGAGAGAGTACGACTGGGCCTCAGTGTATAGAGCGAGAGACGGCCGCCATGGCAAGCTTTCCAGTAATATCTTGGATAAATCAGGTGTGATGGCGGAATGGAAAAGTTTGGTCTCCGATATTTTCACCTACTTTTTAATTCTCTTTCCAAACATTTTTTTCTAGCACTGGGGTTAATCTTTTCTGCCCTGTTACCATTCATTGCTTTTATTGGCCAAAGGAAAAAACAAATTAATAACAACTTTCACTCGGAAGGCGTGATATAGGATATTTCAGCAGTTCATCTCTCTTTCCTTTTCCAGTAAAAGCACAGGCAAAAACAACCATTTACTCACCTTCACAGTTTTCACACACACACTAAACCCACTCACATGCTTTTCCAAATGGCCTGTTCAGTTGTAGGGCCAGTCAGTTTAGTATGCTAGCTGTCCAAACGAGGAAATTAATAAAAAAAATAAAAAAAATAAAATAAAGATCCACTGAGAATCAGTGTCGGAAAACAAAGTGAGAATACACGAAATCCAGCTCCCTTGATGTTGACATTACACTAGTGTTTATTTTAATTGTCAATGTTAAAAAAAATGGAATGCAACTTTTATTTTTCACAGATATATTTAGTTCTGGCAAGACACCTCTTTGTTTTTCACCGGTATCACTGAATTGGACAGGAGCTGGTGACTGCTTTCAGCTGTGAGGTATTAAGGAAGGTGAGAGACAGAGCAAGCAGACCAGGGCCATGTGCATGGTCATGCCGAGGTCTCAGCATGCAAGCAAAGGAGTTGCTGCCATCAGAGACCAATTGCTCTGTCATGTGGTGTTGATGTTTGGAAAGGGAAAATGCAAATGGAGTGTGATTTTTGGATGACCGAGCTCCTTTGTTTTAATTTGCGAGTGGTATCACTTTGGCAAATTAGCATATTTCTTCCTTGGCAGGATAGCTGTTTGGGAAATAGATTAGGTCATTTTTTCTTTTCATAGCACACTTTCGTGTCTCCATGCAGTTGACCATGCATCCCATTACTGACTGAATGTATTAAGGCATTGGCTATTTCTACTCGTTGTGAAATGTTGTGATAATGTTGTGCCAAATGTAAATAGCAACAAAAAGCATCTTGTTTACATTAAGTGCAAATACTGATGGATGCCATTCACACAAAGTAAAAACTGTAGTGGGATGCCATTGCCAGTCAAGTCAACATAAGCCTTTCCATTACTTGAGCTCATCATATTTAACTCATTTCAAATTCATTTTACAAGATTCAACTCAAATTTTCAAGTTAATTTAACGAGTTAAAAATGAGATGTATGGCCAATTCTTAAAAAAAAAATAGTTTAAATTTAAGGCAGCAACTGAACTTAAGTTTTTAAGTTGAAGTAGGTGGAAATTTAAAGTAAGTGTAAGTACAAGTACAGCTCTTTTCATTTTGAATTGGGAAAGACTGAAATCTCCAAAGCTTTGTGATTACACAATAACATTTTTCATATTTTTCCCCAGTAAAACTACACAGCTGAACTCTTGATTTGCCTCAGAGCCTGTCAGTATTTCCTGCACAACATAACCACACTGTGACAAGACATTCGTGCAAATTTCCTATGCGCCTTATTTATTCTGTGTACACACAGAGAGAATCGGATGTGCAGCAAATAGGAAGCAGGACACTGTGAGAGGGTTCCCTCCTGACTCACACCAAATCACAGAGGGGTCTAATTAAAGCCATGTTCCTTTGGGTGAGGCCAGAGTTCCATGGATATATCTACAAATGCTACAAATATGAAAAACTTTCTTGGCTGCCGAAGGGCAGTACTGAGTATTGACTTATTTGTCTGCTGTTCAGAGATGAAAAGCAGTGAAAACAAACAAGGGAGAGTGGAAGTCTACAGCTGTCACGACCATGTTTCCGGTGGCAGATTCCTGACAGATACCCACTTCTGCCTGTTCCAGCCATCTCTGATGAACATTCATCCATCCATCCATCCATCCATTAAGAAAATGGTAAAAGTATATCTTTCTAGAAAAAATATATGCAGGCAAAGCATTTTGGGAAATGAAGCATTCTATCTGTCTGTGTCTGTCTGTCTATTTATCAATAAAGAAAAAGGTAAATTAAATGTTTTCTGAGAAATGAAATATTCTCTGTCTGTCTGTCTGACAGTCTAGAAAAAAAGTATGCAGGTAAAGGAGGCACATAAAATGTTTGGTGGGAAATTAAACATTTTAATTCTCTGTCAGTCTGTCACTTTGTCTGTCTGTCTAGCTAGAAAATGATATGCAGGTTATGCATTCTGGGGAATTAAATATTCTATCTATCTATCTATCTATCTATCTATCTGTCTGTCTGTCTGTCTGTCTGTCTGTCTGTCTGTGTCTGTCTGTCTGTCTACCTCTTGCAAAAAAAAAAAAAAAAAAAAAAAAAAGGTATGTAGCTAAAGCATTCTGGGAAATGAAGTGTTCTATCTGTCCGTCTATCAAGAAAAAAAAAAAAAAAAAGGTAAATGAAATGTTTTCTGGGAAAATACATGCAGCTAAAATGCCTGTCTGTCTGTCTATTAAGAAAAAGGTATGCAGGTAATGCATTCTGTGAAAATTAAGAGTTTGTCTGTCTGTCTATCAGGAAAAAGGTATGCAGGTAATGCATTCTGTGAAATGAATTGTTATAATTCTCTGTCTGACTGTTTGTCAAGAAGCAAGATATGGAGATTTTGCATTCTGGGAAATGAAGTATTCTTTCTGTCTGTCTGTCTGTCTGTCTGGCTCTTGCAAAAAAAAAGGTATGCAGGTAATGCATTTTGGAAAGGAAGTGTTCTGTCTGTCTGTCTATCTATAACTAAAGCAGACCACCTAGAGGATCTGAGAATGCCATTAATGTCCAGGAGAGGTTGGCAGGGACTGACTGAGTCTGATGGTGATGAGATGTGAGGCAGAGCACTCTGAGCAGAACAGAGCAGCTGTGAAAACAGACCAGTCTCACAATACAGACCAGAGCCATGGACTGCACACTACCCGTGTGGTCCAGCCTAACCAAGGATGACATCAAGGTGATCTGCAGCAGGCTCCTAACATCTATACATCTTCTGCCACTACAAACAACTGCTGATTCCCAGAATTCCCAAAATATCATAATTGAGTTTCTATAAATGATCAAGATTAGCATGCAAATGCACTAAATAATAATTATTATTATTTTGGAATAATGAACTGCAATACCCATAGCTGTATGTGCAAAGTGGACTTGCTATTTCTAGACCCAACGGGTGAAGGAGTCCCATTCAAAAATAAACATCTCAGCAGAAGATAGATCTTTTGGTAGTGCTGTGCCCGAACCGCAAAGCGTTCACTCTCTGTCCGCAAAAGATGCAGACTAATTCATCTTGTACTAATTAAACAAGCTTCTATTAGTGGATAATTTTCTACCATGGAAAGTCACCTCTTGATCCTAGGATCTAAAATAAGCCTGCTGACAACAAGAGGAGAAAACAGGGTTCAGGCCAATCCAAATGAAGTTCCAGCTGCTAAAACAGATCAAGCATGGGATCCTGGCACTCTCCCTGCCCACTTAACGCCATGTGCCAAATTTTGAATCACACAAGACATGCATTCAAACATACATTCCATGTGCCATGCACATGATAGATAAATAACATAACTTGAAATCTATACAGACCCTACTCCCATGAGAGCGTTTTCCTTTCCTGGTTACAGACAAACATTTGCTAGGAGATCAGCTGGCACACACATAGGCACTCAAAAGTTGACTGACAATTACACACACATCTCAATGCATATGATCTAGTTTTATCTTCTGGCATCAGTTTTCAGCCTTTTTAATGTGCTTCCAGCCATGAAATTAGAGTCTATGGCTAACTAATTCCCAGTAGGATATTTTAAACAATTTCCATGGCTGCACACCTCACTGCTCTTTAGCAGCGAAACACTGCATGGAAAAATCACTTTACCTCCCCAACCAATTACAGATGAGTTAGAAAATTACCTTTAACAACACATCAAAACCTAAGCAACACCTTCATGAATAAATCAGCATAACTGCCATAACTGGGAATGTGCATTTGAATTCACAAGTTCTAATTATTATTTTTAAAAATAATTTTATTGAAGCAGTTTGTTTAGATGCTTCATGTAGCCTAAATAAATCTAAAGTGATTCACCGATTCAGCAGGTTTTAATCAGATGGATAAAAAGGATTGAATTGATGGTGCTGTCACAAAAGTCATTTCAGTTTTGCAGACCATTCCAGCAGTTTGATGGAAAAATTACATCGTGATGGGTCACGTATGAGTCACCACTGTTGGTTTGCAAGTCTGTACGAATGCAAGGCATCTGATGAATGGGACAGACTTGTACTCACACTGTTCTTTAAAGTAGCACAGTAGTATGCAGACCAATTAGGCTACTATGGAACAACTACAAGCGAACATTCACATCAACGGTACTTCTCCAAGAGCAAATCATATTAGCTCTGTAATATACCTGCCAACAGCGGGTGAATTGAGAATATTTCCTACTGGCTATGAAACTGTATTTTGCATCATTTTTATTGAAAATATTTTGTCTCTATGCCAATGGAAAAATTTAGCAGCTTTTTCCTTGCATTTTTGTGGCAAACAGCACGGGTCATTGTGTCACTCACTGCATTACATATGAGCCAGTCTCGTGTGAAATGAAACCTCTCGTAAAAACATTTATACACATGTTTTGGTGGCTTTACACAAGTAATATATCACATATGTTTTGCAACATGGCATTCTAGAGGGGAAAAGAAAAACATCAGGCAACCTTGATAAACTTCTGATGTTTAAGACGCACTAAATTCAGTAATTTACTCTATTTTTACACTAACGAAAACGGTTCCAAATGATCCCAAAACTGGATCACTCGTTACCCAGCAACACACAAACTCTACGTTAACTCTGAACAGGGATGCATGTTCACATTAAGGGAACATGAGGTTGGCATGCGGCCCACGAGGTGTCATCAGCAGCATGTGAGAATCAGTTAAACATTGCTACGCCTTCGTCTGTACATCTTTACCCATTAACACGCAGCATGAAAGGGAACACATGGCAACAACACGTCTCTCTCACACACAACCGTCTGCTCACGGGAGGAAAAAACTGCACGGCCTGAGAGCCAGACACGCAAGCGGATATATCACGTTTGCGTGTTTTCAGGAATGGCTGCTGCATTTCATTTTTCATCGTTTCCCTGCCCACTCCGTGGCCCCCGACTTTCAGGGCCGCCCACAAACTGAGGACTTCATACCAGACAAGTGCATCACCCCGCATCGGAAAGAATGAACACATCGCTCTCTAATGTGTTTCAAATGAGCGCAGGTATTTTGGAGAGAGTTGGCTTCGCGAAGTATTCCATGACAGCCCATACAAGCACCATGTGGCCCCGAGGAATTGTTTGGGCGTTCGGTGTCATTAGCATGAGACGTATGTACAACAATTTGCTAGCATATACAAGTTACAAAAGCAAAGATAAATGAACACAGAAAAGAAGACAAACACTTTGTAATCTTAATGAAGCTTGTGGCAAATATGAAAGCCTGTGGTCACCACAGCTGTTTCCCACTGAAGAACATTATAAACCATCGCCTAGACGAATGAGGGCTATAATGAAGTCAATACCTAAGTCATGAAACTGTTTTACAGTGAGCATATTTCAAGTTTTTGACTGATGCGTCAATGTGCTACACATGTGTTAATTCAAAACGTTAAAAAAAGGTCGACAAATCCACTTGGACTCAACAGTAGATGCAACCCAATCTGCACGGTGATGTTTGAAATGAGCTGACCTGTGTGGACTCTGGATGGGACCTGCTTAGATGACAGAGCAGAGAGACATCGGGGCCACTTGCTCCCCCTCACAACATCCCCTTTAATTATTTTTTATAAAGTGAAGAAGTGAATGGAAACTATGTGCAGCCTCCTGTGGTGGTGGAGGGGGTTGTTTCTTTCCCCTTGTTTTTTCCCCTCTTTTTTCTGTGGTACTACTGGAGGAGTCTGATCTATAAACACATTGTAGCTCACTTTCTCTGCCTCTTTTTCAGGAGGTTGGTATGACTGTGAGGTCTAGGCATGAAGACATTGTAAATACATTTCTGTGTCCATATACTTACCCACAAATCTGAACCAAAATAGGAGACTGCTGTTCTGTCTTGCTCTTCTGTCTACACAGGCTACAATATCTGTATATAATCTGCATTATTTTTTTTTTAATGATTGGTTTCAACCTACGCCAAATGGAGGTTTGTTTGTTTTTTTTTTTGTTTTTTTGTCTTATGCCATGAGCACACCATTTTAAAGATGCCTTGTCAAGTGGATAATTCTAAAACAATGAGCAAATCAGATGATTATGTGGTGGAATAAGCAACTAGAGTATACTGAGTTTGCACACTAGCAATGGAGTTGAGTTGATAGGAGCTCATCAATTTTTTCTTAAATCAGTATCTCTACATGTATGGCAGCCATTCCATTCCAGTGTCTGTTGAATTCCAACAAAGGCCTCATTCTGCTTAATGAAGTATTGCTTAAATGATCACCTCAACCAAATCTTATTTAACGAGGAAAAGTATAAAAACTGCTGTGGTCATCACTATCCTCTTGCAGTAGGACCAGCTGGATGGCAAAAACAGTGCTAGTAGTACCTCAAAAGTAATTGGAATCAAATAATAACTATTGACCATGCCAAAATAGCTGAAAAGAAAAGTTTTGAGTGAGGAAAATAAGGATTCAATTCTGGCTTTACTGGCAGAGGGATACAGAGAGCGTCAGGTTGCTTCCATCTTTAAAATTTCAAAGAGAGCGTTTTAAAGAACCAGGTCAAGATGCAGACATTGGGGCAAAAACGACTCTCCACTGATGACTGCCAACTCCTTCAAATGTCACTCAACAATGTAGGACGGCATCAAGCTACCTACAAAAAAGCGGCAAACGGCAGCTGGGGTGAAGTGCACGGTGAGGATGGTTCAAAACAGGCTCCTAGGGGCAGGGCTGAAGTCATGCATAACTATAAAAAAAAAAGCCCTTCATCAATGAGAAGCAAAGAAGAGACAGGCTGAAGCATGCAAAAGACCATAAGAATTGGACCGTCTGTGATGAGTCTAATTTTAATGCCCAACACCTGGTTGTCTAATGATTAGACAGAGACCTGGGCTGCATCCGAAAACTGAAAAATGCTGCCTTCGGAGGACACATTCCAAGGTAGGAAGGCATCAAGGCACGTCCGAATCCAAAGTTAGCTTCACTTCCTGTCTCATGAGATACCTTCATCTGATCGATTTTTGAAGGCAGCATAGATGTATCCTTCGCTGCCTTTGATGTTCCACAATCCTGTGCGTTCCATTCCTTGACAGTTGAGCTAAAAAATAAAGATGGCATCTGAAAGTTGCGTTTGGTGGTTAGTTTGTGTGTAAATGTATATTTCTGATTAACATTTTGCACATTTGATGTTATTTCTAGCGAGAAATTAGTATTATAGTAATTAAATCAACAGGGATGTTGATCCAGGAACATGTACTTGGTGAAATCATGCTCAACATACTGTACGATCAGCAATGCTGGCATTTTAAACAGTGTCTCCTGCTGATTTACACACAAAGTTACAGATGTAACATCTTTCCCTTTTCATTCGAAACCCATTTTGCCTGGTCTGAATCAGAGTTCAATTCTACTCCTCTCCCCCGTTGGTGTCTTTTACATTGTACTATTGTTTCTAAACCCAAGTACGTTTTGAGTCATCAACATGAGTATCAGCGGCAACCGTTTAACAGTGTAACTATGACTCAGGACGAGTTTTATTCATGACTTTGTCTTGTATTTTGTCTGCTGTTTCTTTTTCATAGCATCACAAACCTTAATTTGTACCATCTTTCTTTGTTTTAGCGGTATGCCCTGACTTTGACCCTATTTGTCTGTTCTGTCCTTAATGTTCTCTTTAGCATCCATCTCTTGATTCTCTCTCTCCCTCCCTCCTCAAGCATCGTCCATCCTTACTTTTTCCTCGGTCAGCGTGTCATTATGCTTACCCACCAGAATGTGGAATCACTCCACTTCATGCAAGCAGAAAAACCACAAGTTGTTCTAGCTGGAGCATGCCCAAACACTGCCAGTCCTGACAGTGGCTTCAGCTTGCACTTCCCCTGACTCCGTTCTCTTCTAGAAAATTAGAGAGGAGAGTAAATGGCTCGCGAGTGCTCCGTCTGCTACCTCTCACAGGATGCTGGCGCTCATCCATGGGGTTTTGTGCTTCCAACTGGAGGATTTAAAATGCTAACGGTACAGACTAGCAATGAATGAAGGGCTTATAGAGTTTGTGCACTGTAAGAGCAATGTTCAGGGGCCCAATGCTCTCTGCAATGGTGTTGGTCAGGTAAAACTCAACAAAGGGTGCTGCTGTGGAAGGCCAGCAGAGTGATATCATCCTTCCTCTACCTGAGAGAACTGGCAGTGATGGCTGAATGCTTTTACTGGATGTGCATGCATGAGGGTCGCAGGCAGGTTTGTGTTCCAGTCCGATCGGACCACATGAGCCTTTGCTCCCTCACAGGCCATAAAAACCATGACCAGACGCCTCGTGGATTGGCCAACAGATTAAACTGGCGGTGAGACGATTTCCAGTATCAGCTCTTCATCGGAGAGTCACAAAACAAGGAGGCCTTTAAAGTCGCTAAGCGACATCGGTCAGGATGGACGATGCTTGAGGAGGAGGGAGGGAGAAACAGAAGACATAGGCTTGTAAAATTTCTAGGATTGGGTTTGAGCGAACCGTCTTTGCATTGTGCGTGCTTGAAATGTGCTGCCCCAGCAACACCAGAGCAGGTCAAAGTGCCAGGCTAACATTTCCCATTACACTAACAAGAAATATTTTCATTATTCTTTTGGTTTGTTCATTTTTTATTTGTCTGGTAACAGCACATGTCAAGTATTCACTGCTCAGCTCTTTCCAAGCCAAGAAATGCACAACAGCGAAAGAGAAGAAAAGCGAGTGAGAATATTGGGAATATTAATTTCCCAAAGTATGTGGATATGATAAATACCAGGCATCAATGGGTCATATTAAAATATTTTGCTACCGAACCAAAAAATCATACAACATAGCAGAAAGTTGCAGACAGCACATGAAAAATTTGTGAAAATCCATCTCTGTTAGTTTGTGCAAGAGTCGTACTTTCAGCGTGTCACTGGGGCTGTACACTTAAAGGGACACATTTGTACTTTTTTGTATATTAGCACATTTAGATGTACATTGTTATGTGTACCCTCATACTACTAATATCCTTTAGTAGTAGACATGGCTTAAAAGTATTTGTTTAAGGGAACTGCCCGAGTGACAAGCTGATGTACCCCTAAAAGTGCAGTTTATTAAAAAGCATGCCATATCCTTGAATCTGAAATGAATATACATTTGAAACTTAGAATAAAAATTTGGTGCCAATCAGTAGGGAACTAATAACGCTGCCTTCTGAGTATTCAACAACTATTTGGTAACAAGAAACATGAACTAACAAGCTGTTTCTAATGAGAACTATTTCTCCCCTTACCCATAGCGCACTCCTGCTCAGTTCTAGCGGCTACGATTTACTGTTTGGTTTGGAGTTCAAAGCCATAGCAGTAAATTTTTCATTTACAAAAGAGGACAGGAGAAGTGAACAGTACCCTTGTTACGGGCCGAAATGTTGCCTTTTTTTTTTCTTCTTTTTTTCCTCTTTTTTATTGCAGGGGATTAATAAGACAAGCACTGGAACACCCTCAAAGCCAAAACTTGACTGCTCAAGACCTGCTAAACTTGCTAAATCAAAATAAATTATCTTTAAAAAAGTAAAGCTCTAGGGGAGCACTTGGACACCAGCCGACAGTTTAGCCATCGCTACACAGCACCGCAGTGGGGGTTAAGGGGGTCAAAGGGGCCAGCAAGTTTGGAGAACAGATGAGTGACATTAGAAAAAGACAATTTACGAGAGAGGGCAAAGAAGGTCATACCTCCATCCCAGCTTAAAGTGCAGTCAGCCAGTCTTTAACCAACACTGCCAGCATCATAGTCAGTGAATGTGCAAGGGTGAGAAAGTCTACAAAACTACGAACTCATTCAGTTCAACCTTAAATGACCCCAACGGAGGTTGAGATCTCTGCTTTACTAAGAAAAAAAATGGTCATTTACTGTCTTTCTTCTGTGGAACAAAGAAGATATTTTGAACAACGATGAAGGCTTTCTCAATAAGTAAGGCTACTTATACATAATACTTAACACAAGTTTCATGAATAAAGGTGAATCAAAAAATAAGTTTGTGTACAATTACTATAGCTTATGGCAGTGGTTACTCATCCAATGATGGAGAAAAGCATATCACTCTGAGAAGCTACGACATGTCACTGATTCGAGTTTCTTTTGCTTCACCTGTTTGCCAAGGTATATGTCGACTATAATGGCTGGAACTGGGAATCTTCTGTCTTTGATAGATCCTTAATGAATTAATGAATCTTTCAACACCACCAAGAAAAGTGGGACAAGCAATGTCCATCGTCATTTTCACCAAAAACCACTTTAAACAAGAATCAGCCTTCAAACACAGTGATTTGTCCTATCTGAACTAAATATTGCGCAAGCAACAATCGCCGAATAATTACAAAGATATTACGTGTACGAGAAAGTGAACAATGTGGGAAAATATCATGGAAAATATTAGCAGGATGGAAAATGTTACAGGTATTTGGATTCCATGAGATACTGTAATAATATAAAGCTCTCTGCCTTCGAGATGACAAAACTTCCAGAAAAACATTAGATCTCTTCAAATCCCACCTACTCACACACCACACACATAAACACACACACATACACACTTCCCTAATGAGTTGGTTTGGCTGCAGTTGTATTCGGGCAAATTCGTGTATTATGACATAACCCAAAGCCCTCCGACAGACCTGAACTCCGAAGCTGTCTGATTTACACGGGCCTCCGAGGACTTGCTGAGAGAAATACACAGTTTCTTTCCTGAATTTCACTTTCTCTTTGTCTGTCATTCTCTCACTCTCTCGGGACATCTAACTGTTTAGGGGTATCAGATTAAAGTTCAGATAGAGGAAAGACCAACCTCAGCTGTGTGACTAAGTGAGTGCAGACAGGACAAAGGGTGACAAAGTGTAAAAAATATGTGGGAGTTGTAAAGAAATCGTGTGTGTTTGAGAGAATGAGAAAGCAACAGAGAAAAGCGTGTGAGCGGATGAATAATTATCTGCAGATGCTGGTCTTAGTTGGGGGGTATAAATCTCTAACCACATCAGAAATTATCCATAAAATTTACAGCTTAGGAAAACCATGCGTGTGGCTCTTTAGCATCCTAAATCTACAAAGCCTTCTCTAGCACTCTCCCACAACAGGACAGCAAGATGAGGGGGGGCAGCGTAACGGAAGGAAATGAAACCAGCCCTCCCTTCTTAATTGTTTTTTATGTAGCCAATGCAACCTGCCCCCTTGCAGACATGTCAGTGGGATAAATCATTTAAAAAAAAAAGGTGAAATATACTAATAAAGTTATATATATCCAGCTGCAAGTCTAACAGATGAAACAGTCTCCTTTATAGGGGGGTTAAAAAGCAAGACTATCAATCAATATAATATGGAAGAATGGCTTAGGGATAGAGCTGTTAGGACTGGGCAAGATATACTATACACGTCGTGATTTAAATGAGAAAATATATTTGCCCGTAAAGCTATTACACAAAGTTTCCACCAGAGCTGGAACCGGTCGTACATCTGAGATGCATAACACCAGACGCATCATTCCACTGACTGTCTGCTGATTTACACAAACATGTGGTTCTGGGCTACTGTGCAATGACTGACAGCATTTGGGAGCTTGATAGCAGTCTGAAGGCCTAGAGCACAGTAATGAACCCCGGATCTAAGAGGGAAAGTCAGCATAGATGCTCAAATATTGAGTCATTGTGAGATTGCGATGAAATCTAGAGCAAAGGTGACTGAAGGTTACGGAATTCAAAGTCACATTTGCTGGTGCCTGCAATGGATATAATGATACATGGTTGGGATTATCACTATGTTTACAGGTCTTAATTTCAATTGAAACCAGAAGAGGGCATTTTGTGTCAGAATAAGAAAAGCAGTAAGAGGCCAAGTGACAACCTATGCACGCACTGAAATCCAATTATTTTAAAAACTGTGACAGGTTTAAATATAAAGGTTAAACTATGAACCAGTAGGTGGCGCTGCCACCAAACCCTTAAGATTCTCTTAATCAGTGTTGCCAAACTAATTTTCAGAGAAAGTTGCTAAAGGAAAGTCGATTTGTAGCTAAAAGTTGCTAAATGACGTTGTGATGTCATTTCGTGATTACGTCATTGCGTAATCAGGACGCAAAATTGTCAGCATCAAATCTCAGCAAAAAAATATTTTATATATGTTGATTTAGATTTGTTTGTAAAATAATATGCATAATACAATATTAAAATATAAATACCTGTATTTTTTAAATACACTGAATTATTGAACACTTACACATTTTTGAATAACAATTAAAAAAAAATTAATAGCTAGTACACTAGTAATATTACACATTTTCATCACTTATGCTTTAAAAAGTGTATTAGTATTTAATATGGTAAACTCTAAGAAAAGTCTGTTAAAAAAAAAAAGAAAAAAAAAGGGGGCAAAATCTACTATGTTAATATGAAAGAATTTTCCATATTGGATTTTTAGCTGCATTTTAAATTACGCATTGTGTTTTCGGGTAACAGGGTTACAATGGATAATGGATAATGTCCTGGAAAATTACAAGTATCTTTTCCATTTTTCTTAGTGTACTAACAGATGAACCACAGGTACAAGTTACTAACAAAGTGAATTATAAATGAACAATTATTAAATTATTATTATTATTATTATTATTATTATTATTAAATTAAACAATTGCAAATAGCAGCTAACTCAGTTCACATGATGTGTGTACTGCTAGGCATCTTTGGTTTCCTCTTTTTGTGTAATTTGGATGGGAAATGTGTGCATTTTTATTTTCTGAGTCACTTATCAAAAGTTGCTAAAAATTGCCAAATAAATTTTAAAAATTGCTAAATTTGTTGCTAGGTGCTTTCGGAGGAAAACGTTGCTAGGGTATTCAGAAAAGTTGCTAAATTTAGCAACAAAATTGCTAAGTTGGCAACACTGCTCTCAATGTCATAAACACATTAAGCATTGTTAAGATATAGCCTTACTTCTTGTTTTGCTTTCAAATTCAAAGCTGCATTACTGGTAAAAATTTGGAATATCCAAATATTACAATAACCAGGATAGTCATGAGTATTATCGTATCAAAACTGGAAGAAGACTAGATGAAAGCTAGGAACTAAATGTAAAATGGCAGATGGGGAATATGGCTGACCTTTGAAAGATGGCTATCACTGGGCTGAAGAAAGCGAGAAAACAGAGAAAGATTTGTGCCTCTAGATCTAAGAGTTCATAGCTCTAACCAAAAGAAAAACTTGAGCAGGTGGTGGTGCAATAGCATTATCAAGTGGGATGCCTAAATGCTTTGCCAATTAGAGTGACCAGATGACCAGATGATTATAAAAAATAAATCACATGCTGGTGGGCAGTGTGCATGCTTTGATATGCTGATTGGTGGCAGCAGAAATTAGTTTTAATTCTCATCCCATCTGATTATGACATGCCTGTGAACTCCTTTTTCATGTTCTAAGGATTTGTCAGGTTTCAAATCAATTTCTGATGATCTTTCAAAGAAGTATGTGTCTAAAAAGTCTGTCACTTGCGCAATTAAGCATATGCAATGTAATATTTTAATCGGTTAAAGAATTACAAAGTCCACTCATTTATGTTACTTACAGTTACACACTGCGGTGCTGGTTTAATATGATTAAAAAAACATGAGCCACATCAACGTCAGTTTAAAATGTTTATAACAATAAAACCAACTTTAACTCCAGATACGGGAAAGCAGTTATATAACAAGCACTGTCTTGATTTTATTGGGACATTTGGTCACTCTATCCCTAATTGCTGTGCCAAGTTTTCACCATACAGCTCTACGGTTTGCCAAAGACTGGAAGAAAAAGACTGGCCACTAAAAATTATTTGAACACTTGGCAGAATTTTTGTTTAAAAAATTTTGTCAAATGTAATCTTGTCAGCGCAAAACTTGGAGAGCACCCATGTCTTTTGCCTTTATCAGAGATGTCTGCAAGTCACATCACCGTTATTGTTGGGAGTTTGTTTTTTTTAGGTCTACCACCTTAATGCACCATTAAGACAAAATCTTGGGGGAAAAAAAATCGAAATGAACACAACTGCTGTTGTAATTGCATCACAGGTGCTCACCTCCTGGTATCAGTGATGGAAAATGCTGTGGGAATCGAGCCAGTGTACTTCCCTTGAGGCTCCTCTGTTCTGCCGAGGGGAGGCGGTGGGAATGGGTCACAGAGATGTGGCGAGAGAGAGACGGATGGAATGGTCACCCTGTCCTTGTGATGATCTCGAGTATATTAGATGGCGTCAGTAGGCTCTAGGAGGTAATCACAGTGTTTATTGTCACAGGTGGACCACTGTGTACGACTCCGTGCTGGAGACCCAGCTGTAGGGACCAGCATCACTGTCGGCCAGTGTGCGTTTGCGCGCTAGTGTTTGTTGCAGTGTGTATTACACTGCCAGAGGCCTTCTTTCTGACAGTGCTCTGAAGTAATCACATTTGACCTTACGAGAAAGAGCGTGAGGGTGTTTGGTAGAAAGCTATCAGAAATATTCCTCTCTGCTCAGATATTTGCATGCTGCACAAACACACGGCAACCTAAAAGTCTGTTGGTTTGTGTGAACAAGCCTTGTTTTTACTTGCTTGGTGATAGATTGTGTCAGTATCGCCTGTAGCTCATTTACTAGTGTTTATTGCAAGTGCTACAGGATCACGTGCCTGAAAACCCAATTATTATGAAGTCAACTCTCTAGATCGAATGATGAGTATGATGTGATTTGAGATCGAAAATGTCAGCGGAAAAAAGATAACATCTCCTCAGTGGCCCCGAGTCAAGTCAATTTTCCCTGTGGAGACCAGGATAAACAGCACCAGCAAGAAGAGTGGGATTTGATTTGGCCCGTTCGACAGACAGAGAAAACAGGAAAATGATGGACCAGGGTAGAGCGTAATTGAAAATGAAAACGATGGAGAGATGAGGAGAAGGACTCTGCCAGACAGTGCGGTGAGTCTTGGCTGAGCTCTTGTTTCTCCTAAACAGCTGATTTCCTCCTCATTCACATACTCCATCAGTGTCTCTCTCTCTCTGTGTGTCCTGACTCGGTCCTGACTCCTGTCCACTAAGTCTCCCAGTTCATCCCAGGACAGATTGTCAGGAACCCAAACGCCCAGTCTCCACCCAGACTAGCCCAGTGAACACCAATGACATCTACAGGAACTCTCACTGTACTCACTCACTTTCTCTCTCTGGAGTGCTGGAGTCGACAGAAGGTTAGCCAGAGATCTCTCATCGCTGTCTTTATGGACTCTAATAATACAGAGAGAAAGAAAAAGTGATCATCTTTATCTTTTGAATGACAATGAATTTCTGTCCAGAACAACCATGTCCAAACTCAACATTACCCCATCTTTAGCATTCCTTTCCAACTGTAATCAATAATTAGGGGTCTCCCTTAGTTGTCTCTTCTACTTGTTTTTCTATGGACTCCATCCTGAAGCCTCGTTGTGCATTTTTCCCCCGTTTAGTGTTGTAAACTATATGAGAAAGAAGTCAATATATGTCTTAAAGGGTTATTCCACCCCAAACATAGCCGCGGGATGGTGGTGGGGGGTGCTGGGGGGCGGGTTCCATGGTGGGGGATTTTTGACAAAATCCCAATATTAAACAGCCCAAACTCTTATAGATTAACATACAAATTAATACAGAGTTATTTGAACCAATATATATTTGTGCTTTTGAGATTTTAGTTCAATAATTTTTTCTTTAATATTTCTATTATTTAAGGGGATTTTACTAAATATTAACATCACTGATACGCAAAAGATTTGGTCAGTGCACTCTCGAATTCTCTCATCAGAAACAACAAAGTGCAGATGTACATGCGATGTAAGAGAGTAATTCATCACACACTGCAGACAACATCACTGATTATAGCTTATAGCTTTTTTTTTTTTTTTTTTTAGAGTGCTTACACTCACGCTAGACTGAATTCAGTTATATTCTTTGATTAATGTAAATGTTCTTTACTCACTGTATAACTTGTTCATTGTTTGAATAATCATGGACATGCAGCGTTATAATTAAACTTAAAATGTCTTTTTATTAAACGTGATCAGGTTAAATACAAATTCAGTCTTATTAAAATATTTTGTCATAAAATGGATAGCCTACTTGCCGAAAACATTATGATGTGCATAATTAATAGATTACATTAGGCTACAGTGGTTTGAGCGCATTTGACCAGAGACTAGAGCTTCGGGAAGCTTCGGAAAACGGCTCATAAAAAGGACGAGGGCGTGAATGGTTTTTACAAGTCGGAATGTAAGATTACGGTATCGCGTGAACATTTCACATGAAATTCTGTCAGTGTGAGGGGGAGATGTAGTGACGCGCGCCACAAGTTGCGCAAGAAAAATACAACCGCACTAGGCTATATATTTCTGGTCAGTTTAATAAATAATTAATCACAAATTTATCACAAAAATCAAGTATCTTGGGGATGATCGAGGGTCACAAGGAAAACCTCAGACCTGGCCCTGTGGCGGGGGTGCTGCAGCACCCTCAGCAACCCTAGTTCCCGCAGCCATGACCCCAAAATGAAAATGTTGTCATTAATCACTTACCCCCATGTCGTTCCAAACCCATAAAAGTTTCGCTCGTCTTCGGAACACAATTTAAGACATTCTGGATGAAAACCAGGAGGCTTGTGACAATTAACACTGTCAAGGCCCAGAAAAGTATGAAAGACATCGTCAAAATAGTCCATCTGCCATCAGTGGTTCAACTGTAATTTGACGAAGCTATGAGAACACATTTTATACACAAAAGAAAACAAAAATAATGACTTTATTCAACAATGTGTCTCCTCTGCGTCAGCATAGCGCCATTTTGGAGAGTATCCGCTGGACGCAAACAGCGTACACTGTTCTGTGTCAGCCGCACCACATGGATACTAGGGATGTGCCCGAATAGTGAATCCGTATTCGGAAAGGCACGGAAAATGAATAATGCGTTCTACAGAGCCACAAAAGGGATATGGTCAGCCGCTTGCTAACAGTAGCCTGTTACATTACAGTACATAAAATTTCACTTACAACATAAACAGAGAGAGGTAAGGAGAGATGACCGATAGGACAATGTTGAATGATTTGCAGATCCTGAGCACCACTGACAGACATCTAATCTTGTGAAATGTGTGGCAAGTAGTGCCTCTCCGTAGATTAGGCTGCGTGTAATCGTGAATCTCAAAAGAGAAAGTAAAAAGCAAATGCGCATTCATAAGTGATTTTAATGTCCTGCATATTAATAACGGCTCCCTGATGCCTGCAATTTATATACAGGATAATTACCCAACGATATAATTGTGAGAGAAAGCACTGAAATATATTTTTCTCGTATATCATGTATATATCGTATTTATTCCCTTTACGGTTGCCGTAGTACACATCATTACCTCTCCGAATACCGTATTCGGATTCGAGCACATCCCTAATGGATACGCTGTTTTCGTTCAATTCAAAGCATAAACAAACTTAGAAAGTGTATCTGTGTGGTGCGGTTGACATAGAACAGCATACACAGTTTGTGTCCAGCAGATACTCTCCAAAATGGCGCTACGCTGACGCAGAGGAGACAAATGGGACAGTCAATGGGACATTCACAAGCCTCCCGGTTCTCATCCAAAATATCTTAAATTGTGTTCCGAAGACAAACGAAGCTTTTACAGGTTTGGAACAACATGGGGGTAAGTGATTAATGACAAAATTTTCATTTTGAGGTGGAGTAACCCTTTAATATAATCTTGACAAAAAAAGATGACAATTTTATCATCATTCCTTTGTCATTCCAACCCTGTAATATTTGATTTATTCTGAGACACAAAAAGGAGGCAGAACACAAAAAACATATACAAAATATGTGTTGCAAGGGGTTCTCAAAGGGAATGAAAATGTAAAATTAAATGTAAAATTAATAGGAGCTGAATACGGTTTGTGTTGTACATTATGTATGAAATAAATGCAATCATAACCATTTTACTCAAAGACAAAGTTAATTTAACTGCTGTAACATTTGGACCAATCAGACACACATTTGTTCTAACATTGATTTAACAAATAGATTAGATTTAGATTAAAACAGTCACAGACCCCTCACCCAACACACATTCTGGGTGCTGTATGTCTGTGGATGACTCCAGGCCCCCCCAGTTCCATAGCAACCAACCTGATAACACTAGTTTTATTGCTCAAAGAATGCAGGCCGAGCAACACTCACCTCATTTTCCCTTAGGAAAGAGACATTAAGGCACATAAGAATGGACTCTTCTCTAATTAATTCATTGAAAAACCTTTCTTTGAATGAACACACACTTCCTCAGGTCATTGTGTGTATTGTTACTGTTCTTGTATACTGTCTTTTGTACTGTATCCTGTTTTATGCATGCTTATGATAGATCACTAGTTAATATTACCTCACTTATATCATGTTTGATCTCTATCAATTCGTCTTCGGATGATCTAATTGAGAGTGTATATTATATGTTGCTACCTATGCAACATATAAGAATCTTTAATAGTTTCTATATGAACTCCCAATCTAACCCCATGCAAATTACCATGCTTAGAGACAAAGAGTCGTAAAACCTTCCTTCCAAAGAGACTGGAGTCCATTGGCTCTTTGACTCCCCAGAGGTGTGACCTCTTTACCAGATAAAGCTCTCACACACACAGGTCCGTCTCTCTTCTAAAAAAAAAACCTCTTCTGCAAAAACTTCTTCTGCATAAAGCTCTTCTGCTATCTTCTGATTGCTGGGCGTGCCCCCAATATAGAGCCGTGAGTGATCTCCCCAGCCTGGGAGATGACTCTTGACTACAAAGACCCAGTCTGCGGTTCTGTTAGATCCTAAGAGGATGAGGAAGATGTGAGCTAGAACCATTCAAACAAAGATTCTTGGATCTTAGCTGATGTCTCTTAACTCTTCTTCACGTTTCACCAGGGAAGAAACTCCCAATCACCATTGAGTCAAAACATCTTTGGAATTCATCACTCTTCAACCCGGAAGAACGTGATCGCGAGTTCAAAAACCTTGAAACCATCCAGACTTTTCATCCGAGCCCGCATTCCGTCACGACAAAGGAAGTGCAAGTATAGTTCATTTAACTAAACGAAACAGAGGTTTAGTATAAGTTATAGACCCCGTTATAAACGGCGCTGATGGTTTTACTCAGGTGGTTAAATGACTTTTTCCATAACTGCATTCTCTGTTTTCTCTAATGGCTTCATTCATCCACTTTAGCTCCACTTTGTATGTATGCGTGAGTGTATGTTATTCGTTGTTTGTTTAGATTAGTTATGCGTGTTAGCGTTTAGTTAATAAAACTCTTGTGCACAAATTACATGAGTTTCTGATTCTGCCTTGCATATTAATGTCCCTTTACGATTTTGACCCTTGCTACATGCTCTAATGCATTAACAGGAAGATATTTTCTGTGGCCACGGAAATATCCTTTCTCAGAGTTGATATGAATTTACACTGAATGTTCGCTGGACGAACAGATCAGCTGATGGCAATTTAACTCTGCGACAGTTGTTACTGTTAGCCGATATAAATAATTGTAATTAATCATAATTAATTGTAATTATTTATATACAATTCCCTTTTTGAGCTAATTTGCTACACTGCTAATAAACACAAACATACCACATTATCTTTCTGTTGGAGCTCAATGAGGTATTACAATAGATTAGAGTCGACCGCTAAAGCAATGGAAAGCTCGATTGCTGGAAACATTTACATGACTATTCTTCTCCTCTGTTTCTATCTGCAAATAAACTCCAGCAGATTTTCCAAAGCTATGTGCGACAAATATGTGCGGGTTTGTGAGTGTGTGTGTTTGTAAGAGTGGAGAGAGAAAGACGGAGAATGTTTGAAAGATACAAAAAGACTAGAAGACAGTCATTTGATATGACTCATGTCAAGGGCTGTTAGTACACACACACTGAGGGGATTTCAATCAATGAAACAAATTTGAGGTGAGCATAAAAACAACAGATGGATAGAAAGAATTCCATGGACATGCATCAAACTGTATGCACAGTTTGAATCATCGGTCCGTCATATCTTCACCATGGAGAAAAATATTATATAATGACAATAGAACACAACAGTGACCATTCATTTTTTTCAGCAGCCTGGGTTCCAGAAGTATTTTTTTTCCCTTTCATTTTCTCCAAAGACATTAAATCTAAAGAGTATAAAAATACCCCAGTATAATATCCAGAGACTGTTATAAGTAAGCCATTAGTTGAATGATTTCCCCTGAAAAGTGTAAACACTGTGGCTCTTCCAAATATTTGTGCTGTTTGCTTGAGCTTCCCATCCAGCTTAACAGCATCACTGGTATCTGTTTGACTGACCAAGTGTTTGGGGAACCTGTTTGAAAGCGATCATTATTTTTGCTAGGCCATTTGTTGGCACTAGTGGCCAGTGTTTCCCATGTCCACTTAAAACAACACTTAAAAACTTCAATGAGTTCTAAGCCCTGAAACTATCTAACTTGTATAATGAATACTGACTGCATTGACTGAATCTCACTTCAGGATTCTGGATGTTGTCATTTGGGAATCATATAAGATTTAAAAAATTCTTTAACTACACTGGATCTCAGTAGTTTTATTTTGAAAGGTTTATAGCCTGTGGTTTATTACTAATATATTTCTCTATGGAGAAAATAAATGTGATTTTTACTTCTGGAACTCCTGCAGGTGCCATATTGAGCGCCACATGCTATTTTTTTTTAAATGTGTTGTACACTCTCCAATTTTTTTTTTTCTCATTTGGTCTTTAAGATGTTTTAAGGGCATAGTAGTGAGAGAGGACATAAAACAGTCACATTTTCTAGACTGAAAACACATTTCTACAAAACAAACTCCTGCTTCATTTACTAAAGCTTTGCAAAAGCACATTACTGTCAAAATAAAACACAATAAAATAAACAAGAAAGAACATGATATTAGAGGTTGTGGCTCTGTTTGAATTATTGACCATATAATCCAATTAAGTGTACAAAACATTAAATCAGAGTAAACTGTCCAGATGAGTAGATCTACAGCAGCTGAGCATAGTGAACAAAATACTGCACTGCAAATTTTAAAGTGAATTTAACTCCCTCAGAGTTAAAATTAACACTTTTCCAGTGTATATATGGATACCACTGGCAAAGTGTTAAACTAACACTTTTGAAAGAGTTAACATTATTAACACCCTGACAGTGTTACTAACAAACTCTTCAAATGTACAATATTAACACCAGAATGGATGATGAAAACACCAAAGTTGGTGTTCAAACTGGTCAACACTGCACCAGTGTTCAGATGAAAATATTAAAAAATAAACCCACAAAACAATACATGTTTACATTTATTTATTTTTAATTGAAACATTGTAAATATTTTTCCATGCACCAAAATGTCTTTACATTTAGTGTTTTCAATACATGTAAAAAAAAAACATGTTCTTACAACAATTAAAACATCATAATGTCAAGGCAAATCAATGCAAAGGCACACAATACCTATTCTTATTTGGTTCATAGGTACTCTTAATGTCATAAGGTTTTTAATGCTTACATTTATCAGCTTAAACAACAGTCTTTGCTAATGGCGTTTGGACCTCCTTGGAGAGAGTAGTCATTCTTTGTTTTCAGCAAGACGAGACACGTTTCTCTGCAGTTTTCAGCCAAGCAAGATATCCACTCAAAGTCAGATTGTACAGAGGACTCATCTGGTTCTTGTGGTCTTGTCCCAATGACCGTCTGTCAGACGAGATCTTCACTGGGGATCAGTCTCTGGGGCTCATCTAGGTGTCCTGAGCTCTGCTGACGTTCAGGGCTGTAGAGGCCATCTCTAGGTGCTGATCCACCATCTGATCTGGATATGGACTGGATCTGGGTGGCTACGGTGACCTCGGAATAAGAAAGAAACAGACTAATATTAGCGTAGATGCCATTCTTCTAACGATGTAAAAAGTACATTGTGTGTTATGGGAAGTGTTCACAGTTCAGGCTGACCTAATTAATGCAATCTAACAATCATTTAACGGATTGAATTATAGAAATGTGTTAGTGTGTTATGTGTAAGCCAGATAAAAGAGATGTTTTTTTTAATCTAGATTTAAACTGACAAGATTCAATGTATCAAATGGCCAGAGTTGATAATACCTAGAATATATATAAAAAATAAAAAAATAAAAAAATCAACTGCGGGCGGCAGATCCTTTTCCTATTTAGCTCCCAAACTCTGGAATAATCTACCTAGCACTGTTCGGGAGGCAGACACACTCTGTCAGTTTAAATCTAGACAAACAAAAATAGTTCACCCAAAACTGAAAATTCTGTCATCATTTTGGAACTCCTGTCTTCTGAGGAACACAAAAAGTTTATATTCTGAATAATCTACAGAAGACATATACTGACATTATATGGACAAGTACGTTTGGGACATTTTTTTTTTTAATCTTTTTGTGGTCCGAAAAAGAAAGAAAGGCATATGGCATTAGAGCAACACAAGGCCACGGGTGAGTGAATGATGACTCAATTTTCATTTTTGGGTGAACTATCACTTTAAAGAAAAGCATTTAATTCACTGTAAATGTATGTATATATATTGTAAAAAGAAAGTCAGTCTTACTGGAAAATTGATCTTTTAATGACAGAAACAAAGTCATAATTCCAAGTGCGTCTTGATCTCTCTCTGCATTGAGGTTGGACTCCTCCTACCAAAATGAATGCACATAAATGGGACAGCACATAAATAAATGACAGTGCAAGCATACCAAAAATGTACATTTGAAAAAATTTTTAGAAACATTTTTTATAAGGAGATCAGACTCTTTATTATTATTGTTTAATAATCAAAAATTAATCAATTATCAATCAGTTATCTTAAAATATGCAATTGTGGCTTACCCATGTCTCTGGTATGTGTAACAAAGCTCTTCTCATCCCACTTATCAATGTATTGGTGGCTTCATGCTCTTCAAGCACATAAGCTCCTTTCGATTTTTCTGTTAAGCCAGCATGAACCATCTGTAACAATATTAAAGGAACAGTTAACTTAAAATTGTAATTCCAAACCCACACGACTCACTTTTGCTGAACACAAAACACACTTTAATGCTTAAAAAAAAGATAATAAAGCGTCTGAAGCAAGTTTATGGGAGTCATGTGCCAAAAGTCTTGTGAGAGCACACAATCAATTTGACTGATGAACAGTTTAACTCACTCAGTATATAGAGATTGAGTATATTTAATAGACTTATTTTCAAATTAATTCAATGAAAACAGCAATCAAATCGAATATAGTGACACATCAACATCATGAAAACTCACAATTCATGGTTAATGAAATCACGAAATTTGGTCACGATACACACAAGAACCAATGACTGATATTGCCATTTAAATTTGGGTAAATATATTATAAATGACGTAAAACACTTCTGGTCTTTCCATGTTAAAAGCGTGTTCAATTCAAATGCATTTGTGAGAAACATTTAGGCGCGCACAGCATATACATATGATCAAAGTAATATTCTCTTATAAAATACATAATGTAAATGAGGTAAAACACTTACTTTCAATGTTTTCCTTGATAAAACCAACTTTCCTGTCTGCTCCGCATCAGGAGTGAAAGAAAATATCTCTGAGAAAAAATTTAGGAGTGCACTGCATATAACTATCTAAAAATCAATATGATGTTATAAAATACATATTTTAAATGAGGCAAAACACTTACTTCTGGTGTTTCCCTGTTAAAAGCGATCTCCGTGTCTGCACTGCATAGCAATTCAAATCTGTGAGAAACGTTTAGGTTCGTTTAGGCATGCACAGCATATAACGTTAAATATCATCATCATAAAGTAATATTATCTTATAAAATACATAATGTAAATAAAGTAAAACACTTACTTTCGGTGTTTTCCTTGATAAAACCAAATTCCCCGTCTGCTCCGCATCGCGAGTGAAAGAAAATATCTCTCTGATAAAACGTTTAGGAGTGCACTGCACATAAATATCACTATAAATCAATATGATGTTATAAAATTCATATTATAAATGAGATAACACACTTAACTTTCAGCGTTTCCCTTTTAAAAAGAAAAATCCTCGTCTGTTCCGCATCGCGAGTGAAAGGTGCTTTGAGAAAAGTTTAGGCGCACACAGCACATAAATGTCTTTATAAAACTATATGATATTACAAAACACATGTTGTGAGTAAGAATAAAAACTTAATTTTGCAGTTTTCCTTCCTCATGCGCTCCGCATCGCGAGCAAAGAAAATGGCGTCTGTGAAAAATATTTCAGTTGGGTGAGGCGCGCACACAAGCAAATGTCCCGGATGTGACTAATAACGCTCAGCAGTGTTAATAAGGGTAACTCTGCGTATTTACACCGGCAAAAGGGTTCTGTTTACACTAGCTTGTGTTAATCCTCTAAATTTCAACACCACAACTTCAACGCTTTACTCTAAAAGTCCTTAACACTAGGATTTCAACACTGGAGATTTTGCTGTGTGGCAAAAAACAGCATTTTGCTATAAAAAATATGGTGACAGAAAAAAAAATTACTTTATTACAACATGTTCGTCACTACAAGTTTTGACAAATAAACAGAAACACTCAAAAGCACAAAATAAATGATATGCTTGTATTTCATAAATGTTAGATCCATCAGCCTCAGGCAACTGCTAACATCACTATTAATATAATTTTGACCATGAGCATGTCCTACTGTCAGACACATTTGCAGTCTTTTTAGGTTAGAGTAGCTCAAAAATGTGACATAGAAACAACCTGAAAAGAACTAAAAATTTAAATTGATCAGCCTGGTTCATATATACTAATTAGGTTATGTTCCCCCAGTAAACGATTTGCTGAAAGCAGGGAAGTGGATGCTATCAAAAGTCCGCAGGAACATGTCAGTATTTGGGACAATGCCATTACAGAAACATTTTTTCAAGGTTCTATGAGTCATTAGTGCCAACTCGAGACACAACGGGCAACCAGAGCAGGTTTGAATGGGTGAGAGGTATGCAAATAGATAAGAAGGTTCACAAAGGTGTGTAATGTGCTATACCCTTCTTAAAGATGAAGAATATACAACACGCAGTAAACCCACATCACTTTTTGCCCATAGGCGGCAGATTTGTTTATTTTATATGAAAAACAACTGATAAAGTGTCCCAGTTTCACTTTATCATTGACTTTAAAAATATTTATACAAGTCAAGACCAAAGGTAAGACTACTTGTCTTGACAACAGGTCAATACGTGACCATAGCCATGAGATTCTGTTGGATTGGAGGTGAATCTAAAATACAGTGGCAAAAATGTCTGACAGGCTAATGACATCTTTATGAAGACCTTTCAGTCTTTCTGTTGTCCTGGAGCCATTTAACTCAGTCACCAGGAAACATAATCGTGGATTTTGGCAGAAGAATGAGAGAATAAAAGACAGAAGGAAAGATAGAACATAGTGAGCAAAAGCGCTAAATCTGAAATGTAACATGGAAAAAGCAGGTCTGAGATGGAAACATGCGTGTGGAGCCCAGCGGTCAGGGCAGGGCTGAGGTTGGGTGAAAAAGGGCCAGAGAAAAGTGGCTATTTCCCCTCGCTGTGCTCTATCAGATTAGCATCAATATACAGCCTCATCGCCACTGACATGAGAACGCTTATGAAACTGAGATGCAAATGTGAGACTCCGAATGGAACAGACAAGCCTAGACAAATCCACAGCCAGATACACAGACAGCATATACCAATGTCAGAAATTAACTTCATTATAAGAGGTGATATTTACAGCCTGGAATTGATTTTTAGGGACATATATATTTTTAAAATAGTTCAACAAAAAAGTGAAAATTCCATCATCATTTACACACCCTGATGTCAATCCACACCCATACAAACAAGAAACTAATTCTTATGAGTTAGATCTTAATGAATCGGTGAATTTAGCTCACAAAACCAGCTAGAATGATTGAATCACTGATTCGGTTCTCAAACTCAGTTCTGACTAAACAATCCAGTTGCAGCAGTTAACAGCTAACTGTTAACTGCTGTTTTTTCTTGTTTTGGGAGAAACACCACAAAATTTCGGTCTGTTTCACACATGAAGTTTTCTTATGATTTCAGAAAACCTGGAATTAAGTTGGAAGTACCTGCATGGACCATCTTGGTGCTTTTGTGTCCTTTTTGAAGCTTGGAAAGCTTTCATCTTGGTGTTTTTTTTTTGTTTTTTTTTTAACAAAACAAGGGTATAAAAATGAGTAAATGACAAATTTCATTTATGGGTGTACTATACCCGCTTAATGGAAAACAAAAAGAAAGAGCAGATAAAGACAAAAAGCCACACCTTAGGGTTTATTTGCATAGAACATCCACAACCATTTACAACTTATTTGAAAATGTCATTTGAAATCTGAATGAAAACATTAGCCTACTTGGACTGCTGCACTAGGAATTATGTAAGGTCCTTCTCTAGAAGCGCAGACATAAATAAGTCTGTTTCAGGTCATCTGTGTTTCTCTTAATAGTTCACATGTGAGACAAACTAATGACCCACAGTGAACCAGGACTCACACCGCCAGAGTGTTTTGTAGACAGGGTGGCCCACAGGGTCCCTACAGTGGTACAATCGTTTGTTTGTTTGTTTGCTGCTTTGCTTGAAGGAAGACGTTTAAACGGGGGATGCTTTATGAACCATTGGACACCAAATACCTTGAATAGATTCACAGACATGCACACACTTACTCATACGCACGCACAGGCATTTAAAACCCTTAGGAGAATGAGACAAGAAGTATATCATTACTGCGTACCATGCTCACAGAGCAAACATCACACAAAACTATTGTAAAGTGTCAGGTTCAAATGCACTTTAATGGGATAAAAACTAACCGTAACATCTACTGAGCACATTATCTTATGGACCCTAAACTTTTGAACAGTAGTGTATGCATTTGTATGCTTTTTTAGGGTATCAAGCTGTAAGGTTAGCAACATGTTAACTGATTAAGCAAAGTTAAAAGCCTTGATTAACACCAACAGTGGCTGCTTTGTGTCTGGGGTCAGAAGGGGAAACATAAAGCCAGGGAAATTCACAAATTATTTGGGCTAATTCAATTTTGTTTCATTGAAAGCATGTGCACATCCAGGACCTTGATGACAGTTCAGCCTACTGTGCAAAACAGAAAAGATCTGCAGTTAAAATAGAAGTGGCGAATAGTTAGATGGAGAAAGACATTGTTTAGGAGTCTCTCAGGTATGTTCTTAACTTGCGACTGTCCTTTTATGTCCACTGTGCAATGCTGTTCAAGTTTGGGGTCACTTTTCAGCTAGGATGCATTAAATTGCTCAAATGTACCAGCATAGACAACGTTAAGGTTAGGGTTAAGAGGGTCCTGTAAAGCGATTTCAGCCAAGGGGGGCCCAAAACAATCATGTGCACAAGGGGCCCAGGATCCCTAGTAAAGCCCACAGGAATATATATAACATTTTAAAATATATTTAACTAGAAAACTGTTTAATTGTAATAATATTTCACAATACTACTGTTTTACTGTACTTTTGATTAAATAAATGCAGCCTTGGTGAGCACAATAGACTTCTTACAAAAACAAAAAAAAAGACTTTTGAACGTTAATGCTGTTACATAACGGAAGAGCATTTCATCAGATACATCACCATTAAGAAGTTAATCATTTGGATAAATATATAATGAAGTCACAACAGGATGAATGTAACACTAAGAGACCACATTAAAGTAAATGAACTTGCAGAAAAGACGAGGACCCATACAACGCTATTGAACTACTGAATGACTAAACTACCTTTAAGATCAATGGTTAACAAAAGATTGTCACAGAGAATTGGATTGGGCAGAACAACACTAGATGACAATACAGTTTATCGACCTATATTACCTATGATATTACAGAAATCATTTACACACAAAAATGCAACTTCATTGTCAACATTTACTCACCCTCATGTTCATAGTGCATAAGACATATTGTCACTTTTATTAATTTCTGAAGGGTTTTTTTCTATAATTTATTTATTTTTACAGTGCAGCCAATGGTAACCATTTTTAGGCAAAATAATAGCATCAAACACTTGGTTCAGAACTATGAGAGGTTAGTAAACTTTAATTTTTGGGGGAATTATCTCTTTCAGTCATCTGTCCTCTATACTGTATACTCTAAAAACAACTTTAATAACTGAATCCAAGAGATGTATTTTTCAGAAAACACATCTACAGTACATGTAAATTTCTAATTAGACCATTGATAATTTATAGATCATTTTTATTTGTGCCAGCATGGAAAAGTTACGGTGGCTGAACAGTAATCTCCTGTTTCCATTTCATTATGTGTGCCTGTTGGCACAAAACAGCAGCAACCTGTCCAAACTGTTTATAAGTCAAGCTAACCTATTTCTTTCTCAAGTTCAATCAAGAAAGAGATATAATGATCCTGCATATGTGAAAATGAACAGAACAAAATGATGTGGCCTAGAGACACTTTTGTCTCATTTTGAGGTGCTTTTGAGAAAACAGGAGAGATAAAATTTACTCTCCTTTGTATCGGTAAACTCACTTTATCAGAGCACTTGACAGATGAACAATATTCCTGTAATTCATGGATTATTCATGCTCTCTCTCTTTCTGAGTTGCTTATAGTTTATGAGTGGCTTTAAAGCAGTTTTAATAGCCGGGTTTAGAATGTCTCATTCAGATCAGCCATTGTGCCATTGTGATGAATTAGCTGTAACTCAAGACTACAAAGCTGTTCAGGTTTATGCTGTCTGTGTTTACTGTGACAACATGTCCTCACTCCCGGGAGCACGTTACAGGTTTTATTTTACTTTAGGCCATTTTTGTTACTTGTATTTGTGCATACCCAAATCAAATAAGAGTTTCTTGTTTATACTGACATGTATGTTTACATTGGAACAGGTCACTTAAAAAAATTGTCAGAAGTTACTCACCCTCATGTCATTCAAGATTTTGTTCTTCTATATTTTGCGTAATGTTTACAGTGCTCTTTAACACACAACAAAAAGTGCTTCATGATTTATACGCCAAAAAACACCATAAAATTAGTTTACACAACCCATTTGCTATATTCCAAATGCACTCAAGCAATATGATAGAGGTATGTGAGGAACAGACCAAAATTTAAGTAATCCATTTTGCTAACAATCGCTAGCCAAACAAAGCCAATGAATCAAGCCCCATTCGCACAAAGAATAATAATTATAATAATAACTATATTAGCACCCGCACCAATAGACAATAACGTCTTGTTTATTATAAGCACATGCTGCAATTATGTCGTCTGCCACTTTAAATACTCAGGCTCTCTAAAGTTGGATGGATTTTGATTGGCTGTCAATGTTTTTATTGTTCACCAGCTGGGAAAGAAAATTAGTTCTGAACTTGTTTCCAATGATACTGTTCCTGTGTCATCGTTATAGCTTTAGTGTGAACATCTGTTTGCTCATAAAATTAGGACGTTTGTTAAAACTTTACAATTATAGTTATCATCCTTGATGTGAATGGTCCTTTAGAATTTTTGCTTAAAAGAAAGTATAATGTGTGCAACTTGAACTTTTGATTAAGCATATGTAATAATTAAATTTGTTTAGAATTAAAAATCTCTGTGTATCCTGACAGTACAAGAGAATGCTAAAGTGATCATGTGTAACGTGATAAACATGCAATCATTACTTGGACTAAAACGTCTTAAGCACTCAAAGAAATCTCTTGACACATTGTCGCTATGGCTTTAAGCTTGTCACACACTCAAAGAGCGCATGTGAATTTTCTCCAGCATAGGTATAGGTGGGCTGGTTCTCTATCACACACACTTACCCAATCCAGCCTCTACAGCCAGTGGAGTTTGTGTGCAGCCCTGCACTCAGGTGGAAACTTCAAAGCACGCTACACTTTAACAGCAACAGCAACAGAGCAGGTAGGCACCATCCACATTCTCAGTCTGTTTATTTATTCACCAGAAATGGCAAATCACAGCAGTCCTGTGAGAATAACAGTATTTGTGAGAACAATGCTTGTAGATCATGACAAATTACTTGAGTTAAAATTATTGTAAACCTAAATTACGCAGATCCAGAGTCTTAAGTGTTAAATTTGCACGGGTGTTTTTTTAAAGGACACGGGGTGGACAACAATTTGAGTCTAGTCCTAAAGATCAGTCATCCGCCTCCCAAGTCCTCCCCCCAAAAGTGAATGGTATTCCTTGTTTCCTGTTGCTGTCAGACACAGATCAGAAAAGAGGCATGTGAGAAGCGATAAACCTATTCTGCTAAGTTTTTAAGGCGTTAGAGGAAGGGCTGAGTCAGGATATGGGTGACACTCGAGCTGCTTTAGGGAGGACAAGTTTCAAGCTTTAAAATGGGAGCACAAAAGGTGTCTTAGAGAACATGATGTAATCTAAGAAAACAATGGACTCAAATGACCCATAAGTACGAAAACAGTACGAAAACAGAAGTATTTTTTTCCATCTACTGCGTTTCATACTTAAAAATAGATTTACTTGTTATAAATTAACTACAAATATTATTTGTCAAACATAATTAGTGATGTATGAAATGAGTCATTAAGAATTCGTTACAAGCGATAATGCATGCTGCTCAACTTGTATATACTGTCTAAGGGAATTTTCTTGGAACATCTAAACAGCGGACACCGCACAAAACTCAATGTTGCATAAATATTCCAGGCTAATTTGTTTCTATTAATCTTAAACTTACAATGTGCTGTTGTCACGTATTCCAGGGACATTAAAAATGTCAACATCTCTGTTTGTGACGTGTGCTTCGGGGCAAAGATTAACGGAGCTTGGCTAACACAGTACTCATGCTAGTAATAAAGTAGCACTTTAAGCATACTGTAATGCGGAAAAGTCCTTACAAGGTGACAGCTTAGTCCTCATCTCAATTCCTCTTTAATCTCTGTGATTTAACTAACATGACTGTGAAACAAAAAAAAAATAAACCAAAGTGTACCACACCTGTAACCTGCATGTGCCATCTTCCAAGATCTTTGCACAGATTAAAAGCTTTATGTAACATTAAACTTTGCTCAACACAGTCTGGTGCTCTGATCCACAGGAGCTTGTGATGGACCGGGTAAAACATTAGCTAAATAAAGTGCCTCTAACTTCCTGGGAACCAAGAAATTGAAGGTCATTATGGGTGAGACAGGGCCTAGGGCAAAGAAGTTCTGCTCCCCACATACCGGGTGGTTTCGTGCGACTGAACACTGTGTATCTGCATGGACGTTATTTGCTTTAAGTGGGCATGTAATGGTCTTGTAAAGCCCTCGAGCAGTGCAGGAAACATAGCAGAGGTAAGCTGTACTGGAACTTTGACATTCAGAACATTGCCATATGTCCCACATGAGCAGTTTATGAATACCACCTTCCCCTTTAGCTGATTGTGAGTGAAAGAATCATTCTGAAAGGAGTAAAAGACACAACCGTCCATTTTGAAGACAATGCAGTATGAACACGTCCTGTCGCATTTCTGAAGAAACTGCATTTCTGAATTCTTTAGACAAGTATCCTTCAGCAATGATATTGACTGGGTTTCTAATGATCCATCTAAACCCAGAGCAATGTGCTCCCTCACAGTCAAAAATAGTTCACAGACCAGAGACACTATCACTGATGCAGGAAGCATTTCACTATTTAGTACACAATGAAATTTATCTCTGAATTACTGTGTCAGTCAGGTCAAAACAAAAAACAAAGCAAAGAAGGGGCATGTTTAGCTTTCAAAGACACTTACTTGTGCCACAATAATTTGATAAAACATTGGCAATGGCATCCTTTACCTGACCACATGATCTGGTACCGGTGTTTGTCTTGAGAGATGGTCGTCTGAAGGACAGGGCAGAATTACACCATTTTAGTATGCATTTTGTTTAAATCTTTGTGACTTTCCATTTACAGTGTTTGACACAAGAAGTGGCCTGTACAGTGATTGAGAAAATGTGTATGTGAGCACAAGATGCAGTTTTTGAGAAGCTGGTTCTGTGTCCTCAGGAACTTGACCACAAACTGATTCATCATTATATGAAGTTGTGACTGTGTATTAAAGGGATAGTTCACCAAAAAATTAAAAGTACTGTATGTCATCATTTACTCACCCTCGTGTCATGGCATGACCATTTGACTGCAATTACACTGAAGAGGGACTTAAGCTTTCCAGTTTAAAAAAGGATGTAAAAGGAGCACAGAAAATTAACCAAGGCATTTTTCAGAATTTTTCCTTTTATATTCTGCAGAAGAAAGAAAGTCATGCAGGTAAAAAAAAAAAAAAAAAAAAAGAACGTGAAGGTGGGCTCATGATGACAATGTTTGAGGTGAACTATTTTAGGGCTCTAAACTGTGAAAAATCACCCTGGAGTCAGTACTAATTGAGTTATTAAAGAGGTCATTGTAAATGTCTTTACAAACTTTCTTTGTGGGACACAGCACAGGGTTTATGCATAATGATTGTCATTAAGAAATATTGGGCATGACGGGAATTGATGATATGTGTAATTTGGAATGTTCATGATACAGAGACTGCTTTGTGAGCAAATCTAATGCTCTAAACATCGCAACATGGGCTAAAAACAGACTGTAAAACTCACTGGTCAGTAGTCATGCTTTCAAGTTTACTATCAAATAAACCCATGGCTCAACACAATCAATGCTTTATGGTTAGCAGTTTGGGCAAAGATACACTGAAAAATCTAAATCATAAATTTTAACCTGTTTTGGTGGTCACATGCAAAATGGCCATGAAATGCCAATTTCACTTTTCACTTTTCAAGGTTTCAATATAATTTTTTTTATTAGTTTAATATGTGGAGAAAACTAAGTATCCATTGGTAGGATGATGCATAGAAATGACAATTTTCACATTTAAGGACTGAAGCAATAACTATATAATAGCAAATAAATAGTGGAAATTGAGGTTGCACAGTTGCAATTGCATTAACATAAGGCAATCTGCACTGTTTTTTCACACAAATATTGGAGACAAAACCACAGGGCCTCTTCTGTTTGTATTCAACAGTTCACGAGAGAAGATAATTGGATGATACTCTGACTATTCCACATGATTACAGAAATATCAATCCATAATCTGGCAAAAACATGCATGTCTCTGTGTCCAGAGGAAATGGACACCAGTTCAGCCAGTTAGCTTAGTGGAACCTGCAGCCCAGTATGGCTGGGTGGGGGTAGCAATAAGTGGAGAAGATGCTTACAGTGGTTTGGCCGTAAAAGATTAGTCTACTGCCAAAGGTTCTCCCAATGGGAAGCTTCCATTCCCTTTTCATTTACATTCTCAGGGCATTGCAGTTCAGAGATGCTTCCTTTAATGGTTAATGGAGAAAGCACAGGACTCCACCCAGATAACAGCTTCTTGCTATCCTGGCTGAGCCCACTCACCCTGCAGTAAGAAAACACAGAGCTCTTTATCAGTGCGGAAATCAGCAAATGTTTTCTGAAGAACAAAGATTATTTAAGGAATACTTTACCAAAAATGAACATTCTTTGGTCATTTACTTATCCTCATGGTGGTCCGAACCCATATGACTTCGCTACAATTGTGAAACACAAACAGAGAAATTCTGAATAATAACCTAGTCACTGATTTAATTACAATGAAGTTGGTCTCAAGCTTTAAAACTTCAAAAAGGATGCAAAAACACCATGGAAGTATCATAAAACTAGTCTATACAAGCACTATATTCCTAATTTTCTTAAGTCATATAGTGTTGCTTGAGAAATGTGCCAAAATGTATACATTTTTGTTACTCAACAAATGGTTTTGGGTGAGCTATTCCATAAAGAGGAGTCAATTTGACCAAAAGGTAAATATTAGTTGGAACCACAGAAAACCGACAGAAAACAAATCACATTCCTAAAACTTAAAAGCTGAACGCTGGCAATGTGAAGCGCCATACAAAACCCATTGTACTTCCGTAATCTAAAGTATTTATGAGTGAAAGTGGATATTCAGCAAGACAAAAGTTTTAGGGCAAGACTTTATGTTATCCATCAGGAACTGATTATATCATGAAAAGTGGGTGTTACAGTACATATCAGAATGGAGGTGGCTGGAGGTCAGGGATTGAAATAAGAGGTACTGGTGACATCAGCTGAAAAGGAAAGTTGTGGCAAAGCAGATTACTACATTTTGATATAACACAACTATTTTTTTGTTTGTTTTGTTTTGCAAAATGCATTAAGTTTGAAATTATTTAATGCCACCTTAAATGTAAATTTCTACACTCCTGAAGAATCTGCCCCTGAAGAGTCTTTTTGAAAGCTTCACAGTAGCAAATCACAAAATTAGTGGAGGTGAGACAAAACATCTAATGATGAATGAACAGCACGAGATTTAAATTACACCCAGAACTTACAGTAAATTTCGTATAAGCACATGTAAGAATTACTCAGCAACCAAAGCCAAACTTATCAAGAGAAAGGAACTAAAAAAGGCAACCGAGAATTGAAGATATTAGATTTCTCTATGCACAACTGCTACACAATGCGGTTACGTTTCTAAGAATCCCACAAACTGGAAAGATTACAATGGTTTGTTGCATTGAGGTTTGCATCTCCAGGCAACCAATCTATTATGATAAACTGTATTGACACTGGGCAAAGAGAACTCTGAAAAAAAAAAGAAAAAAAAGAATTACCAATGATAAACATTCCCAGATTGCCATCTTAAAATAGAACTGGGAAGCCAAAACGTACCAGTCAAACCAACTTCCGACAAAAATTCTGATGAAACACATGAATAAAGTTTTGACAAAAAATCAACCACTGGAAAAAATATAGAACAATCTCTCCCTTCTTCTTCTTTCTATTACTTTCTATTATTCCCACAGTATGGACTATTCATCGGTTAGTGTACATAGACAAGTAACAGAGATAAACACAAGTAAGATAATTCCAATGATCGGCAAGATTGTTTCACTGACGGTAAATGCAAATTAAAAAGCAGCAAGAAAAGAAGCCAGTACCAGTTGAGTTGAAGGTCACATGGCCCCCAGACAACAATACTTTCAAGGGAACATGCCAGCATTTCATTCATTTGTTTTATACTTGGAAATGTACACACCACACAGGAAAGTGACAATGGAAACTGAATTCTTCATCTAAAATAGTGTGTTCCCTTAACACTGAAAAACACTCCATTTATGCAGTGTTCATTTGGATGGAGGATATGTTTCCAGTACTCAGCTGGAAGTAAATCCTTTGATAAAGGACAGGGACAAATTTAAATCAAAGATGCCAGGAATTCATGCTAAGACATGGAACATGAAGTGCGTAAGGAGTAATTATAAGTATCTGTTCACAATCCGTTCCATGTTAAACACAGACGTTCCTATTATGGTGGTGTGGAAAATTTCATAATTTTTGTGCGTCTATGTGGTTAAGCGTGCAAGAGTGTCTGTAAGAAAGTGAGTGAGAAAGCATGTGGTTGTGTGTTTTTGTTTTTTTGTTAAAAATTAGTTTGGTCATCATTACCAGCAAATATGTATTAACACAGCCTCTCATTCAAAAATGTAATATATGCGTTTTATATGCATGGGTGTTTGTTTGCGCTCGTGCGTAAAACTGCAAACAAAAGCCTGTACATCATCCTGATCAAGAGGGGAAAGTCCACAATGTGGTGTTTCCGTTTAGCGTTGACACAAATTATGTTCAAAAACAGACAGAACCTACCCTTATACATGGGCCATGAGGTGTCTAGACCTATTCCAGAACATTTGTTTACATAACTATATTCTGTGCAAGCATTTTAATATGTTATAGCTTGTATTTCTTTACAGGGAAATTATAGAGTAACACATCTTGACTTGAGACGAGAGCGGAAGGCATCTGTCAGCTGCTGTTCTATAGAACTACATGCATGTAATATGTATTTAACACCAGGTCTAATCCGTAAAGCCAGATTTTATCTTTCAGTGAGATTCTTCTTTTTCCCTTCTCCTTCTGACACTGACTCCTGGACTTTAGACTCTTAAGCAGGGCACAATGTGGATTATGTCAAAAGATCCAGTCTCTGTTCTGGTCCAGCATTCCATATGGTGTCCCCAAGTTAAGCTTATGTTAAGTCATCTCCATAAAATGGCCAAGCCACTGACCGCAACCCTTTTCTTGCTCCACACATCACCACCCAGGCTAAAACAGCCTTAAAGTTGGCCCTAACACAACCAGTTGCGCTTATGACCAAGAGACAAAGTATGGTGGTGTTTACAAAATATGTTCTCGTAAAGGTTTGCAATTACTACATTTAGCAGCAATGTACTAAAACACAATACCACACTGCGGGTAAGACATTTTACTTCTTATATCAACAAAAACAACCAATTCAAGCCACACTTTACAAGATAATATGATGCAGTGTTTACTGATAAACCAAAACAAACAAAAAGCCAACCTTCTACCTTAAACCACTTAAAAAAAAAATCAAGCTATTTCACAAAATATATATTAATATACGTATATATGTATGTGTGTATATATATAATATGTATGTATGTATAAAATGACTTCTGATTACAACATTACAATACAAATGCCACCATAACAGTTATTGTCACAAACAAGGATGTGTTTAGCGTAAATAAAACTCTGCAAAGAAACAGTTCACCAAGTGCACCCAGCAACCATCAAACCATGTGTTTTTGTAACTGTATTTTGTGTAAGCACTGTAAGACTTATCATACATCTACAGTACTGGCAAATCCTCCAAAGGCATCATTAAGATTTCTGTCAATATTCTTAATGTCCTTGTATATTGATTTATCATTTGTGATAAGATTTATGGACACCCTGAGGGGCCATGCTTAATTTTTTTCTGTCTTATTTTCTCAGCATAACAAAAGTTGTTTTCTCATGATCTTATGACAAAAAAAAAAAAAAAAGTGTTTGTTGCTCACCATTTCTCTGGTCAGCCACAAAAATCATTTAACCGGTGTCTGTCAAACCTGCTCTAAATCTTTTTTTTTTTTTTTTTGCATCTTTTTTTCAGCTTTATTTTTGTTGCATGGATGTAAAAATCTGTCTGTCTATTCAAGATGCAACACTGCATGCATGTATAAAATTAAGTGCAGTATTACGGATACCTTTGAATCTGACTGTGCATTTCTCTCTTCTCTAGACTGAGGCAGCATGAACTCGGGTACAGTACAGTATTCTGGAGTGAAGTGCAGTGACGAAAATCCTAGTGTGCTTACAGACAACGACTATTACTTCAAGAAGAAAAGATACGTGAAAAAAGATGGGAGCTGTAACATGGTTGTGTGGCACGTTCCAGAGGAGTGGCTTCTCTGGATCACTGACATCTTCACCACCCTGGTGGAGATCCGCTGGAGGGTCATGCTCTTGACATTTGCCCTCTCCTACATTTTATCATGGCTCTTTTTTGGAATTTTGTTCTGGATCATTGCATTGACCCATGGCGATATGAAAGATCCCAACAATGAGCCATGTGTTTATGAGGTTCGAAGTTTTACAGCTGCATTTCTATTCTCATTAGAAACCCAGACCACCATTGGTTATGGCTTTCGGGGGATGTCTGAGAACTGCATGATCGCCATCATCGTAGTTACCATCCAAGATGTCATCAGTGTCTTCATTGACACTTTTGTCATCGGCATTGCAGTCGCCAAGATGGCATCTGCCCGTAAGAGAGCCCAAACGGTTGGATTCAGCAACTGTGCAGTGATCAACTTACGTGACGGTCACCTATGCCTGTCGTGGCGGGTCGGGGACTTCAGAAGGAACCACATGGTAGAAGGTACAGCTCATGCACAGCTGGTACGGCACCTGGCACACAGCACAGGAAAAGTTAACGTTACATACAAAGACCTCAACATTGAAGAGAACAACATCATCCTGGCTACCCCAACAACCATAGTTCATAAAATCAGCCATGGCAGTCCTCTATACAAGGTGAGCTTGAAGGACCTGAGGAGGGAGAACTTTGAGCTGGTGGTCTCTTTCACCTATACAGACGACTGCACGGGCATCCTTCACCAGACACGCACATCCTACACTCCAAGTGAGATTTTGTGGGGCCAGCACTTTCAGGAGATGATCAGGGTCACCCGCAGAAACTACAGAGTGGACTACGCCCTGTTCAACCACACAGTTAAAGTCCTGGTCCCGGAATTAAGCGCAGAGGAGTATGACCTAAAGAAGTGCTCTCAACAGCCAAAACACAAACCACTCCACATAAGTTCTCCAACGGCAGCTGTGGAATTGGTTAATGGGAATAGTCTTGAGGCAGAAAAAGCATCCACCAGCAGTGCTGTCCAAGAACACGAGCTATAACAGTAGATTTGATACATCCTGACTCTGCTATAGCACTTTGAAATCAGGCTTCCTCAAAGGGCATCACTATTGTAAGAAATAGCCTAGCGCACTTATAGTTAGATTTAGACATAAAGGTGTGCTGTCAGTTAGCAGGAAGATCTTAAAAAACCCTTCTAACACAGACAGTATCCTGGACTAGTACTGGAATATCACATTAAAGCCAAGTAGGCACTTTGGCTTTGATGAAAATCCAGTTAGAGCACTAAATTCAAAATAATATAAAAGTTTTGTTTAATTAGTATTTTATTTATTTATATGTATATCTATGTGGCATAAAGCAGTCTTGCACAAACTCAGTATCACTCTACCACATCACTGATGTCACAGATTTGATGGACATTACAGACTCTTCTTATATGACCTTGAAGATTCTTTGATATCCCGAGACGTAAAAAAGGTCCTCCTTGATTAAATTATGAACCCAAACCTTCAACCTACATAAGAGGCAAAGGATCAATTATAATGACAGTGACGTTAACCGGACCAAACTGTGGTCAGTCAGTGTGTCTCTTTGGCATTAGCTGAGTAAGTGCAGAACACTGTTCCACCTTATTTTGCAGAGTGGTTAACCTTTCCATCCAAACAACTAATAAAATCTTTTGGAAACAGAGCCCCAGTGGTAATTTTCAGTATTTACACAGCATGCATCCAATTCCCTTAAGGACAATCTAACGGTTGATAAATGAGTGTTTAGATTTCATTGTGCAATGTATGACTGTTGATTCTAAAATACTGACATCCTATTTTAATATAAATTTATATTTTTTAATATTTATGCTATAATATATTAAACAGTTCATATATATATATATATATATATATATATATATATATAAAATCACATTTTAAAATTGTTAAACCATACACTAATGTTATCCCATTGATCACATCCAATAATTTGGCATGACAAAAAAGTTCAGGACGTCCTCTTCAAAACAGACCAGGACTCAGAACAGTGGCATGTATGGTCTCAGAGATATTAACAAAAAACATATGTCTACTACAGTAAATAAAACTGCTGGATCCCAGGTTTTCTTCAGAAAGTGAAGTCTCCAGCCCTCCACCTTGTGGTTGGATGCAGTGCTGTCCAAGCATGGCCTCAAATTAAGCTGAAAGGTAAACAGAGGCCGGACAGCTCATGCACCACGTTTCGCCTATAAATAGTCTGTATTATTTATAGACTTGAACAAGAAAGTAACTAAAATAAGCACTTTGCAACAGCTTCACAAATAAAAGTTTAACACGGCTCATTAGTTATGATAAGTAAGCAGTGTGTGACACGCAGCAGCCGGGAAGGGCAAAGGCCTGTGGAACACTTACTGCTGGGTTTTCATTGGACCACTTATAAAGAGAAGGAGAAACATTCCTCTGATTGAACAATAAATGATCATTATCTTTCACAATGGTCTTGAATTACTTATTCCCAACAACACAATGCAAAGTCATTATATAAGATGCTGGAAGACAAACAATATCTGATTAAATTCAGAGAAGTGCTGTGCAAATGCAAACAACGGATCCTATACTATTTGTTGATCATATTTCATAATAGCAAAACCCAAAATAGCACGTTTCCAGACTGTATGACTTCACGGTTTTCAGTCAATGACATATCCTCAGACTAAAGGCCACAACAGTATTTCATGTTAAATTATTTTATAATGTTCACAAGAAAACTGGGCGAGATTCCTCATTTTAAATCACGTTGCGATTATGGGCGAATTCCAAATGGAAGTGAGCATCCCTATGCCCTACTCCCTTTGAAGTGAGTTCTTTTAAGGGTGTAGGGCATTACTGTCTCGTAAGCGTTAGGAACTCCCTTGGCGAAGGGAATGAATGACCCATAGACTGTATAAAAACATGGACGTAGTGTCCGTGACGTCACCCGTAGGTTTATGAAGAGCGTTTTTGAAGCTCAAAGTGGGCGGAGTGGGCCTTCGCCATCTTGGCAGCGCGTCACCGCGCATCACTCCCGGATAATCAAAAATGGGCAAAGAGGCGGGAGTTGGTTGCTGAAACCACGCCCACTTAGCTCGACGGTGGTGACAGCAGCGGCAATCCACCTGTCACTCAAGTGGCCACGCCCTTAATTATGCAGAACTTTAAGGCTTAATATAATTTAAACAGATGACTTATAAAAAAAATTCAAATTCACCCCCCTCACAGTTGTCATGAAGTGCAAAATTAGTTATGTAGACCAAAACCACTTTTTGTACCAGGCTGTAAACGTTTTTTTTTTCTGCTATAAAGACGGGCATTTTAACATGGGGAGTCTATGGGACTGACTCCCTTTTGGAGCCAGCCTCTAGCGGCCAGTCGATGAATTGCAGTTTTAGTCACTTCCGTGTTGGTTTCACGAGAGAGAGCGGGAGGTTGCCGCTTGGACTGACCAGACGTTACCTTGACAACGCTGCGCGTGCGTGCAGCAATGAGCACTCCATCAGTTGTTGCAAATAAATATTTCTTCTCATTATTATTATTTTATTTAAATATTGTCGCACTGTGTCTCATTTACTATTAAACTTTTTCAAACAAACGTGCTTAAACTTGCTTACGCTACCGTCTTAAAGCGATATTTCTATCACTGACAAAAAACATATTTTGTATCACATTAAAATGAAGACAAATTTAATCAGCCTATTCTACTTACGTTTATATGTGAAGTCGAAATCAACCTCAACTTTGCTTTAAAATGCATCGCAAGCTCTCCTAACTAAAGATCACATGATCACAAACGGAAATCACTTCCGTGAAGTGACCATCGCATGTTCCCTTCGCTAACGCGCTTCTGGAAGGGCCCTTCGTTGCTCACTTTCGTTTGGAAGGTCCCTACAAATGGCGTCCCCTTCCCGAAGTACCCTTGAAGGGAGCAAAAAAGCCGTTTGGAATTCGCCCTATATTTACGACTTGTAAACAGATTATGACCGTATGTTCTGTCGAAGTAACGTAAAACAGTGAGAAAAATCGTACTGTTGCTATGGTTACCTCCTCAGGCGAACGCGGCGAGTTTGTCAGCTCATTGTGACTAACTTGTAATGTCACTGTGGTGAAAAGGTTGTTTGAAAACTCTGCTGACACATATGCATACTTATGAAAGAATACATACTTTTAGACACCCACAAGCTTTTGTTTTGGCTTCCTTCGGGGGGATTCAAGCCTTAATTTGCAAGCCGCTGTGGTTCCGCGTTTCACTTGCTCTCCAGTCTGCGAGGAAGAATGTTTTATCCGCGCGTGAAACTCTCCCTCTCTCATCGGATTGGCGGCTTTCAGAGAGGGGGCGTGGCTAGCTGTTGCGTCTTGTTTAAATGGGTTTGAAGCCTAGAAGAAACAGCACATGAGTTACCGCACGCCGCAAACAAGAGGAGAAACGTGGAGATTTTTGTTCTCATATTTCATATCGAATACTATTAATTCGTTACGTGGAGAGAACAAGATCAATGAGAAGACAGTGTGGATAGTAAAACCATTCGTGGGATATTTTTATATATGAGAACTTTTTCGTGTTCATTTACAAATGACTAGGTAAGGTCGCACATATATTTGCTGACATATTTTATGCAACTGTAAATTTGTTTGACGATATGAAGTGTTTTGTGCTATACATTTTAACTTCATTCCATTGAGAATACTGTGGCTCAGATGTTGCTCTTTCAGTGCACAAAAGACTTTTAGTGGAGTCCTCTGTTATATTTGACTTTTGATAGCAGATAGTCTGAGCATAGTTTGAGAACATTGTTGAGCTCTCCATTGAACAGACACATGATATCAGTTAAAAAAAAAAAAAAATCAGATCACTTAATCAGACCGTCTCAGTTTGAGCTCCATTTAATATTATTGCTGTCTAAATATTCTTATGAGATGATAACGAGTTATTTATGAACATTTATTTCTTACTCTCATGTACAAGACACTTCAATGAAACATGTGAATGTGTTCAATATTTGATTTTTATTTTCTCTGAAGACAAATGCACAAGGTGACACAGCATCCTGAATTTCTCATTACTTTATGCATGTAGGCTATTAAGTAGTCATTCAAAAGAAAGAAACTGTGAAAAAAGATTAAGGGAATGTCTTTTCCTTCAACACCTGTTGATACCTCCATATACTTCTCTGCATGACAGATTTGCCTTATAAAAGGAACATATGCGGTTTAGTACTGCATTATTTGTATTGTTGCATGCAACACGTGAGGTTAAATATTATATAGCCTAGTATTGTTCTTAGTTGTCTATTCTATTTAACTCAATGTTGCTAAGTATGCACTTGTGTAATATATTTGGAGCACAGCTGTGCTCAGCAGTTGTCAGGCGTCAGTCGGCTGCCAGACGCGCAGATCTTCTTTTCTGCCCTAAACACTCAGAGACTTTCAATTGGCAGCTAAATTGGTGCTTAGCTTGTTTGTCAGGTCTATGCACACCACATAGTCTAAACTGTTAAATGTGATAATAGGGCAAAAGGAATTTCCTTAAAATATGCAACCATATTTTAGGAATATTAATCCTAGTTAGATCACTCAAAAGAATGTAGACTTTTATGTAACATTTTCCATTGGTCCTCACTGGTCCACGCCATCAAAATAAACATCTTTCCTAGATATAAACACTGTCATATTATGTTTCATGTAAGAAATAATGGCATCTGTCAACCTGCTCTTTATCTGAATGTCTGTGGGGCCACATGTGAAAAACATGTCTTTAGTAAAACCAAAAGAAAATAAACAGCTTACTTTTGTTTTATATGGCAGAAATGTATTTTCTAGTATATATCATAAAAAGTAATTTCTGTTTAAATACAAATTTTCTCAGGTTCTTTCCGTCTTACTCGCTTGCTGTCTTTTTCTCTCTCAAATCCTTCTCTGTTTCGTGCATCTGCTAAATAAGATAAAATGGGACCTTTCTTTTCAGTTATGGTTGCTAAGAACATTGAGGGCAGAATAGGAGCTTTAATGAGTAGTGTTTTAGCCCTCCCCGGGTAATTGTCACAGGGCTGTCATTATACTGCTGAGAGAGAAGATGAGGTCCCAGAGGACAAGCTCTCAAGTCAACAAGCCTCGTCTCAGTCCCTGCTCTGCACCCTACTGCAAACCAGTCTTAGCTTGTTTTTACCTTTGCTGATGTTTAAGCAATAGTTCAGAACGTTATGTATTTTGAGACAGTATTTGAAAAGGTTAGACGCAAGAACAAATTTGATCAGAATGCATGCTGTTCTCCATTGACTAAATAAGTTTTCTTTCCTTGTTTGACTCTTAAAATGTCAAAAATCCTTTAGGGAACAGGTCTTATGTTATAGCGCTGTACTTTCATGGAAAAGATCAGCTGTCTCAGCTTTTTACCTGGAAAACCTGCGATGACCTTTTTGTGATGATTTGTGAATATCCTGTGAGACACTCTTTAAAAGCATTTTATTATTGTTCAGTACACTAAAAATAGATAACATGATATTAAATATACAGAGGATACTGTAAAGGTTTTGAATAGAGCTCTCAGGAACCCACTGTTGGTTATAGATGAGTTTTTGCCAGTTTAAATTAGTGCATAGGTAATAGACATACGTGACTGAACAAAACAATTTTCCATTCACCCATACCCTGATTAGCACAGTATGTGAAAACAGGTATGTGGTCCTGTGGGCAAGTACACTATATGGGAGAAAGCATAAACAGACAGGTTGGCATGGCATTGTCAAGTGGTGTGGTGCACTGCCTGGTAAAATGTCATTGTATTCAAGAAATACATTTTTGACTAAAATAAACTGACACAGGTGTTGTTGACTGAGATTGAAATTGATATGATATAAAAACACAAGAAAAATAAGTGAAATGAAGAATTATTTTCCTCAACATATGGACAATAAAACTGATAATCCATAATAATAAAAAAAATAAGTTGGGAAAAAAAACTTGCATTCAAACAAGAAACAATTTACTTCACGGCCTCATTTCACAGCCTCACTGATGATTTAGAGAAGTCCAACTTGGGTTCTGTTATTTTGTACATTTTGAGTGAAGTCTTGTTGGCTAACACTGCTGTTTTTTTTTCCTAAGTCTGAAAGGAATGGTCAGGGTGCTCTAAAGTTTCAAAGTATGAGTTTTTGATTAAGCACATACCATGCATCAAAGTTAGTATTATTTCATGTGATACTAAATTCAGAGGGAAATGTTAACATTATGATATAATCAGTGTACAAATTTATCAGTTCAGGCTTAGACTTGCATGAGAATGCATGAGAATTATGTGCATCACATTTGGTCTCGGAGATTCATGTGCTCTTAGATCCAAAAATTCAGTTCCTTGAATGTTCATGTTAAGAGAATGTTGAGTTTAGAGTCTCAGCCAATTAATGTTAACGTGTATCTTGTTTCTTGTTTCTGATAGGACATTTGATAAATGATATCACCAGAGCAGATGAGAACCGAGTGATCACCCCATCCTTGGCCCTTTCTGTCAATCAAAGGTCCAACTGGAGCAAAGAGACGCCTCTTGCGTCCGGCTCTGAACAAACCCATTTCCTGCTTGTGTTGGTCCCCGTGAGTGTTTCAAAACTGTTTCTCCAACGCTTTTTCCAGAAACTAAGACTGTTTTCCAAAGCAGAAACCGCACAGACCTCCCAGACTGAGGTGATGGGAAGTGTGCGGGCCAACCGCTACAGCATCGTGTCATCAGAGGAGGACGGTATGAAGTTGGCCACTGCTGCGGTACCAAATGGGTACGGTAACGGGAAGGGTAAAGTCCATACCCGTCACCAGACCCAGAGCAGGTTTGTCAAGAAAGACGGACACTGCAACGTGCAGTTCATCAACGTCAGCGAGAAGAGCCAGCGCTACCTGGCTGACATCTTCACCACGTGTGTGGACATTCGCTGGCGATGGATGTTCATTATCTTCTGCTTGGCCTTCCTGCTGTCGTGGCTGTTTTTCGGATGTATCTTCTGGCTGGTTGCAATATTCCACGGAGACCTGGAGAACGACGGGCCCAAGTGTGTCTCCAACGTCAGCACCTTCACGGCTGCCTTTCTCTTCTCTATCGAGACACAGACGACTATCGGCTATGGTTATCGCTATGTTACAGACGAGTGCCCCATCGCGGTGTTCATGGTTGTATTCCAGAGCATAGTCGGCTGCATCATTGACGCCTTCATCATCGGTGCTGTCATGGCTAAGATGGCAAAGCCCAAGAAGCGGAACGAGACTCTGGTGTTCAGCCACAATGCTACGGTGGCCATGAGGGACAATAAGCTGTGTCTGATGTGGAGGGTGGGCAACTTGCGCAAAAGCCACCTGGTAGAGGCCCACGTTCGAGCTCAGCTCCTTAGATCTCGCACCACAGCTGAAGGAGAGTTTATCCCTCTAGACCAGATGGACATCGACGTGGGCTTTGACAGTGGTATTGACCGCATCTTCTTGGTGTCACCGATCACCATCGTCCATGAGATCGACGAGGATAGCCCTTTCTATGACATGAGCAAACAGGAAATGGAGAACTCTGACTTTGAAATCGTAGTTATCCTAGAGGGCATGGTGGAGGCCACGGCCATGACCACTCAGTGCCGAAGCTCCTACGTGGCCAGTGAAATCCTGTGGGGACACCGATTTGAGCCCGTCCTCTTCGAGGAGAAAAACTATTACAAAGTAGACTACTCCCGCTTTCACAAGACCTACGAAGTGCCCAGTACCCCCCTGTGCAGCGCAAGGGACCTTGCTGAGAAAAAATATATCCTATCCAATTCAAATTCTTTTTGCTATGAGAATGAGGTGGCCCTTTCAAACAAAGAGGAGAAAGAGGAAGGGACCGGGGACAGCCTGGGCCCTGGAGGGACAAACACAGACACTAGCTCAGACTCTGACCACAGCCAGGCCACTGTTCCCTTAGAACCGCGGCCTCTACGGCGGGAATCTGAAATATGACTGTGCAAAACTAGCGGAAAGGTTTTACAGACACCTCTTCACACAGGCACATTGAGCTGAACTGAGCCCTTCGGCGAGGCAGACTCAAGCTAACGGTACAGTTACGAGGAGGAATCGACAGAGAAACTGTACAAGAGTGTTCTTACGAGTATGCATGGTTAAATAAAACACAGCATAGAGGCACTGCACAGCTAATGAATGCACATCAAGGGAGGAGGAGAGAGAGAGAGAGTTCCCCATTTAGGTGACACTACCTTTTTAGACCGTTGCTTCTGAATGACATGAAGCCGAGAGGATGTAACTGGTTGGCAAAACTTGAAAATGAGCAGGCATGTGTCCATGTGCAGTTGTCCAATGATGTAAGAATGATTCGAGCTCAGACCAATATTTTCATTCAGCCTTTTACTCATGCTGCTACCAAAGTTGATAATATTGTGGAAAATTCTGAAATTTTACATTAGGCATTTTGAATAGCTACAAAAAAATAAAACAAGTGCTTAATATTAACAATATTAAAATTAAAATTAAAATAATAATAGTTCTTAGAAATAGCATTATGCAAATCAGAAAAAAACACAGCCAGGAGTGTTAGTCAATGTCTTAAGTATCATTAAAAATTCCTTTTCCTACCATCTAGTTAATTATTCCATCATCTCCTCGTTTCCTTTCTATTTAAATCCACTGGCCTTTGTGTGAGGCTTTGGGTATTTCTGGAACAATCTTGTAGGGGGCTTAGGTGGGTAACCTCTATTTGGGAATACAGACAACTTAGTGTCTGCTCTTTAAAAAAAAAGACATTAAGTTGGAAGCCCTCCATAGTACATTTCATGTTATCTGAAGGGAGAAATGCACAGGAGCATGCCTGTTTATTGCGATATATATATCGAACAGGGTCTTTAGATCAGTATCAGAATGAGAATCGCAGTCGTCATGTCCGCATGGACAAAGAGAGTGAAAGTGTTAATGAATGTCTTTCTACAAGTGCTGCTATGTTGCATATTATAGAGTTTTAGACTTAAACCAAAGAGTATTCAAAATGATCTATCATAAAGAATGCATCAAATTCTTTTATTAGACGTAGGATAATAAGACAAGTCATGACGTGGAGTAAAAAAAAAAATATATATATATATATATATTTGTAAGTGAAAAGAAATTGTTTTTGTTTGCTTACGCACATATATGGTTTATTTTTATTGATTATTTTCATATTCAAAGCCAAATGTGTATAAGACAAAGACTATGAATAACAAAGCCCATTGGAAATAAGAGCTACAGGTTAGCCTACCTTATTTTCAAACCCTCCTTTCCATCCCATAACTTCAGTGTTACTGTAGTTTAGTGCTACATGAGTGTTTGGGTTGGAAATATTGCTAGAAAATCTTTAGATTTAAGGTTCTATTTGCATGGATTACTTATAGTTTCATTTACAGACTGCGTGAGTGTATATTGGCCGAACGGTTTGGGTTCTATTGGAAAGAAACAGGACAGAAAACAGAATCCACTCTCCCTTCTGACTTAAAACCTCTCTAATAATTAATTATTTCTCAATCAACTCTAACCTCTTGTCATGCCTGACAAACTGCAATACAACCCTAATGACTTGTTTGGCAGGTGTACCAAGGACTGGGTATGTAGACTGAGATCATGGTACTGTGATCCAATGACAATCAGAACACAGAATCTGAGCTCAGAACCGCACTTGCACACAAAATGTGCTCCTGAGATATCACTTGACGTTTGATTGTGATGTCTAACATGTCTCCTCTCACCCTTGCTTTTTCTTTAATACCTGAAGTAACGTAAAACAGCCACTAGAGCATGTTCTCCGGAAAGCTCTATAAAAGGAGACAATAAAATTAGGGGATATTTATTTTGAAAATACTGCAAGTTATGCAGCTGTGTTAAACGTACAAAAGAGTATAAATTGCTATCAATGCTTTGTCATCCATAGCTTTTCTTTTTTTGTTTTTGGCATGTCATGTTTCAAGAGACACTTGATGAACAGTCAAATACGCAGTGCACCTGGTTCTCCGGGCTACTGTTGGCTCATTCAAAGAAAATGCTCCTTTTAATGACTGTGGGTCTATAGGCAGTGTTTCTTTCTCTCTGTTGTAAATATCCCCATACTTTATGCAGTCGTTTTTGTATCAGTCTTCCCTATTGTACTGAAAGAAAACAATGGAATGTACAGATTTTTATATTATGATTAATATTATTGTTGTTTTTATTATAATTATTATTATTATTATTATTGTAATTATTATTGTACATGCTATTTTATTTCATTTTTCAATAAAACGAGATTGAATGGTCAAAATTCACTGTGTTCCTTGTGTAACTTGGATTGGTAAGTTCTTTAAATAAACATTGGAAACACTGGAAAGACTAACCATAACACATAAAACACAGATATACAGCTTGAAAGTTGTAACCTACGGACAGCTACTATAAAATTGTCTAAAACTCCTATAATAATATTTTTTAAAGACATCCTAAAAATACATATTCTTTAATTTATGGATGTTTCTTCAATTTAAGGCACTTTTATGTCCCAGGGGTTGATTTTAACCTTTTTTTGTGTGTGTTTATTATATTATAGTAACATTAAAATTGTCTTTTTTTTTTTTTTAATGCCTTCATCAATATATACATTTAGACTGCTTTTATATATAGATTGCCTTGTTTTACCCTGTACCAGCCCCAGATTTTCAATCTTAAAATTAATTATGCTAAATATAAATTAATAAAATAATATGAAAATTTCAGTGCTTATTGTCTAAAAATGATTTAAATCATATTTAATTTAAATAATTTTCAAATGCTTAAATTACACTTAACAAGACAAAAAAGTCAGTCATATTATTTCACAAATGTTATTTCCTCCTCAGAATGTTATCAAATACAAAACATAATCTGAGATGTGGTGGAAATGCTGTCAAAAAATGACAATTCTTCTGTGACGTATTTATTCACTGATATATATTATTAGTGGATAATTCAAATAAAGTAGACAGTGAAAAGTATCTTTAAAGAGAGTTTATGTTCTAAAAGTATACAGGACTAAAAGTACTCATAGTTGAGGAAACATCCATATATTTTATTTTCCAACTCAGTGGATTCATGTCTTTTATCTACCTATTTATCAAAAAGGTCTTTGGGGTCAGCTGTATATCCCAGGCCAGGTCATGGCCACGACTTGCGTAAAATAGCCTGTTATCGTGAGATATACAGCAGAAGCTAAATATCCTCACAAAAACTCACTCACTTTATTCCTTTTATCTCAAAGCAGCTCTTTGCCACATCTTGCACACCTGTAGAAAGCATATGACCTAAAGTGAACAAAAGTATTACAGATAAGTGAAAAGCAAACCCACGAGAAAGAAAAAACCTGCAGTGCAATTGTCAACAAACTGCTGGGGTTGACATCTAGAGCTTTTAATGCTTTAAAACTGATCTCCATCAGCGTGTCATTTCTTTTTTTTATAAGTGCTACTAACTTTAAAGGATTCACTTTCACACCAGATCTCTGTATGACCTACCACCATTATGTTAAGAAGAAGGATACCAGTTTGTTAAGGAAAGGAAATGAAATCTTAAGTAATACCAAATAGGGATGACTGTCGTGCTCTGCACATCCAGCACAAGATTTGTGTTTAAGAAAAATGATGGAGAAACTTGATTCAGATTGGTGCCATGGAAAATATCTCTATACACAGGAGGCTTAGATTGACACTAATGTCAGCTGAGGTAGCCTGGATTTTTGGAGCAATGGAAAAGGAAGGAACTAAGTGTTACTGAGAGAGTGTGTGTGTGTGTGTGTGTGTGTGTATTTGAATGTGTATCACCTCGCTTGCTCTGTTCGTTAATACTCATTAGCAGATCTTCTGATGATGTAGATAGGGACAAGAAGAACGATAAGAAAGAAGGACAATATGAAAAAATAAAAATAAACCTGACTTTTCATACTGTATAATATTAAGGATTTTTTTCAACTGCATTAGTGGTAAAGATGACTAAGATGTTGTAACTTGGTCCTTGGTCTTTAAGCATGACACCGGACATTGCATTGTTTGTCTTCAATATTTCAAAATTAAACATGTACATGTTTTAAACATGAATGACTAAACAAAAGCAAAAACACCAAAACAGACCAGCAAAATTTAAAATAAATAAATAAAAACATATTTTAGTATCATTGATACTAATAAGCTATAATTTTTATTAATAATCTGAATTTGTTTTTTTATAATCTGTTTTCATTTTAATTTTAGTTAAAGTTTTAGTCATTTTTGTAGTGATTTTTATTATTGTCTTCAGTAATTTTAGTAATTGTTGTGTTTATTTCATTTTTATTAATTTTTTTATGGCTATATAGTTTTCATTAATTTTAGTTTTAGTCAGTTATTTTTGTAAATCAACATAAACTAAATGAAAATGAGAAATGTTGCCTTGGTAACTAGCTAAAATAAAATAAGTAAAATATTTTATTTCAAGTAACAAAATTGTTTATGGTGTCAGTTTTAGTTTTTATTAACAATAGTTAACAGTTGTTTATTTAAGACTGAATATTAAATTGTAAACCATATTTAGATTTATATTAAATTGTAAAACAGGTATTATAAATTGACAATGAAAGTACAGCAATTAGAAGCCAATAATATATTGTAAATGCACAAATATTTTACTATGTAGATGCAATGAATTATACCAAACTGGAAGATTTGATTGGAATGAAGGACAAATTAAAAAGGTATAATATGGATGTGAAAGAAATTAAAGTTTAAAGAGCATTTGAAAAATGATTCAATCTCACACAGAAGGGAGGTTATATCGTATGGGACAGGCTGTTACACTGGTGGGAAAATAAGGAGTAGGGTGTCAACCCTTTTCCGGTCACACCATTTAATATTCCATTTATTTATTGAATTATTCATTTAATGCAGTGACCAGGAAAGGCGCTTTGAGTCTGTGCTTCCTGTCTAAAGGGATCACATTGTTGGGCAAGATGCATGAGTAACATTGCTTAGTAGGTGATTTTTTTTCCCCCCTTCACTTCTATAACTCCACCCGCGTTTTTTAGATTTCTCGTGAGAGTCGAACATGCTGCAACAAAGCTTCAGACCTCATGGCTTAAAGGTTCTGAGAATATTTTTTTGTTTAAGCTCATTTATTTAGATTGAAAATATCAGTGTTCTGCTGCATCCTCCACAACTCGTGCTCAGAATAGGCCTGCAAGACCAGGAATTGCTAGCAAATTGTGTTCCGCACTAATTTTGTTACATTACATGATTTGGATAACTTCTTTAGAGAGCATCGGCCACTAAATCAGTGTACGTGCAAGTAAACAGTGCTATCAGCAGGCACAATTTTCCCCTAGAATGTTTTCATAGCAGAATGAACCTTTGTATCTCAAAAAGATCAAGGAAAATGTTATTACTCATGAAATGACCCATTTAATCGTTTTATTTATCCCATATGGAAATATTAAAGTGCCTTTTTACGGTGGTATTTAAAAGTTCTTAAGGCATTTTTTAATTTAAGGAATCTAACCAACAATGAAATATCCATGAAAAGGTTAATGATTTTGAGGTCTAGTTTATCTAGAAAAGGATCTGCGTGTATCATTCCACAAACAGGTGATTTCTTTTAAGATTTTATGCCCAGCTGTGATCTGAAGGGAGGGTAAACAATGCTGAACTCAGAGGCCCCTGTCCAGGCAACACAAAACAATCCGTGTACCAAACTATCACCGGAAAAAACCTTCTAACAAGCCACCGTCTGGGAAACTGCTCTATCAGACACTCCGAGCTCTGCTGTAAGCCTGTGATCCTCACGCTGTTGTGTCTGTTTATTAAGCACACTATTCCGGTTTCACACGATCTCCCGCTCTGCAGCGGCATCCTTCAAAAAAAATAGCTCAAGTTCTGTCATACTGAAAACATGTAGAGTGCAATTGCACAACAGTTACATGAAGTATGCAGGACATGACAGAACATGAAACAATATGGAACATGGATTTAAACAATCAGCGCTTTTCGAGCTGATGACATGAAATCTTTCAATTTCACAGCAAAACCCCCAATAATAGGCGAAACAAGATTTTCATACTGTGAGGTCAGAACAGATCAAGAAACATAGTTGTGAGAAATAAAGAACAGAAAACACCAAATCCACAGCACATACTGTGAATGATTTATTGCATTAAGAATTGCAAAAATGTCATTAAAAAATAAACTTCACTTGAACTTTCCTTAGTAGGGCAGAACATAGGGCCTGATACTCTTTTAACATGGGGTCATGTTTTTTTTTTTTTGTTTTTTTTTTTTCAACAAACAGTCAGTAACCAAAACGTAATTTGTGAGATTTTGTACATTTCTGCTTCTAACTATTAACATGAATAATATTAAATAATATCATAACACTGTCCGTTTGACACATCAGAAAAGAGCTGTGGTAATTTCATCAATACACACACATGCACGCACAAAGACTAAAATGAATACATGAAACAGTTTCTCTATTAGATCAAAAAGAACATTTTGAAATCTGTGGAATTTTGAAACATTTGCAATTCTCAGAACCTTTGGAATTCTGTCTGTCTGTTTTTCTTTTGTAAGTTCTCCTTTAGAAAAAAGGAGAAAATGACCCTGCTGTCGCTGGGCAGCATGTGTCATTTTTAGCCTTTCTCAGAAACCCTTCTTTTAATACCAGTCTGCTACGGTTTGTTCTCTATGGCCTTAGTGGCATGTCAGTAAGCTCATTCATCCCCTGCCCTGCCATATTATTTGTTAATGAGAATAACTTGGCATAACCTGTGGTGGGTGGGAGATTTCTTCCTGATATGGGTGCAACAAATTTTTGATGAATATTGCATGAACAAAAAAACAGCTGTTTAGATGAATAATTCAACATTCGATATACCTGTATCATGGGATGTCTCCTATAACTGGACTGAATAGCATGTGATGCAACCATGCAAATATTCATGAGATCTAATTACTGAAAGTTTCAGAGAATATCAGGTATAGTGCGATAGCCCCGCAGAAACTGACGACGCAACATAAATTCCCTAAAGTTTCTAGCATCTGCCAGGTGAATGAAGCCCCAGGCTGCAAGCTGTGTCCTGCAAAATGGATTTTACTGGTACTTGCAAAATTCTGCAAAAGTTGGGCAGTAAGGTCACACTGGTGATGTATTATGCAAATTGTTTTCCTCCTAAAGTTTGTTGGTAATGGGAAAGCAGTGCAAAATTTAAGGTATGGTACCAAAACGTACCGTAAAGAACTTGCAAGAACATACCAAGTTTTACACCAATGCCCAAAACCATGCATTCCATTTTAAAGCTTCCGTTATAAAGGTCAAATGTACTGATACTCAAACTTTTAATTTCATGTTCCGTCTGCTCTATTTCACAGCATCCTGTTAAAAGAATTAAGACCAAATATTTAGCTCTGGCTCAAATACCTTATAGCTCTATATATCAGTTATAAAACCAGATGATACCTGGACAATTTTTACACTTGACAGTAAATGACAGCCTCATAAAAGAGAACATTGAGAACATTTTTGCACCTTAAATGGGAATGTCTGTAGAATTTCACTGTGTTCCCTTCAATCAGATTTAAGGAAACCTTGAAAGACACCACTGTCAAGAATGTTAATTTAATGGAAAAATTGTGAATATATATATAAGATAGATAGATAGATAGATAGATAGATAGATAGATAGATAGATAGACAGATAGATAGATAGATAAACTCGATATTGCAAAAAGAAAAGTGAAAATTCTGAGATTATATCTCACAATTCTGATTTTTTTCTCAGAGATGCAAGAAACAAAGTTCAACTTTTGAGTTAGAAAAAGACATAATTACCATTTTTATTTATTTTTTATCCTGTGGTGGAAATGGGCTGCCATACTGACTTTTTCAACTCCGTGTTCTGTAACAAGATAGATAGATCCACTATTTCTGCAGGACAGGGCATGGCCTGCTTTTTTGTTTGTGTGTGTATCCCTCTAAACAAACATCCTCGTGTTTCCTCTCCTGTGTCGGATGGAATTAGCCTTGATGGACAGGAGATAAACCTGGCGCATATAGATATGACCTTGACGGGACAATCACACAGTGTGAAGCAGAGTTCAGTCCTTTAGCAGCTGGTCTCTGGTAGACGATCTGGACCTGGCAAGGGGTTCAAACCTCACAGTTATAGACTGCAGCTTTTAGATGTGAGATAGAATAAGAAACGGTGATGCAGAAATGATTTTGATTGGTATTTTCAAGTCAGTGTTCTGGTCAAAATTTTCCAGGAAAAACAAGGAATGTCTGATTTTAATTTAATCTCGAGTCTTTTCGTGGTTGCCACAACATTCTTTTAGTAGTTCAAGAGAACAGTTGTGATGGCTCTCAACATCCACTGACCTGCGGGCTGGAACGAAGAATTGTCATGACCTTAAACGTCATTTATCTCTCCATACATTTTCTGATATAGATGGGGTTATTTGCTCACTGAGTCATCTCTCCCATCTCCTGGGTCACTGGGGTAATGTTGATGAAGAGACAATGAAGTTGTATTTTTCCATTCATCTATCCCACTATAATAATCCTGACTGAAATAGATCTGTGTTGTAGGGAGAATTTAGTCAGCGCTGGGCAGCTGCAATATTATAGCTCAAGTGTTAATCCCACATATCTTTATAGTCTGATACAGATACTGGAGATTGTGAAATTCCAAACTTGAATGCACATCCAGCTTTTTTTTTTTTTTTTTTCAATCAGCTGGTATTTATTGGTCTGTTTATTTTTACCCCTGTCACCCTGAGAGCTTTCGTCTGGTTTTTATCAGGACAGTGGAAATCATCTTTGCTTTTAATTCATCATTGTTTATTAAGCTTCATCATAGTTCTGACCGCTAGACAAGGCTGAATGGGGACTCGAGTTTGTTTGTTTTTTTTAACCCCATACTTGTCTTCTTTTTAACAATTCACCACTTGCTTTACAAATAAAATTGAATTGAGTTTATTATATATATATATATATATATATATATATATATATATATATATATATATATATCTCCCTGGTTTATTGTAGTAAAAGTATAGTAACCATGTTTTTTTGGTGTATCGATTACCATTTGTATAACCACAGTTTTACTACAAATACCATAGTTAAACTATGGTTAGTATAGAAAAACCATGCTTAATTTGTGGTTACTATATAGTAACCATGATTTTTGGTGTTTGAATTAAAACCATAATTAAATTTTGTAAGGGTTCCTTCACGATTTTTCCTAGAAGCGTTTCAGTTCAGATTCATTCAGTTCAAATATTTATGCTTTGGTTTAACCAGAGCAACAATAACTGTTTGACATAATCTCCAAAACAGTAGAATAAACACTGTTGTCATGTCTCTGTCCTCATCCTGATCTAGTAATGCTAGACGTACTTCAGGAAAAGGGAAATCATTTTGTCATGACCATTTTGGTCCCATGGTCAAATACTTGTGTTTTTCAAACTGCAGAGTCTCTCAAAGCATGTGATGTGCACAGCCCCATCTAACGACAGGCAACCAGGAAGAGCCATCATCATCATCATTATCGAGCTCATGCTAATTTAATCCGGCCAGCCTCCAGTCTTATTTTAGAACATGACACAACCCCCTTCCTACTCCACTAGTGAGATTACATGTTGCTAATTGAATTTCTCTCCTTTCTTCAAGTTTGTTTCCTATTATAGCCGTAACGTAAAAAAAAATACAGTAATGCCGCATATCAAAAAATAACAACCACAGTAATGAATCAAACTCACGTTATGAAGTAAATAGGAAGCACATCTGCCTTAGTGACTAAGCAGCACTTTTAAAATGTTTCATGTGTATCTCAATTCCCAGCATGCATTTCTGCATGCCTTTAAAAACACACAAGCAGTTAATAGATTATGTATGAGTGTTTGTAAGGACACTACATTTATCAACATGTTTTTTTAAGGCCTTGTTGCCAAGGGGAAAAAAGCATCAAAAGAACATCACTTTTGGGGAAAAAGCTCATCTTGCGCATTTATTAACACACTGCAGACACATGAATACAAGGTACTTATTCGGTCCTTGGAAACAGAGGATTAGGAAAACCACCTGCTGTACTCATAAATAAGGTTATTTAACATTTTATGTCTGACTGCGCTCTTACCGAGTTAGCATTACACTGCATTAAGTGTGGTCTGATTTAAAATCTTATTTTTAAAACCCTGTCAGAACAGTGATTTGTTCCTCACATCACACACGTTGCCGACACTGATGTATGGATGGATGTGGGGTGAATGACAGAAATTTTAACCACCAAACTGTTGCGCTCCATCTCTTCCTCATCTGCGGTAAGTATGTGAGATCTCTAGACTTATCTCTGACTGTGTCACATAGTGTTCATGCCAACTGGGCTTTTCCTAAGGTTAGTAATGGCCAGCCATTACTAATTACAAATTACTGCAGATTGCTGAGTTGTCACATCAGCACATCTAATTAATTGCTAATTTGCTAAAAGAAATGAATTAAAAATTCAGTAGCCTTCAGTTTTTCTCTTTGAAGCAAGAAATGAATGCTAATTTGGTAACTGCATTGCAATTGCAATTTTTAAGCGCAAACAGAATTATGAATTATGAACAATTTTTAAGCGCAAACAGAATTATGCACATGGAAAAAAAAAATAATATATATATATATATATATATATATATATATATATAGGTGCTGTCAATATTAGCGCGTTAACGCAGGCGATTGATTTTTTCAGTTTAACGCGTTAAAATTATTTAACGCCGTTAACGCAGGGGCGGAGCTTAGGGTTGGCCATCCCACTCATAACTGCTACTTCTGTCTCTTTTTTCTTGACAAGAAGTGCATTTATTCAGTTGCAGAACGTCTTTATGGCCACATCAAACCGGAGACGTTTCAGACGCGCGATCCAGTTCACTGCAGCGCCAGGCGCGAGTCAAACAAGCGCGGAAACAGTATTGTGCTCAGAGCGTGTGCGGCGCCGGCGCGCGCTGTAGCCTGTATCATTTCATAGCAAAGCGCGAAATAAATTACATGCAGTGGTGGAAAGAGTACTGAAAATTTGTACTTAATTACAAGTACTGTTACATTGCTGAAATACTACTCAATTACAAGTAAAAGTAGGCCTACTGGTGTCAAAACAGTACTTAAGTAAAAGTACAAAGTACTCTTCTCAAAAACTACTCCGAGTACTAGTTACTAGTTACTTTTTAGCCGGCGATATTTAATGAATTACCAAAAAAATATTCATTCATATCAAAGATCTATGGATAATAGCTACTTTGAACAAAACCTTATCTTACTGACAAAGTACGTGAATTAGTGGTCATGATACAGGAATTTCTAACCTCAATACCTTGAAAAATATCAATATTAAAGTACCCGTTATCCAGAAGTTACAATTGACTTCAGTGTTGTGATGTATTTCCAAGTGAAATGCAATACTGAATAAAGGGCGGGGTTTTATTGTCGTGCACCACCTCTTGCCGTCCACCTCTTGCTCATAGCAGATTCACGGTAGGAGTGGTTAAGAATATCTGCTTGTTACGTCTGACATCAGGCTTCACCACTTCTGGGTCCTAATGCTCTACCAGACGCCACAAGAAAACAACAGTGTGCTAATATACACTCACGATGTCATGTAATACTGAAAAATTATAACCCTAACCTTTATCTCCATACTGTAATCCCAGATGGCCAGACAGTGTTTCAGCTAAAATATTAGTATCTAATACACTGTGAGAACAGAGACTGTAGTGTGCACAGCAATATTTTAAATGCTTAGCTTAAATATGTAATATTAAAGGGGGTCATATGACTTTCCTAAAAATAACATTATTTTGTGTATTTGGTGTAATGCAATGTGTTTATGCAGTTTAAGGTTCAAACACATTATTTTCCACATACTGTACATTATTGTTGCTCCTCTAAGCCCCACCTTTCCGAAACGCGCCGATTTTTACAAAGCTCATGGTTCTGAGAAGCAAGGCATGCTCTGATTGGCCAGCTATCCAGTGTGTTGTGATTGGCCAAATACCTCAAGCGTGAGACGGAAATGTTACGCCCCTTACCGTATTGTGATGCTGTGTCCCGGCGCGAAGACACAAAAACAATAAAACCCATTACAAACGAGGCATTTGTTGCATCCAGTGGAGACATAATTACTGATTATAATGACTTATACTGTCTTTTTACGTAAACATTACCATGTCTGCATTTGTGATCTGAGAAAAGACAAACAACAAGCACTACTCTACACTGCTCAAAACTCGCGTTTGAATAGTCAGTGGCAAATTCGTTAAATATGAATTCATACTTACAGGCTGTGAGTCAGAAGCGCCACACTGTCCTTGCAAAGTTGGAATTGCCCCACTTTATAGAAACAGCCTTTGAGCACAGCTGGCAGGCTACTCCCAGGTTCAGGAAATAGTCCTCCGTTAAAATGCGATGCACACACTCTAATATTAGGATTGAATTGTTCTGGAACAGTGTTGTAAATACAACTTAACCACCGATTTCTAGTTGTGTCCTCTTTTGGAAGCCCAAACAACGTAATTTTCGCTTTCACAACGAAACACAGCGTCTCCAGGACATGGCGCCGGCAGCAGCAACAATACTACAGCGAGAATAAAAGTCCCGTCCTCTTTCTTTGTATATACGTTTGGGCGGTGTTTTGCAAATCTCGCCACATCGTGACGTAGACATGTGGGAGCTTGTTTGAATGAGCCGTTTTAGGGGGGCGTGGTCGAGTCTTAACTTTTATAAAGAATATCTCTTTGGTTTTGAGACTTTAGTCTTTGCAACTTCAGGCATCTTATCTATGCACAAACAGCTTGTAACACTCCAAAGAGAAAGGAAAACTTGAAATCGCATCATATGACCCCTTTAATTAAATAGTGCTCATAAATGGTTGTTGAGATAGTATTTCTCAAGTGAAATAAGTAGAGGCTTGGACTCGGAAACAGCATTCCTTACGTCATGATTTAAGAGGATTCTCCCCAAGCCGTCAAACTGATGTCATCAGAGCGAGAACGCCATTCCAGAGCGGAAGCAATTTTTCAGTTTTTGATTAAAGATTACAACTGCAGACAATTTTTTTTTTCTCGGTGTATTGACTTGCACGGTTTAATTGTTCACCACAAGACTAGTAATTTGCACTAAAATGTAAGTAGGGTAATTTTTGATTTCATGATGACTTCAATCATTTTCAATACCATAAGGGAGTGGCTAAACTACCACATACTGTATACTGCCATATAGATATCAATAGAGATCAATTTTTTTCAAGGCAATCATTATTTCAAGCTTTGAGTGGTTTAATCCAAGTCTTCTAAAAAGACACGTTTACTTTATATGATGAACAGATTTTAATATAGGCTTTTATTTACATACATATAAACATTGATCAATTACCATTACAAAAATCTCAGTCTTAAACATTTGCTCATTCTGTGTATTTGTATCTTTAAAATAGGGTAACTTTGTTGCAAAAGCTTACAGCACAAGGAAGCTTGATTTTAAATTTGATTTCAAACTGAACTGAATTTACAAAAAAAAAAAAAAAAAGACAAGTACACAGTCAGCCCAGCAGGCACAAAACAGGCACACAACGTCATAAGACGTTGATATTTGGTTAAATTTTGGTTGCGACGTCGGGTGACCAAAATTCAACGTAAATTCAACGTCTAATGTCAATGTTAAATTGATGTCCAATACCGACGTCAGCTGACGTTGAGATTTTGTTGTTTTTAGGTTGTGCAACCAAAATCCAACGTTAAGTCAACGTCAAATTGACGTCAAATATTGACGTCAACCCGATTTTCATTTTCAACCAAAATGCAACGTCTGTCCGACGTCATGTACAACGTCAACCTGACGTTACATAGACGTCTGGTGCCTGCTGGGAGTAATACAATTATAAAAAAAATGACCTCAATTCAATTGAGGTATTCGAAATATGACAACACTGAATTTTTAAGAGCCATATATGTTAATGTTATTTATTTAGATAAATGGAACATCAGATGGCTTTGACCTGTAATGTCTGTACAATGTAGTGATGCAGTTAGACAGACTAGGATATTTATATGTAGAAATCATACAAATATTCCATTCTGAAACATTTATGCATAAACTGACATTGTAAAGAAATTAAAGTTCCATCTTTGATTCTTGAAAGACTTTCTGGTGCATGGTTGATAACTTTTGACAAAGTTTAATCCAGGAGCAAAGAGGAATAATTTCTAGCATGGAGAGATCGCGATTGCACACAGTCTGAGTGCGCACAATCAATATCGGAGTGAGAGGAGAAGCAGTTCAATTGTATAAGTTAGGCCTAGACTATTTGAAAGCTCGCATCCAGTTTTCTGCGATTACATGACTGTGTTCTCATGTTACAATAAAGCACTCGCCACATTTGTGGGAATGGTTAAAATTATGCGGAATACCTACAATCCCGCGCGATATTCAGACTCTGTGATTGACAGGAGACTGATGCGTGTCAAACTCACTGTCGGAAATGAGAGAGAGACGCAGCATGTATCAGTGTATATATGGGAAATATTGTGGAAAATGAGTAATGGAACCATGTCAGATATCGGTATCGGTATCAAAATATTTATATGTATGATAGCACTACCATGTAGCTTGTTTCTCCAAACTTTGAGTCCATAAATCACGCTGAGCTCCCTCACTGTCCTATCAGCTCTTCACTGCTACAGCGGCGGCTTTTCCCGCGGTTCAGATATCAGGGCTTTTATTGGTCCGTTTACGATCGGATATCTTTATTGGCTACTGAAGTGCAGTCAAAGGTTTGAATATCAATTCAAATTGAGTGCGTACTCAGTAACGACCTATGATTTAAAAGTAACGAAGTAGATTATTTTGTTTAATTTGTACTTAAGCCCAAGTAAGTACAGCTTTAAAAATATACTCAAAAAAGTACAAGTACCCGAAAAAACTACTTAATTACAGTAACGTGTGTAGTTGTAATTCGTTACCTCCACCACTGAATACGTGCATGCAATGTCCTGGTCAGTTAAGTCATGAAGTTACAAAAAAGGCAATTAAAGCTGCCTTAAAACTGTGCATGCATGTAATATTTTATATGAGTCACATTTAAGAACATGTCTCTGAAATGGTTTTCAAAACTGTCCTGGAGCAGCCCATCACTGTCTCCCTCATCTAACACACCGATTCAACTCGTCAGCTCATTAATAGAGACTTTAAGACTTAAAGAGTTGAGAGAAAATATGATGCGTCTAAGATAAGCGTCATGTTCAGCAGCGACAGCTCTTGAAGAAATAACAGCCAAAATAACCCAATAACCAGCTACTGTGGAAAAAAAAGAGGAAAAAATAACTGTTAAAGCTTCAAGGATTCATCTATATTTAATTTAGAATTTAGTGTTTGATAACTTCAACTTCAATTTCTCTATATTTCTGCTGAAGGGCAGTATTTTATATAGAAATCAGTATTGGTATCAGTGATCCTGGCCTTCAGTCATAAAAAAAAGATGCCATTATTATTATTATTATTATTTTTATTGATTGACAGCACTAATATAAATAAAATTGTTTTTACGGGCCAACTGTGCATAGCATGGGTTTTTATTGCTTGTACGATTTCTCTATGGTTGCAATAATAATAAATATTAAGCATTTGTTCCATTATCTAGCTTTTACGGGACCTGGTCCCGAGATGGGACGACCGAACCGTTCAGTCAAAATCATGCACGTCATCAGAGAGAGTGCAACAGGAGCTAATTTTCAGTAAAAGCTAGATAATGGACCGTAAATAAGGAAAGGCGGTGCAGAAAAACTTTGAGGAAGCTTAAGACCGACGCTGAATGCGTAAAATTAACCAAACTTTTTTCAAAAGGTTTAAATTCGGCTGCTGCAGCGGAGGACAGTAGTGCCGCAGAGATAAGAAAAAAACAGTATATATAGCTAGCACAAGTCATTTTCACACTACTTCTGACAGTTAGCTCCAGTGTTTTCAGTTTTTTTTTTTTTTTTTTTTTTTTGACAGTAGCCTACATTATATTAAACATTTGTAAGCTTAGCGTAGAACCCCAGTATATTTTAAAATGTCATTGCTTCATGATAATTGGTTACAAGTGTTAACGAGCCTGTTACTGAATTGCATTCTGAAATATCAGCAGATAAAGTGGGATTTAGGGTAAACACTAATGTAGGCTACTTGCAGTATAGTCTAACACATCAAAAACCTATAGCAATATCCATAGTACATATACGTATATATAGACATTTGTAGTGAACTTTACTTTGAATATGTAGATAGTCATATATTAAAATAAAACATTGAATACATGCATACAGTACATAAGCTTACTGTCACAGTCATGTCTGTCCTGTCTTGTGTATTTCCCCCTCCTTGCTCATTTTTGGTCTTTCCTGTTTCTGTCCTCATCAAGTCTGATTTTTTTATGATTTATTTCAGGTGTGTGTGTTCATTATCATGTGTATTTAGTTCCTGCCTGTTCTGTTCATTTTCGTCTGGTCTACTTGTTACTCCCGGTGTTCCTGTGTGTCAGCCCTGCCTTGTCTTGCCTTGTCTTGTTTGGATTTTATTAAAGACTGTATTTTGAGTTTACCTTCGTCTCCTCGTTCATCCCTCGTGTGTGCACCGTGACAGAAGACCAGACCTAACAGTAAGCGGCGCCCCTTCACCTCATTTTGTTTTGTTCGTTTTTTGGAAAGTTTTTATTTAGTTCTTGTCTGTCTGTCCCGCGACTTGGAAGTCGCCACTCATCATCCCGCCCTAGCCCGCTAATAAAGCATAGGAGTTCGGCGGGATCGCCGCGAGAGCCGTGAGTCCACGGCTCCCTCAAGCCCGCCGTTCGCGGGGATATCCTGTCGCCGTTTGCGGCTCCCTCAAGAACCAGCTCACCCGAGCACGCTGCCATCAAGCCCGCCGTTCGCGGGGAAATTCCCACCTTGTCATGTCTTGTCTGTGGAGACTCGTCGGGGGCAGGCGGCTCCCCTAGTTATGGCTGTGGAGGCCATTCCCTAGCCGCCTGCCTCTCCTGTCATTGAGACAGAAGCGGTTCCTGAGAAACCCTGTGAGGCCCTCTGACTCCACGTCCAGCCCAGGGAGGGCTGTGGATCTCCCGTCATGCCCTGTTATGAGGCCTCAGATTCTGAGCCTAGCCCAAGGAGGGCTCCTGTTCCTGTGGATTGTCTTGTCTCTGTTTGTTTCACCCATGGAGGCCATCTGTTCCTGAGTTTAGCCCACGGAGGGCACCTGTTCCTGTGTTCAGCTCACGGAGGGCTTCCTGTTCCTGAGTCAGCCCTTGAGGGCTCCAGTTCCTGAGTTCTGCCCGTATGTTCCCCCAATGAATTTTTGGGGGGGTACAAAGGGGTTCCGACTGTAGTGGCCGGGCCGAGGGGACCGAGGCCATGGCCACTAAGACCACCTGCCATGGCCTCCAGAGCTCCCAGCTCCGCCATGGCCTCCAGAGCTACCAGTTCCGCCATGGCCTCCTGAGATCCCTGCACCGCCATGGCCTCCTGAGATCCCTGATCCGCCATGGCGCCTGTTTCCTGTCTGTCCGTCCTGGAGACCCTGTCCTGTATTACTGTCTGTGTCTGTCCTGAGGGGCCTCCAGTATGTTGTATTAAACATCAAATATTTTACTTATAACTTCATAATATTTACTTATAACTTCATTATAATTATTTATTAATAGTCATTTAGTTATTTATAATGTTATTTGTAAATAAAAAAATAAAAAAATAAAAAATAAAAAATAAATAATAATAATAATAATAATAATAATTGAAAGTAGTTTCAATGTAGCTAGCTACTTTTTGATAGCAACTTGTAGTGTAGCTAGCTACTTTTTCAGAAGGGTAGCTTGAATGTCGCTTAACTACTTTAATTTACGAGTAGCTTGTAGCTGGTCAAGCTACAGTTTCAGAGTAGCTTCCCCAACACTGGAAGACCTATTATATTAAGTCTGCACAAATATATTTTAAAAACATTAAATGAATGGTTATTTTCAAATCCGTTATCCCTCAGGTGCATGCGCCTGAGTGACTTTGTGGGAGAAACAGCGCCGCCATCTTGTTATTTTTTACACAAAATTTAACGAGAAAATCATGCAACATATTCGATTTGGACATTTTGAAAGTGTTTTATGATTTGTATATCCGAAGAAAAGTATATATAAGACAGTGTATGTCAAGTTCAGGCATCAGTTACGTCAAGTGGCACTGAATAAATATTGTACTTAACATTAGACTGAATTTATCAAAACGTATATTTAAAAGGTGTAAATGTTTTATTTAAAGGGGTCATATGATGCTTTTTTAAAGATCATTATGGTGTTTGGTGTAACAGAATATGTTGCTTTAATGTTCAAAAGACACATTATTTTTCAAATACTGTACATTATTGTAGTTCCTCTATGCCCCACCTCTCTCAAATATTTCAGTAATTCAACTCAAATTGTGAAACTCGTGTATTAAATAAATTCAGTGCACACAGACTGAAGTAGTTTAAGTCTTTGGTTCTTTTAATTGTGATGATTTTGGCTCACATTTAACAAAAACCCACCAATTCAATCTCAACAAATTAGAATACTTCATAAGACCAATAAAAAAATTAAAAAAAAACATTTTTAGTGAATTGTTGGCCTTCTGGAAAGTATGTTCATTTACTGTATATGTACTCAATACTTGGTAGGGGTTCCTTTTGCTTTAATTACTGCCTCAATTCGGCATGGCATGGAGGTGATCAGTTTGTGGCACTGCTGACTGAGGTGGTATGGAAGCCCAGGATTCTTTGACAATGGCCTTCAGCTCATCTGCATTTTTTGGTCTCTTGTTTCTCATTTTCCTCTTGACAATACCCCATAGATTCTCTATGGGGTTCAGGTCTGGTGAGTTTGCTGGCCAGTCAAGCACACCAACACCATGGTCATTTAACCAACTTTTGGTGCTTTTGGCAGTGTGGGCAGGTGTCAAATCCTGCTGGAAAATGAAATCAGCATCTTTAAAAAGCTGGTCAGCAGAAGGAAGCATGAAATGCTCCAAAATTTCTTGGTCAATGGGTGCAGTGACTTTGGTTTTCAAAAAACACAATGGACCAACACCAGTAGATGACATTGCACCCCAAATCATCACAGACTGTGGAAACTTAACACTGGACTTCAAGCAACTTGGGCTATGAGCTTCTCCACCCTTCCTCCAGACTCTAGGACCTTGGTTTCCAAATGAAATACAAAACTTGCTCTCATCTGAAAAGAGGACTTTGGACCACTGGGCAACAGTCCAGTTCTTCTTCTCCTTAGCCCAGGTAAGACGCCTCTGACATTGTCTGTGGTTCAGGAGTGGCTTAAGGAGAGGAATACAACAACTGTAGCCAAATTCTTTGACACGTCTGTGTGTGGTGGCTCTTGATGCCTTGACCCCAGCCACAGTCCATTCCTTGTGAAGTTCACCCAAATTCTTAAATCGATTTTGCTTGACAATCCTCATAAGGCAGCGGTTCTCTCGGTTGGTTGTGCATCTTTTTCTTCCACACTTTTTACTTCCATTCAACTTTCTGTTAACATGCTTGGATACAGCACTCTGTGAACAGCCAGCTTCTTTGGCAATAAATGTTTGTGGCTTACCCTCCTTGTGAAGGGTGTCACTGACTACGTTTACATGGACATCAGTAATCTAATTATTTACCTTATTCTGAATAAGACAATATTATGATTAAGGTGTTTACATGAGTTGCTTTTAGAATAATCCTTTCATGTTCCTGTTTTACATGTTATAGTACATAGATCGATTAATGGCATGCGTCATTACGTCACCACGCGACGCTATCCGACGCCCCCTCTAGAATTTCACTTATAAACATATAGTTCATCTTCGTGATGATGCCATATACAGTTTTTGGGTGTTTCATTTTTTATTTTATGAAAGCTTCAAGTGCAGTTAATTATTTGTACGTGCATACAGACGACGGCGGTGTTGAAGCTCTTTTATTTGCCGTCAAACAGTTGATCACCGCCGTGTGTGTGTCCTGTCGCAAAATGCGGCGAAAAGTCCTACACGACGGTAATAGTTTGATTCAGGTGTTTACATGTCTGTACTGCACTTCAATAATGCGACTAAAATAGGAATACTCCACATGTCTTAATTCGATTTGTGTTTACTTTGATTATGACTTTAGCCGGATTAAGGTAATCAAAAATTTCTTGTTTACATGGTACATTCTTAATCAGAGTATTGTCTTAATCGTATTAAAATTGGAGTATTGTTGTCCATGTAAATGTACTCACTGATTGTCTTCTGGACAACTGTCAGATCAGCAGTCTTCCCCATGATTGTGTAGCCTAGTGAACCAAACTGAGAGACCATTTTGAAGGCTCAGGAAACCTTTGCAGGTGTTTTGAGTTGATTAGCTGATTGGCATGTCACCATATTCTAATTTGTTGAGATACTGAATTGGTGGGTTTTTGTTAAATGTGAGCCAAAATCATCACAATTAAAAGAACCAAAGACTTAAACTACTTCAGTCTGTGTGCATTGAATTTATTTAATACACGAGTTTCACAATTTTAATTGAATTACTGAAATAAATGAACTTTTCCACGACATTCTAATTTATTGAGATGCACCTGTAAATAAATTCAACTGTATAACAGTTTTGCTGCAATTCATGTTATAATGTTAGAATTAAAGAACAATAAACATAATACATATTACCGTTGCACTTATCTGTACATCGTAAATGCAATTATTTTTAAGCTGTTGTTGACATCCTATCTAAAATGTGATTTAGCCAAAAAAAAAAAAAAAACAATAACATCGTTACCACTTTAATATGTCTGGCAATATCCGTGCATGCAAAGGTTCTTCTTGATCCTCTTGTTCAATATTCTCGGGGTCTGAATTGATATGGAAATATTGACGAACTTGCTGTTTTGGCAAGGGGCGGGGCAGTACTGAAACACCGTCTAAGCTGTTCGCCAATCACAACGCACTGGGACAGCTAACCAATCATTACACATTTCGTTTTTCGGAAGGCGGGCCTTCATCAAACCCGGAACTAATCTAGCCGTTTGTGCCAGGCTGGGGAGAAGATATTGTAATAATGTAAATTATGTGAAAAATAATGCGATTTTCGAACCACCGAGCATGAGAGCATGTTCTAGTACACCACCAAAACAAAATCAAGACTTTGTAAAAGAGCATAATAGGACACATTTAAGAGATCGCGCGGTCTTTCTCTCTTTTATAACCTTTACCAAAAAGTAGTATACTTCAAGTTTATTTTATTAAGTATACTTAAGTAAAGTTCAAGTATATTTTTAGGTATACTTTATGTAGTAATATGCTGTATATAAATATTAGTGTACTAGTAGCATACTCGTAAGTGTACTATTTCAATACTCCTTGGGACTAAACTGGCCCACTTACTAGTATATAAAAGTATACTTTTAAGTATACTTTAAGTATAACAGTAGTAAACTTTGAGTACACAACTAGTTTACATCAAAGTTTTTAGCTTGTACTGCAACTATACTAAAAGTGAACATATAGGTATACTGATAGTTTACTAATTAAATACTTGTAGTAGCATTTTTACTATACTTTAAAGTATAGTCTCAGTAAACTACTAGTTTAGAAGTTTTATACTGCAAGTATATATTTACATTTACATTTACATTTAGTTATTTAGCAGACACTTTTATCCAAAGAAACTTACAAAAGAGGACAATAGAAGCAATCAAAACCAACAAAAGAGCAACAACATGCAAGCAATATGACAAGTCTCGGTTAACCTAACGCAGTAAACATAGCAAGTTTTTTTTTTTTTTTTAAATTTTATTTTATTTTAGTTCACTCAAAAATGAAAATTTGCTGTTAATTTACTGACCCTTAGGCCATGCAAGATGTAGGTGACTTTTTTTCTTCATTCCTGTATGTTTAGTTTGTATGAAAAATGTTATAAATGGAGATATATAAATATAAAGATATAAGATATATAAATAAAGGATATTATGTGTTGTAATGTGTGTATTTTTAGTGATTGATAAACACCAGTTAATCATTTTTAATAATTTTGTTATACTATAAAAATATTTTTAAGTAGTTCCCCAGCAATTTCTTATCATGCTCAAATAATAAATCTTAGTTGAGGTAACATATAAAACACATGGAGTAAACGGTTAAATTTTAATTGACAACTTGCTGTAGTCTTCTAAATGTTTGACCAATTAAAACATTTTAGTTGAATGGACTATAAAACTAGTTCAGTAAAGGTTAATTACCATAAGTGCAGAAAATCTAAATATATTCTTTAAGAAATTCTCTCCAGTGCTGAGGGCTTGACGAATGTACCATTTAAAGGGATAGTTCACCCTAAAATTAAAATTATATCATCATGTTCCAAACCTTTATGACTTTTTTCTTTTCTGAAACATATTTAGAAGATTTAGAAGAACAATCACTTGAATTATGTGGACAAAATAATGTTTTTTGTTTTTTTTTGGTGTCCAAGTCATACATAACAGAGTAAACTAATAAAGATGGTTACAAAACCCTTTCTTTGTTCTCTCTAAACTAGGTAAATAATGCTAATTTGCTAATTGCAAATTTTAAGCAAAAACAGAATTATTCACATGAAAAGAAATACATTTAAAAACGCTTATTCTCCAGTGATTAGGACAAATGTTGGGCAAATGTTAAAATTGAAAGGTATATAGTTCACCCCCAAATGAAAACTTTATCATTTACTCACCCTCATGTCGATCCAAACCTGTATGACATTTTTTTTCTTCTGCTGTGGAACATAAAGAAGCTATTTAGCAGAACACTAACTAAATACTGCCTTTTTTTCATACAAGTCATACAGGTTTGTAAAGAATTTGGGTCAAGAAAATATGATCATATTACCCCAATTTTACAGTCTCTGCACTGGCAACCTATTAAGTTCCGCATCAGTTACAAAATATTATTACTTACCTATAAGGCCCTTAATGGTTTAGCTCCTGCGTACCTAACTAGTCTTCTACCACGCTACAATCCATCACGCTCCCTAAGGTCGCAAAACTCTGGACTTTTGGTAGTACCTAGCATAACAAAGTCAATTAAAGGAGGTAGAGCCTTTTCACATTTGGCTGCCAAACTCTGGAATAGCCTTCCTGATAACGTTTGGGGTTCAGACACACTCTCTCTGTTTAAATCTAGATTAAAGACACATCTCTTTAGCCAAGCATTCACGTAATGCATCTCATAATCTTGTACTGCAGTTATATCTGATCAAACACACATTATTGTTCTTTAGCTTGAATTGAACAAATCATTTTTGCTTGGTTGGAACAGCAGCTACGCTAATTATGTCTCTATTTGTTTCTCTGTTTCTGCCACGGGATTGACATCCCGTGTTTACTAGGATTTACACAAGCTTCAGTCTGGATCCAGAACACCTGAGAAGAGATGATGCCAACCCCTCAGAGGACCTCAGATGATACCTACCTTCAGACAACATACAGAACTACCAAATTTTGCCATAAATTAAATATATTAAGTTTCTACAATATATAAATATATTGTAGAAACTTAATTTCCTGTAAAGCTGCTTTGCAATGATTTGTATTGTGAAAAGCGCTATACAAATAAACTTGAATTGAACTGAAAAACTTGGAACTTTGGCAGGCATGCAAATAATTACATAATATTTAGGTAAATTGTCTTTAATTAATTTCATACGTTATCTTTAGTTTATCTATTAAAGTAAACTAATAAAGATTGTAAAACACACTTCAGACTTTCTCTTTGAAGCAATAATTGGCACCTCGTCTGTGCCATGTCTATGGTGTGTAAACCGGTGGCCAGACCCCTGACAGCTGGGATCACAGAGCCAACAGTGTGGGTGGATCACGTCAAACAAGAGGGGTCATGAAGGGTCAGGAATTTCATGAACAATAGGAAGAGCTTATTCTGTCTGTGGGAGCCTGGCATGCTTTTGATCGAAATATAAAATGAAATATAAAATGTGTTTAGTGCAACAGTTGTTTGGTTGCACAGGTAGCAGCTAGTTATTTTCAAACCAGTGTTGATTAGTTTTGGATCGGATTACTTGATTTTTTTCTCAAAGAAAAGAAAAAAAGAACATTTTTGTACTATTTTTGTGATTTGGAATCACTAGAAATTCTCTCATCATGACTCAGATTATATTTTGTGATTAAAAACCAGACAAAAGCTAATTAAAAGCACCTCTTACAAATGAATCCAATCTCTGGGACGGATCTGAAAAAGATGTACGGCAGCTATCAGCTCAGGCTCATGCGCTAGAGTTGTTCTTTTCTTTTACATGGCTCACTGCTCGCAGACCAAATGTTTAAAGTGAAAACAGATTCATCAGCAATGAGGGACTGGTATTCATCCTGCCCAAGTGATGCAACAGGACCTGACTTATAAAACAAATGTTGACTACACATCTAAATAAACCTGTGAATTTAATTTGTAGGTGCAAACATGTCATATCGTGTCATTTTATATGGCATCATATAACTGCATATCATCTGCACTGTATTAGAATATCATGAACAGGTCTATGGATCAATGATTTAAAATATTTTTTGTTGTTCCAACTTAATAAAATACATAAGAAAAGCACCAGATATATTTAAAATATCTGAATTAAAGTCATTTTGATATTTTTCTACTCAGAAATGTTGGTGGAACCATTCAGAACTTGTAATGAGGAATTCTTGACCAAAAAAGTATGCAGTTTAGCATGATTTTTTAACATACATATATATATATATATATATATATATATATATATATATATATATATATATATACATATATATACATATATACATATATATACATATATACATATATATACATATATATACATATACATATATATATATACATATATATACATATATACATATATATATACATATATATATATATATATATATATATATATATATATATATATACACATATATATATATATATATATATATATATATATATATATATATAGATTAAGAATTGTAATGAAACTTGCAAAAAAAAATAATAATAATAAATTTAATTGGTTTATGAGGAGAAACACTTAAAGGATTACTCCACCCCAAAATGAAAATTTTGTTATTAAATCACTTACCCCCATGTCGTTCCAAACCCGTAAAAGCTTTGTTCGTCTTCGGAACACAATTTAAGATATTTTGGATGAAAACTTCATTGTGACTGTCCCATTGACTGCCAACACGGATACGCTGTTTTCGTTCAGATCAAAGCGCAAATAAACGTAGAAAACATATCCGTGTGGCGCAGCTGACACAGAACAGCGTATGCAGTTTGTTTCCAGCTGATATTCTCCAAATGGCGCTACGGTGACGTGGATGAGACACGGAGGAGACGAATTGTTGAATAAAGTCGGAATTGTTATTTTCTTTGTGTACAAAAAGTATTCTCGTCACTTCATAACATTCAGATTGAACCACTGATGGCAGATGGACTATTTTGATGATGTTTTTCATATTTTTCTGGGCCTTGACAGTGTAATTTACTTGGCACTCAATGGGACAGTCACAAGCCTCCCGGTTTTCATCCAAAATATCTTAATCCCTTAGCATTCAAAAACAGACCTTAGGAACGCTAAGGGGTTAAATTGTGTTCCGAAGACGAACAAAGCTTTTACAGGTTTGGAACGACATGGGGGTAAGTGATTAATGACAAAATTTTCATTTTGGGGTGGAGTAACCCTTTAACTCTTAACTACAGATGCAAACGCTTTCCTCGTCATTATGTTGCATTAGTGCAAAAAAATCATCTAGTTTTGGTCAGTAATATTAAATTGTCCAGCAAGTCCATTTTATTTAAACCAAAATCACTTGAATGTTCATGTCATAATTAGGATTTCTGAACTCATACATAGGAATTTTCCAGGAACCACTGAACTTGCAGGAACACCAGATTTCATTTCCAAGAACTTTGCATATGCATTTAAAAATGAGATTTCTAAAAGATTCTAATGCATGACCATTCTTATTGCTTTACCTTGCTGCTTTACTCAAGGCAATACATCTTTGCATGAGGTTATTCCTGTCAGTTTGCTGACAAGTTTTTTATTTATGAGGAGAAGAAGCCGTTCCCAAAGTACCCTTTCAGTAAATGAGCAGCATTTTGGAAAACCCTGCCATTAAACTGACCTGCATTTAAACACTGACCCCCAGCTGACCTCATATATAGCACATTAGCATGTGTGAGTTTCTATGCGATTGTATCAGCTGCATACTGGTTTGTTTGTCTAGGGCTGCCCAGTTGTGAATGCATGTCTGTTTATAATTATAGGTGTGTATGTGTCAGTCAGTGTGAGAATTTATCACTTCTTTCTCACATGCGTTGGCAGAGTCTGAGCCAAGCTCCATTTGACATCCGCAGAATTCTGGGCATCTCTCAGAACACACTGTCATTTTGGAGGCCCACACATTCTCTCTTCAACCTCTTTCTCTCTCTCTGGCTTTGATATCAAACCGGATCACCCACAATGCACTTGATACTTTTATCAACGGTGACAATAGTTGCTTAGGCCAGAACAGGTGCCAGTCAGTACTAAAACCCGAGCTTAGATAATGTCAAGGACATGCAGGTTTCTCGATCTATGCATGAAGCCATTTTGGAAGGATTTTGAGCAATGAACTTGCCCTTCCAATGCTGGCCATCTCGAGCTAACGCAAAGCTGATGGACTGATCCTCAATGACAGTAAACAACACGTAGGTCAGGCTTCTGGGAGATTGCCTTTGTGTCACTACATTAGAAGTTAATAAATCTCTCCCAACTAATGGATATATCTGGCAAACCAAATATAATCTACTATCAGTTTACACAGTTATGTCATTTGATTTCTGCAGACTAGTCTCTAACTGTCTGAAGTCTGGCTGTAAACATGTAATCCTGGTTTAAAATCTGTTTAAAGGAATGTAAAGTGTGTGTTGCCCCTGTTGCTGAGTGTGAGAGGTCAGTCGTTAGTGTAAAAATAACACAGTTGCACTGATACCTTGAGTGCTACTCAAAAGAGGAATATCCGGAGCTATAACTGATATATGATAAACCTCAATGGATTACTAAAATTTGCATACAAATAACCATAGTTGTCATAATATCTTTAATCAACAGAAAAGACCCATGCATGTTGATTGTTTACATGCTCAAGTTTATAGAAAAGCATGAAATGCATGAAAAATAGCAGGAAAAAAATGTGCAAGTTTATTCTAAATTTTTCAACAGCTGTGGAACATGTACAATCTGTCTTTCTTTCTTGTTTTATTTTTTTTTTTATTCAATTCCAATATACACTGAAAAAAATGCTACTAAATTTTTTTTTAAGGTAAGCGGTCGCAAACAATTTATTTTAGCTACATTTAATTAAAAAAATATATGTTGAAAGTTAGTCAAATAAATTTATTTAAATGTAAATGTTATTTAATTGTTTATTTACATGTAGCTAAAATAAATTGATTGCAACCACTTACCTTAAAAAACATTTAGTCAATTCAATGAATCATTTTTTTCAGTGTATATAAATCTTACACTATATATAATATTAAATACAATATGTATAATATTTAAAAATATAGATTTTTATGGTTTTAGTCATAATTTATTAAAATGGTGTTTAAATATAATCGTTAAATTAGGGGTGTCCCCGACTAAGGATTTTCATAGTCGAATCGGAATTTTCGAATCTTGCGATAGTCGACTGATAGTCGAATCATGTTTGGGGGCGGGGCTAAATACATTACCAAGAGTCAAGTCAGACATTCGACAGTCATAAATACTGATGTTAACACACAGGGAAAATGTGTAACGCCTCGCAGATACAAACGGGGTAAATAATGTTTTATGTTTTGATTAAAAGATAGTTAACATTAAACCTCAGCGAAACCCTAAGAATTCACAACATTTTTTACAACAGTGCGCTCATTATAACGTTATGTATATATGACAGTAGTTATTTGTTCTGCATTTTTTGAGTTGCGCGCGCTGAAGATGACCAGTAGGACGAAGCATTTGAGAGCAGGTTTTTAATCAATGGGATTTAACTCATCATTTATCTCAAACAGAATACGCTTCGTAATTTCTACAACATAACGTTAATATTACGACTTATAGGCTATCTGCACAAAATGCCCCGAATGCACATGAACGTATCTGTGCGGCAACAACGTGCAGAAACTCGGCAACTAAACTCTAAAAATTCACAGCGTTTTATTATAATAGTGTTCTCATTATAATGTTATGTATATCAGTCCCAGCGATAGTTATTAATATTCTGCATTGTTGTTTGTCCTGCTGGCGCTGCGCTCTGAAGAGATAATCACCGTAGTACAATGAAGCGCTTTACTGCAGCGCAACTCAACCAATCTTATACGAGATAAATAATATATACACGATATGTATAAACCGGCTGAAATGTTTTAAAATCACTTGTACCCTACCTGATCGAAAAAATCCAGTCTTTCACTCTGCCTGTGTCAGTTTGAGTTTTGTTAAAGATTTAAATCCCTGCCGCCAAAATGCTCCTCTTTCGGTCACGGATTATGGAAAGTGAAACTTAAATCTATAGGGGTGGTTGGATTTATTCACGCACTTTAAAATATTTATTTAAAGCTTCTTTCTTTTCAGATTCTTATTTACAGCATTATCATAATAAGCAGTACATTAACTTATTGGAAGAAAATCGGCAGTTCTATGTTAAATCAGACATTGAGCACCCCCATATAGCCAAAATGGCATGATCATAACACCCCGCGAATATTCGACTGTGAGATTGGTAGTCGAATCAGGCTCCTCCTATCAAAGCATCGAATCTTCGACTATTCGAGGTCACCCCTACGTTAAATTAAATTAAATTAATGTTAAAAATTAAATTAATTAAATAAAAAAAAATTAAAATACATGTAGAATATTTGCATTGGCTATTCCTGTCAGTTTGCTGAAAAGTTTTTTTGTTTATGAGGAGAAGCCGTTCCCAAAGTACCCTTACAGTAAATGAGCAGCATTTTGAAAAACTCTGCCATTAAACTGACCTGCATTTAAACACTGAATTTTTAATTTAAACATTAAATTCAATTAAATTTTAAAAATGAAATGAAATGAAATTAAACTGCTTGTCCTATGTTGCATGTACTTAATCTAGCATCTTGGGGTGAAGGCTAATGTTAAATAAATTATTAAATGAACTGCATCATATTAATTTCAACAAAAATGTAAATTTTGTTTTTTACAAAAACATAGTTTTAAAACCTAAATAAATAAATAGGAATCAAAATAATTTAAAAAAATAAAATAAAATAAATAAAAGCTGTGGAATTATTATTAGTATCATAGTATCATATATCTCTTTCCGTTTGAATGCATGCAGTGAATGAGCATTATCAATAAAAATCAGTATCAGAAATATCAATAATTCAAAATCAGTCTGACCAGTCACAGATGATGCTTTAACGTTTTTTTTTTTTTAAAAAAGACATTCAACCAAAAAATATAATAATAATAATAATAATAATTAAAAAATAATAATAATACTTTTAATTTGTACAAACTGGCAACATTGAGAGTATGGCAGCCAATGTCAATATGTTGTGTGAAAAGTGATAATGTTAAATCTGTTTCAGTGGTGTAACAGGAGCTCGGTGCAAAGACACGATATGGGAAGGATGAGGGATGGAGAGAAACAGCTGTAGCGAGGATGGGATGTTTTGGAGAGTAAGTTCAATGTGCAAAGAGTCTGGCAAACATCTCTGATCACACCTTTTGTGTGGTCATCTCAGCGGTTTCCTGGGTATATCATCCAGCTCAGACACTGCCGGTCCGCACCAGACATACTTTATATGACAGCTGCCAACACGGAAACATTCTCAACACAAACTACCGTGGGTGTTGCTCGGGGTCCTGAATGAAATAAACAAATAAATATCTGTGAAATTTCTTTCATTGTTCGCATAACAGAAACTATTCAAAGCGCTCCAGCGTCAGATGAGCATTTACTAAAATGTCAACAATTTGCATTTCAATGAGATGGCTCTTTATTGCGCCATAGCAACAAAGTTTCCACCGAGAAACTTGAATGATAAACTTGACACATATGTATTCATGTTCAAACTGAATCACTCCCACTTGTGCACGTCTTTGTTACTGTGGAAAATACATTGATAGTATCAGAGCACCAACAACTGTTCTGCCAGCTAATTTGGAGATCCTTAGAGACTGATTTAACCACCGGAGAGAGGCAGAGAAAGCAAGAAAGGTGATACTGGTTAAAGAGACACAGAGGGAGATAAATCTACTGATGTTCAGTTACAGAAAGACACAAAGAGAACAATGTTAGAGGTAAATTCACAGATCTAGAATACAGAACGACAGAAAATAATAGAGAATGATAAAAAGGTTTGGGGGTGCTGTATGAATTGAGGTGACAGAGGCATGTGGATAATAAATACATGAATAAAAGAATAGGTCATCTTTAAATATCTGATAAGCCCTGAGAAAAGCCTGAGGTTTGTAATTCCATACGAGCATGAGAACAGGCCTGCACATGTTTTATTCACCTCTTTAATATGATCTATATATATTACAGGTCACTTTTTCATACCCATTCTATTCTGAAAGGCTTTAACTCAATACTGAAATTATTGTCATAATTTAGGAAAAATATAGCCTATCTGCACACTATTTCACTGAACAACTGGAACATTTTTACCTAAATATAATTATTTACAAATATTGAAAAATATTATAGAATTGCAATATTTTTACCTGAATAAAATGATACTTGAATATAAACACTTTAATAATAGTAATAATAAGAATAAGAATAACAATAAGAATTAAGAATAAGAATAACAACAATAATACTATCAATACTTTATAATATAGTAATAATAATAATAATATTTTATAACATAATATAAGTATATAGCATACTGTACATTATATTCACATTTTTATATCATATCTATATTTAATACAAATCACTTTTTTATTCTATTTTATCATTCTAAATGGCTTACACTCAATATAGAAACATTAATAATATAATATAATATAATATAATATAATATAATATAATATAATATAATATAATATAATATAATATAATATAATATAATATAATACATTATATCCACATTTTTGATTGTATCTATATTTGTTACAAGTCACTTTTTTCATCTTACACTCACTTACACTCAATATTGAAATTGTTTATGGAAATTTTCATAATTTAGGAAAAGTATAGCATGCACACTGACATTAATGAACTAATGATACACACACACACACACACACACACACACACACACATATATATATATATATATATATATAATATTATATATTCATTATATATACTGTATATTTGATTTAGACAATACTAAATGTTATTATTATTATTTATGATAAACTTGACCAAATCAATTAACATAAATCATGTTCAAATTATTATTATCATTACTATAATATAATATAATATGTTTTATTATCAGTTTTACCTATTCTGAATATGTAAAATAGTATTAAATGTTAAATGCAATTAAATATCACTTAAACACAAAATATCAAATAATATCTCATGTATTTCATGTTGTCACATTTGCTGACCATTTGAACCTCATGATAGAGGCCATTCAATTAAAAAATATTCTTTCTGTTCTTCAGCTGTGTATGAGACCATTATGTAGGTGTAAATGAGAGACACAGGCCACCTCTGGACCACCTCTCAGATGTCAGTGAATCATCATCTTGAACTTGTCGTCATTGGCTCTGTGCAAAAGCGGCACCAAATGAACCAAGGCCTCCTCCATACTCTTAACCAATTAGTCATCCAATAATAGCATAGACAGCGCCACGGCAACACACAGTCTGCCACCATGAGGGCTGAGGAGTGGGAGGGTACGAACAAGGTGAGGTAAGCATAATAACAATAAGCAGTCACATGTGAAGCTGATATATTAGAGAACATATTCAAATAGATTGACGCACATTCAGACTTTGCTTAACTTGACTGACAGTGCTGGATTATATGAAACAAAACTTTTCTGACGCACAAAGCTTGTAATTAAACAGAGTTGCTCAGACATATTCACACATGCAAACACACACTCATGTTTGGCAGATGAGAACAGGAGCATCTTGTACACTTTTGGTAAAGTGTCCCTACTTAACAGGCCTGAGGTAGATTAATGGCGACATGTCAAGCGGTTTTAAGCACTAATGGTTTGGTGTGAGTGTTTGCTCCCATCACCTGACCTTCCACTGCTGTTCTCACCATCAACTGAATCTCACTTCCATCAACCACCACACACACACACACACACACACACACACACACACACACTTGAATTTGTGGTTTACGGGGACTCTCCATAGGCGTAATGGTTATACTGTACAAACCATATTTTCTATTGCCTTACACAAACCCTACACCTAAACCTACCCCTTAGAGGAAATTATACTGGCAATTTTTGAATTTTATAAAACACCGTTTAGTATGTTTTTTTAAGCCTTTTGTTTTACGGGGACACAGTTGTAGTACCCATGTCATTATACACATTTGTGTCCTCATAAACCATATATACCAGTACACACACACACACACACACACACATACACAGCCATAGAAACCAGTCTCAAGGGAGGTCAGGTAAACACTGCACTCACCAGCCCTCTGGAGAGAGAGATAGACAGAGAGCGAGAGAGAAACTGTGAAGAAAAGTCAAGAAAGAGGCGGGCCAGTGAAAGTGCTCTAATGACTTACATAATGCATAATGCCACTTTTTAGCCGAGTCATTATAGCCATCAGCCTGAATGCTAGTATTTGACCTGTATACTTTTGATGCCTGCTGAAGAGAGGAAAAATAGATGCATTTACATGTTTCACTTAAAAAAAAAAAAATTAAAAAAAAACGGAGCAAATGCAAACCATGATTATCATGCATGAGGTGTACTTGCAGTCTTTTTCAAAAACACAAATCCAAGGGAAAGACAACTTAAAAGCTTTTCTGAAAAGCTGTTCATATACTACTATATATATAAATGTAATATATTACAAAGCATAACACACATGTACCTCAAAAATATATTGTAACGCAAATTGCAGGCAAGCTGAAAATATAGTCCAAAAATCTGAGACCACTATTGTATATATATATTGTATGTGTGTGTGTGTGTGTGTGTGTGTGTGTATACATACAATTTATATTTACAATTAATAAATACAATTTATATATATATATATATATATATATATATATATATATATACATATATATATATATATATACATATATATATATATATATATATATATATATATATATATATATATATATATATATATATATATATATATGAACACTTTTAATTAGCATTTATTTAAAAAGTATTAAATTAAATTGATAAATTGATCAAAAGTAAACAAAAAAATTGTGTAAAATGTACAAAGATTCTATTTTAAAATAAACTATGTTCTTTTGAGCTGTTTTCAACTGAGAAATGTTACTTGAGCATCAATTCATGAAAATTCAAAATAAGTATTGTAAAATATATTAAAATAGAATAAAGTTATTTTAAATTCTAATAACATTTCACAATTTTACAGTATTTAAATCAAATAAATGTCTTGCTGAGCATAAGAAACTTCATTCATAAAGATCCCAAACTTATTATATATATTAACTATATATATTGTCTGAACTTTTTCCACAATCACAATCTTTGATAATTTTCCATGTGTTCTCAGACTTTTGGACCCTGTTACACGTGACACTGTAATTGACCAGTCTGGAATGGAATAAGCTGCATTGTAAGTAATCATATTTATCAAATGACAAGGCAATTCTGCTGATATTAACAGCTCACTTGAATTTTCCATCAATTGATACCACAGTATGCTATATTAATTTCCTGTTGAGTACCATTAGAAAATGAGAATAATAAAAACCTTAAGTAAATGTTTGCACTGCTGGTCATTCTGAGAAGTGCAGCAAATGGATTGAATTTATTAATACCTGACACCACTGTGTGTGACTGCAGTAGATATTATTTCAGTAGAGACAATCACACCGCTGAATGAAAATGTACTTTTGAAACTGGGTGGCTCCAGAAAGTACAGTAAATAGGGATAACACATATTGCACTGAAACACACACATACACCAACTCCGCAAACACTCTGATGAGATCCATCTTATTTACACAAGCCTCTGTTGATAAATGAAAGAGCTTTTCCATGCAGAACAGACCAACACACACCCACTCAGTTAATGTAATCTGTAAATGTAATTGTAAACCTCATTGGCCCAGACTGTGTATAGAGAATCCCATTAGATAAGAGCAGCGCTCGAGATGCTATAAAGCTTGGTTTTCCACATCTAATCAGCAGACAGGTAACGGGAGAGGCCAAAGAACACGGAGCTTCCCTGCGTTAGCGTGTGTGTCTGTATTTCTCGGTTGAAATACACTATCGAGTCCCCTACTTGTGCTTTCATGTGGAACAGCTTCCTGGGACCCTGCAATACATGAGAAAGTGTGTGTGTGTGTTAGGAGGGTGTAGGATTCAAATGCTGACGTGAAAGGGAAATTGAGAGAAGACACAATTTCATCACAGTCAGTCCAAATTAAATGTTCACACAAGCTTAATTAGCTTGCTAGGATGAGTTACATAGGACCTTCTGTTCGAGCCCTAAAATATATAAATCTGAGAATCTGAGACTCTGACACTGAAAATGTGAGTTTTTTTTTAACCTGGAAATAACCAGAAAGGTTTTATCATTATGAAAATAAATAAATAAATAAAATTAAATAAAATGAAGATGACATAAAATGAAGAAATTCTGCATTATTAAATGCTGCATTAAGTCATTAATCAAAAAATTTGTGATACAAAATACAAAAATGCTAATATGTAACAATTCAAATTGTTGTAATCATATACAATAAATAAAACAAATAATAAAATAAGCAAATACAAAATACAAAAATAGTTTGTTATGCTCATTATTTGTTATGCTTACATATATATTTGAAAAATATAATTTAATTCAAATTATGCTATATATATATATATATATATATATTAGTGCAGTCAAATGAGTTAATCACCTTCATTGTGTTCACCTGTTTGCCCCTCGTTATCTGCCCTATATTAGTTCCTGTCCCTTGAGTTCTAGTTTGTCGCTTATTACCTCAACACCATTTCCGCTGGATCATGTCAGCCTCTCTGCTCACCCTCAGCTCACCATCTGTGGCGTGGGCTCACCGCTGGTCTACCCATATCCAGCTCCATTGGCGCCGAGTCTGGAGGATCCCTCGACTCCGTCTCGGTCCTGCGACCCAGTGGCTCCACCATGGCTTCCAGCTCCCTCGTCTCCACCGGAGTCCGTCAGTCCACCAGCTCCATCGGGCTCCCTCGTCCCTCCGGCTCCGCCTTGGTCAGTCATCCCCCTACCTCCACCTTGGGACTGCGCTCCTCCGGCTGCGCCACGTCCCTTCGTCCCTCCGGCTCCATTGGGCTCCTCCTTCCCTCCAGCTCCATCTCAGTCCTCTGTCGCTCTGGCTCTGCCTTGGCCGTCCGGATCCTCGGCTTCACCCTGGCTCTTCAACTCTCTGTTGCTGCCTCTGACTCCACTTGCTCCACCGCCGTCGGTCAGTCCCTTGGAGCCGTCAGCCCTTCCTCCAGCAAGGCTCCTCCCTCAGTCAGCTCCTCCGTGGGCCACCATTGTGACTGTGGCCTGGGTCCCACCTGGCTCCTCCTGCTCCCGCCTGTCTTCTCCATGGCTCCTCCCACCATCTGATCCTCCCTGGCTCCTCCCTCTGTCGTCCCAACCCTGGACTCTGTTGGTCGTCCTCCTCCCGGGAGTCCGTCTTCGCCCAAGCCTCCACCTGTACAGTTTTCCTGCCAGCCTTTCGCCATCCCCCATTACCATCCCACATCCACTCCTTTGTCCTCCTCCTAAATCCCCCTCCGTCCCTCCCTTTGTCTCTTCAGCACGAGGTCGCGCCTTCCGAGAGGGGTGCGAACTGTCACACCCCTGTGGACTGTTTGTTGTGTTTTCTCCTTCTGTGCCCATATTTGGCTATGTTCCTGCTCCTGTTCCTGTTCTCATTATTAGTTAATCACCTTCATTGTGTTCACCTGTTTGCCCCTCGTTATCTGCCCTATATTAGTTCCTGTCCCTTGAGTTCTAGTTTGTCGGTTATTGCTTGTGTGTGTGTGTGTGTGTGTGTGTGTGTGTTGGATTTCTGCATCTTTGGATTATATTAAATTGATTATTCTCTTCGACCTTCGTTGTCGTGAGCCTTTCGTATGTGCACAGCATAGAACCGTGACAGTATGTGTACTGTGTATAATTATTATGTATATATAATACACACACAAACAGTATATATTTTGAAAATGTTTACACAATCAGGGCAGTATATTTTTATATTTTATATTATATATAAATATATTTAATATAAACATAACATATTTTTCTATATATATTACATTTACAGTTTATATTTTCACTTGGGACGTTTTTGAAATTTGAATAAAATGAAAACTAAAAGAATTTCAAATCACATGAGCCTATATTTTATTCACAACAGAACATAGATAACAAATGTTTAAACTGAGAAATTTTACAATTTTATGCACAAAATGAGCTAATTTCAAATTTGATGCCTGCTACAGGTCTCAAAATAGTTGGGACGGGGGCATGTTTACCATGGTGTAGCATCTCCTCTTCTTTTCAAAACATTTTGAAAAATGTCTGGGCATCGAGGCTATGAGTTTCTGGAGTTTTGGTTTTGGAATTTGGTTCCATTCTTGCCTGATATAGTTTTCCAGCTGCTGAAGAGTTCGTGGTCATCTTTGACGTATTTTTCGTTTAATGATGCCCCAAATGTTCTCTATAGGTGAAAGATCTGTACTGCAGGCAGGCCAATTCAGCACCCGGACTCTTCTACTACGAAGCCATGCTGTTGTAATAGCTGAAGTATGTGGTTTTGCATTGTCCTGCTGAAATACACAAGGCCTTCCCTGAAATAGACGCATATGTTGCTCTAAAACCTTTATATACTTTTCAGCTTTCATGGTGCCTTCCAAAACACCATGTTGATCCAGCGTCCATGATTTCAAACAAGAATGTCAAATTTGGACTAGTCTGACCATAGAACACTTTTCCACTTTGAAACAGTCCATTTTAAATGAGCCTTAGCCCACAGGACACAACGGCACTTCTGGACCATGTTCACATATGGCTTCCTTTTTGCATGATAGAGCTTTAGTTGGCATCTGCAGATGGCACGGCGGATTGTGTTTACTGACAGTGGTTTCTGGAAGTATTCCTGGGCCCATTTAGTAATGTCAATGACAAAATCATGCCAATGAGTGATGCAATGTCATCTGAGGGCCCAAAGACCATGGGCATCCAACAAAGGTCTTCGGCCTTGTCCCTTACGCACAGAGATTTCTCCAGTTTCTCTGAATCTTTTGATGATGTTATGCACTGTAGATGATGAGATTTGCAAAGACTTTGCAATTTGACATTGAGGAACGTTGTTTTTAAAGTATTCCACAATCTTTTTATGCACTCTTTCACAGATTGGAGAGCCTCTGCCCATCTTTACTTCTGAGAGACTCTGCCTCTCTAAGACATCCCTTTTATAACTAATCATGTTATAGACCTGATGTCAATTAACTTAATTAGTTGCTAGATGTTCTCCCAGCTGAATCTTTTCAAAATTTCTTGCTTTTTCAGCCCTTTGTTGCCCCCGTGCCAACTTTTTTGAGACCTGTAGCAGGAATCAAATTTGAAATGAGCTCATTTAGTGGATAAAAGTGTAAAATTTCTCCGTTTAAACATTTGTTATATTCTCTATGTTCTATTGTAAATAAAATATTGGCTCATGTGATTTGATAGTCTTTTAGTTTCCGTTTTATTCAAAATTTAAAAAACGTCCCAACATTTCCAGAATTCGGGTTGTAATTTGCTGACGTACTAAAATAATAAATAAATAAATATATTTAATGATGTCTTAGATATTTCCCACCTCTCAATTTAAAACAATAGTCCTTGATCGCTGATAACGTCAAACATTAATTCTAATTTGCCAGCTGCTATTCTTTTCATTCTAAATTCGCTTTTCTTGCTCCTCAGTTTCCAAGAATGCCATTCACTTCTGTGAAAGCCAGTAGAGTTTTTATTTGCCCACTTTGCAGTCACTGTCTGCTACTATGCTGTATTTTCTTTTCCAGTCCCACGAAAGTCTGACAGGCAATCACATAGCTTAGTAAGCAATCTCCTTACGTTCTCCACAAGGAAGAAAAACAAGAGCAGCATAGTTCTGGAGAGCATCACATTAAGCGGTGTGCCCACACAAGAGCTGTGAGCTGCTCTCACACCGGTCTCCATGACAATGGTAGTGCTAACGTTCTGTTAGAGTGTCCACCAAATGAAAGTTAATGAGACATTAAAATAAGCTGACAGTGAGCTTCCGTGTAGTCATGGCAGAGGCAGTGAAAAGGGTCTGCGAGAAAAACAGTACAAAATGAGTTTCAGCATGCTGGGATTTTGTCAGATTAATTGTTTTTGATAAAACTTGCTATAAAGCAGAATTGCTTTCATGCCGAATCACTGCCAATATTAATATCTGAGGGACTTAAATTTTGTTTAATGATGCTGCATTTACAGTACTTTAGGCCAAATAAATAATGGCAATGCCTGCAAGGAAATGTACACAGAATTGCAAATGACAATCATTTCTATAGTTTTACTAATTCCAATTCCATAATATTATATATATATGTAGATATATAGTTGCATGCATATCATATTTGATACATCAGGCTTTTACAGTTATGCAATATGTTTTTTATTCCTATAGTATGATATATGAGAATATTGAGCTTATACTTGAGGAGGAAAAAAATTAATATATGTAATTACAGTTTCTTTAGTCCAATAAGTGTTCATCTAAATACCTAAATGATTGTATTTCATATAGTATTATAAAAAGTTATTCTTACATTTACTTTATAGTAATCAGTAAATACTTTTTGATATTATACAAAAAGGCATTTTTCTAAAAAAAAAATTGTAAACTATAAATCGTATGACAGAAGGCGTGTAGTGAAATTTTGATCATTTTGATTATTTAGAGGCCTTAAATTTGCATATAAGCATGATACAGTAGGCATTATAGGGTTAATATCGAAATATTAATTTGTAACGATGTTATCTGAGTCACTAAGGGCTCTCACTAACCCCAGAAGTCACTTCTGCCATCAATCAAACAGCAATCTTTTGTTTTCACATCTTCTAGTCTTTCTGGAACTTTATGCTTTTATGCTGTGAATTTTCCATTTTATATTTACTTGTACCTGTATATACTTGACCTCCTTGGAAATGAGAAAAGGCTTTCTAACAGGTCAAGTGTACCACACAGTAATTGTATTAAGGCCTATTTGCTGAGCAAAGATATTCTAAAACAGGTCTGTGAAAACGTGTCCTTGAATTTTCAGTCTGTATCCTAATTATATCTTTACTGATACAACAGCAAGGTTATTGTACAAATAGTGATAAATAACAGATGCTAATCTTCTTCATTGTCCCATCTACGTGCAGAGTTCAGCTTGACCAGTGGTTGACCAGAACTGATGGTTACTTGTTGGCTGATAGAGTGTCTTTAGCAAGAATCAGATTTCAGCCACTTGGGGAGTTTTTCAAAGCTAAATGGTCTCATGACAAAGGTTTGGTACTCCCAAAGGAACCTAAGGACCTGCTTCAGACTGTCATTCAACCCTGTCCTCGAGATTGATCTTTTTTTAAGGGTGATTCTAGCCGTAATTATGAAACAATGCTCTCTTTGGACACTTGGTTTGGAGAACTTCACTGGACGGAAACTCTTTAAAGTCAAAGACAAAGACACCCCTATTCACTATATCCAAATAGGTCTTCTGAGGTTTCTGGACATTAAAAAGAGCAAATCCACAGTAATCAAGAACATAAGAAGACAGATGTCATCTGGTCAAGAGCAGGGAGTTTTTGCACGAATACCATGTGAGAAAACAAGACGACAATTTGGAGATGTCAGTTTGCTTCATAACTTTCACCTTCAGATATAATTCCTGGAATGCCAGTATTAAGCCTTGAAAGTTTATTTTGTGGGTTTTGAGTTAAGTGAATCATTAAATAAATTACAATATATGCATTTCAATTAATAAAAATGTAGTTCAAATACAAATAAATAAATAATCAAAATGAATTCATTCAAAATGAATGAATGAATGAATAAGCAAACAACTGAACAACAAATGAAAAATCAATCAATCAATCAATCAATCAATCCTTTTTTAATGCAGGTGTTCCTCACACAATAAAAGTCCCATGGCTATAGGAATGAACGAACAAACAAACAAACAAAAATAAACAATTTTTTTTATCTCAAAATATTTTAACGAAATAAAATAAAGCACTGGAAACATAAACTAGTACACTCATTAATGAATGATTCAATCTGATTTTTGAATAAAATTCATAAAGCTATACTGTAATAAAGTACAAAAATCATATGGGACGCTATTATGGTGTTTTATTTTATTTTCTTTTCTTTTATTCATTTATTTATTCATTCACTCATTCATGGTAAATTTGCATCTTACCATCCGTAGACACGATAAACAATGTAAAAGAAGAAATGAAGATTCTTCAAGATATTCTTAAAAATTATTAATAAAAAATATTCAACGTGTTTATTCCACAGAATAAAGATTTAAGTTTAGAACACCATGAAAGTCTTTTATCATATTTTGGGTGAACTACATACTCTCATCTGCCAGTGGTGTCAAATCTCTGAAGATTTGAATCCCTTATAATAATTTTACATGGAACATGAGTGATAACAGCAGTCAGGTCACTGAGTACTTTCACCACTATGGAAAAGGGGTATTATTAAGACAATTAAAGGAAAACCACACTTTCCCCCAAATGACCTTTCCATGATAAAAACAGCTCTTCTAAAGGGATGAAAGTTTTATTTTTAAAGGCTCGTCTGATGCCGTTTCAGATTTCACCCCAGCTGTCTCCTCTTTCCCGCTCAGCTGGTTAAAATACTTCCCTATCTGACCAGCATGGAAACTCAGAACCGCACTGAAAACGGGACACACCATGTTTAAAAACAGCAAGTGGCTCTCAAACAGTTATTGTCCCTTTCAAACCCACACACGATCCAATACTCTCCCTCTCTCTCCTAACAGCTGTCCAACTTTGCAGTGAGCAGCTGTCTGATCTGACACACACTTAGCTAAGGTCAACATGGTGTTTTCCTCTTACATACACAGAGACACTATAATGGGAAATCCCATGGTGGGACAGACACCATTGACCCTCGTGAAAGCAAAGACACATGTCCGCATGTCCATAGACTTCCTACTCTTTCACTCGGCCTTGCTGTTTAGATCAGTGGTTTTCAAACTAGTTCCTGGGGACCCACGGCCCTGCACATTTTGCATGTCTCCCTAATTTACACACCTGATTCAGATCATCAGCTCATTAGGAAAGAGCTCCTTGAACTCAAATGAGTGTGTCAGATAAGGGAGACATGCAAAATGTGCAGAGCAGTGGGTCCCGAGGAACAGGATTGAAAATCACTGGTTTAGATGATTAACAGATGCCAGTAGATTGCCGATGAAATTCACTAATGTTTTTGAATACTATTCTTAGTGCAAATTCATTGTAAAAACAGACTCACTAATCTAGACTTTTTCAAATTCGGATCAAATAATGATCAAATAAAACTGTGTATTTGACTGTTTTCCCTGAAACCAATCTCGTGTTAAATTGATCTGACTCAGTAATGAGCAGCTAATTATTAATGGTTCCTAAGACCACTAATACAGCATATTAATGGAGGAATCACATTAATATCACACCCACACTAGTACAATATTAGCTTTAAAGACTTCTGAAGAAATTGCGTATGGTAAGGTCTGTCTCACCTCCCATTGGCCGCATGGGGCCTTGAATATTTTTATTACAATGAACAGCTGTGATCTAAATATAAAGGGCCACATCCTACCTTCAGGAAACACAGAGAGAGGGAGTGTGTTTGTGTACACGTTTCTCGATTCCCTCCAATCGGTTTCCTGTAGTGAAAAAGCCTTTGCACATTTCTCTGGGAAACAACATGATTTTTTTTTTTTTTTTTTTTACTTTGTAGTTTGTTTTTAACTAGAGCTGTCAATTTAATATGTTTATTTATTATAATTAAATATATAAAAATTATATGTAAATAATTATTAATAAAAAACACAATAGATTCAAATGCAACAAATAAATAAATACCTCCTTCCCCCCAAAAAATACAAAATAAAAATAAAAAATATGCAAAGACTCATACATAAAACTAAAGACAGCATGATACTTATATATGCATTTACATTTAATTTCTGTAATATTTAATTATTTAATTAATTAATCAGCATATAATGCAATTCATTTGAATACAGCAAAAGAATATATTTATATAAATAACCACAGTACAGTATACTTGAGTATAAATACTGATATGACAGCTGTCATAAGAACAAACAGCCGCTTACAGCTGACTATGAAAGTCTCTCAAAACAGCTGCCAGATTCCTCACAGTGCATCAGTGTGGAAAATATTCACAGGGGTTCTTACTAAGAATTTTTTATAAACTCAGTTTGGATTATTTATGTTGTTTATTTATTTACACATCTTGCAGTATTAAGTGACTCTAAGCAACTCTAGTGTCTCGGAGATGGCCAATCAAAAACACTCTCTACTTGTGAATCAGTTTGCACGTTTGAGCTTGTTGACACTGATTTGTTTTTGGATTGCAGTGTTTTAGACAGAATTGGTGTGGCTGAAGTCAGTAATACAACAAAAATGACTTTAAAGGATTTTTTATAAGTATTTTGAAGAGCTAAATTTAAAAAAGGAATAAATATTAATTTAATTTAATTTACCAAAGACTGAGTATTTCTCACAACTGCATCATTCACCACAACTGACCTTTTAACACATTACTTTGGTCCAAGGATTTCATGAAAACCTTATACTGTATACAAAACCCATAACTTACTAAAGAGTACAGCTGCAACTAATTAAAACATCATACCACAAGAATCAATCTTCTCTAATTGGTTTCTCTCTTTACTGAGGAGTCGAAATGCACTTCTGTGCATCTCTATATGTACAACCTAGTGAAAGCATTCAATTCAATATGTTCAATTTGAGTTTTCAGTTTAAGTAGTTATACTGATGATGCATCATATTTAAATAGGTTTCTAAATGAAGACTGAGGACCAGGTGTCTTACAGTGTCTTATGGTAAAAGCTGATTTTTGGGTAGCACTTGTCATATTTGTGCACAGTGTGAAATGGACGGTTAGTGAACAGACTGTGGGCGTGCAACCACAAAATCCAACAACAACAAAAATGAAATGTAAGTCAGATCTCTTTGTTCAGACCTTCAAAAAGAGTTCCGATGGCTTTGTTGTTACTGTAGACAAAGGGGAGGTGAGAAGTTGTGTTGACAATAACAACAGTAGACAGGCTGCAAACACTGAAGAGGATGCTTGATAAACTAGTGACGGAACCGTGTGTGTATGTCCGGCCTGGGCATGGCTGGACGATACACGGGTAAACAGGTTCTCAGTCAGGTCCTTGGTGTTGTAGTGACTCTCACAGCAGCAGCTGGTTCCGAGTATTGTTCTGGACAGAGGGAGAAAGCGTCACTACCGACCGTGTGACATCTCTCCTGGGCTGTCCCCCACATGACCTGGAGAGACATCACCTTCCCCTCTCACACACCATTCATCTCAATACATCAGCTCAACCGCCACTGCTTCCAATGACATGCCATTTATGCTGCCAATATAAATACAAAACAAGGAAGGATTGATGAGGTCATATACTGTTCCGTACTGTAAGCAGCATTTACTGTTATTACAGTTTTAAAGTTAAAGTTAACGTTATAGGTCTCAGTATAGTGCATTAAAAGGACAGTTCACCCCAAAGATAACATTTTAATATAATATGTTAACATAACATTTAATCACTCTCATTGCAACCCAAATCTGTGTCACTTTAATATTTTTAAAGTTATATACATATTTATATATATAATTATTTTTTACATTTTAAACATGCACAAACAAACACATAGGCCTACTATTAATAATATATATATATATATATATATATAGTTTATACTATATATATATATATATATATATATATATATATATATATTAAATTTTAAAATATATATATATATGTACATATACACACACACACATATATATATATATTTTAAAATTTAATATATATATATATATATATCTATAGTATAAACTATATATATATATTATTAATAGTAGGCCTATGTGTTTGTTTGTGCATGTTTAAAATGTAAAAAATAATTATATATATAAATATGTATATAACTTTAAAAATATTAAAGTGACACAGATTTGGGTTGCAATGAGAGTGATTAAATGTTATGTTAACATATTATATTAAAATGTTATCTTTGGGGTGAACTGTCCTTTTAATGCATAAATAATACAAATAATTGAAGTAATATTTTACAATATTACTCATTTACTGTATTTTTAATCTAATAAATGCAGCCTTGGTGAGCACAGGAGTTTTATTTTCAAGAACATTAAAAATAGTGTGGTTCTGCTGCTCTTCTAGCGAGACCAGCACCAGACCAGAACTAACTGGCGTAAACCAGCTTGGGTCATCGTAGAAATGCTGATCTAAGCTGGTCTTTTCAACAGGGTGTGTATCTCTGGTCTGTAATTTAAGCATGTGCTGTTGGGACAGGCTTATGGAAAGATGTCGATACACATGGGAAAATACGCAACAAGCACATAAATAAACACACACTCGGTACGTTCTTTACGTGACACACCTTTAAACAAAGTACCAACTGCTGCTAATTTCTCACTTGTTAACTTTCACTTTCTTCCACGAGATGCATCTTTGCAGCTGTCCAGACCTCTTTAGCTTCTTTTCTCAGGTACAGATCATGTTTCACCCCATATAGCACAAATAGTCAAAAACCACTTGGTCCATAGATAAAGAGCTCTGTATGTGCATGCCAGGGGTCTCATTACCTCCCTTATAGGCTCGACCCCATCATTAAACCCAAAGGACCATTAAATGAACAATGAAATATTCAAAGCCCTCTTGCCCTGCGGTTTCAGCAAAGGTCAACGGCTGTCTGTTAAGACTGACTTAATGGCAATTGTGTTTACAAGTGTGTCAGACGTATCCCCTCATCCCAAATCTGTCAATGGAAGACTGAATGAGAAGTTCAGAGCTTTCAGGAGGCCGTAAATCAAACATGTTGCTATCCGTGTCACTCAGGGTAAAGGATTGTGACCTCATAACTGTATTAGAGCTGGGAGGTACTGCGATTTGGGAATATTACTTTCAGTGGTTTGCACACGGATATATTTACAGTGTAAACCAAAACAAGCCAACACACGCACAGGGACCACACGTGCTGGCAACTTTACACTTCCAGTTCAGTTGCACTAGTTAAAGGTAAAGTGTGTAATTTCTACTCATCTTTATGCATAAATAATGACTGCATTCAAGTAGTTTCCTAAATACTACCTCTGGCTACCCAAACAAATACAGTAGCAGCAGCCCAAACTCCTGCCACTGGATGAGTCAATGCTGTTGGTCTCCAACAAACTATATATTATGATATAGTGCCACAAAGCGCTGTACACTTTTCTGGGAGAACAAACCTATGAATGGTTTACTTACACTTATCTCTGGGACAGCAGTATTTTAACATAAAAAAAAAAAATTAAAAATCACATTTAAGCAAAGAACCCAAAATTATTTTTTTCTTCATTCACTCTTGAAAAGAACACAGTTGTCTTATGATTTTATTAAAAGCAAACAATCTTATAATACATTTTTGAAAGTGCATGAATTGAAAAAATCAAGTTTTGTTACCAGTGTTGCTGTAGAAATTGTAATACAGGGTTTAATGAGATGGAGTGAGCAATATTCAACTGGTAATGTGATTTCAATGTCAACAACCATGTAACTGAAACAAGGTTATTAGGTTACATTAGATATCCTGAACTAACAATGAACAATTTTTTAGAGCACTTAATAGTCTTAATAGTTAATGTTCATTTGTAATAGTTAGTTAATGTTCATTTGTACACTCACCAACATTCAGAAGTAAGATCAGTTAATCTTAATGTTTTTTAAAGTCTCATCAAAGCTACATTTATTTAATCAAGTATATACTAAAAATGGCAATAATGTGAATTTTTTTTTTTTTTTAAATTACATTTTTTTTTTTATTGAAACATATTTTAAAATGTATTTATTCCTGTGATGGTAGAGCTGAATTTTCAGCATCATTACTCCACTCTCCAGTGTCATGATCCTTCAGTAATCTTTCTAATATGCTGATTTTGAACAGAAAGTTCAGCAATGTTATAACATTTTATTATTATTATTATTATTATTGGTAACATTTTGATCACTTTTGATCAATTTAATGCATCCTTGCTGAACAAACAAACAAATATATAAATAAATATTTTTTACAGTCTTACTGACACAAATGTTTGAATGGTAGTGTATAGGCTTACTAATACATATTTAACATTTGAAGTAATAATATATCAAAATAATACCAGTTAATGCATCATTAACACAAATTAATAATAAATAACAGCATATTTACAAATTCACATTAACTTAATAAATTAAATAATAAATGCTGTAAAATTGTTTATTGTTACAAGTTCATGATGTTAATGAATTGAAAGTTTTTGTAAAGTTTCCAGTGAGCTAAATTGCTTTGTAAGCTATACTATATGTGTGTGAATGACATTTATCGTTTACATTTTACATTAAAAAAATGAAACAATAAATAATACAGGTAACACTTTATTTTACTGTGTCCTTGTTACACATCTTATGCATAATTACAAGAAACTAAGCCTAAACCAAACCCAGTAACACTTTATCTTAAGGTGTCCTTGTTACATGTAATTACTACAGTATTAGCACAAAATTATGCATAATTACATGCAATAACCTTAAACCTAACCCTATAGTAAATACATGTTGTTAATTAATATTAATCAGTACTTAAATGTATAATTACACTGTAACAAGGACTCCTTAAAACAAAATGTAACCCCAAACCCTAATTATATAGCAAGCACGTGTTGTAATTATAATATTACGCAGTGCTAATTTGTATAATTACACTGTAACAAGGGAACTTTACAATAAAGTGTAACCACAATGTATTGTGAGGTTGCTACTTGTTGCACAAAATTAACTTAAGCACGATTACTAACTTAGTGGTTGAACCCAGGCGTCGAGCACTTCACGAGCGTTCGCCTAAATGGGACCCATTCATGGAATACGATCGCCTTGGCCCACAAAATGGAAACTACAAAGACACAAACAAATGGAAATGAACATGATCTCATAAGTGCATTACTAACACTCATTACTCTCCATTTCAAACTAGGCCTCCCTTCTATCTCTTCACTGTACAGCTTGGGTTTTAGCACATGCCTCTGCAAATTGTGTTGTGTGGTCTTGAGTTACATGGGGCACAAGTCGACGGAAAGAATACGAGATGAAGATATTCGATACAAAAGAGCTGCTCAGAAAGAAGTCTTGTGAGCTGTACTGACTAAAGACATAAAGAAATTTCTTATCCGGTGTGTGTGTGTGGAATTCTCAGGGCAGGAATAATTTCACACCAACTCCTGGCTTTATGTTTTTGACTTCCCCCCACCTCTCCCGGTTTCCGCTGAGGTCTTTTTTTTTAAAGCTTTTTGCTTCCTAAAAGCACCGCAGACCGCATGGGAAATTCCTCTCCTTTTCCCTCCATACAGGGGCCTAACCGCGTCCAGTCAATAAAATGAAATCCTCTCTCTTTTTCCTCTCGACACACACACACACACTTTGTAAACATTTCATTCATTCATTCCCTTGCACACACACATAAAGACTCTCTCATTGAAACACTATAAGACATTTTCCACAAATAGGGTACAAGTTGTGGTTGCTTCATTTTGTGCTATTTTAAGAATTAGAGGCATAAAACCCATGTGGTTTATTGTGAAAAGTATTAAATATGATAGATAAACGATGATTATCTAACATACGGTTAATCTAGTATACTAGTTTTAAATATGTCAAATGACTGTATCTTGCCATAAAATTGTACATTTGGCTTGTACAACCTCTTAGCCTTCTCAAATGTATGCAGCAATCAAAATCATATTCATGATGTGGACATAATCTGCTGATATGCAATTAACTGTAGTAAAAAAAAAAAGTAAAATATTAATTAACATAATTTTTTTTTGTTTAACAAATTTTAATTTCCAAAATATATATTTTATATAAAAATATTTTAATTATATTTAATATTAAATTATATAACTGATATGTACCTTAATTTAATAATTATTTTAGTGCTGTCAAATGATTAATCGCATCAAAAATAAAAGTTGTATATAAATACATACACACACGCATGTATATATTTAAGAAAAAATATGTTATCTTCATATACTAAATATATTTATATTAGTGCTGTCAATCAATAAAAAGAAATTAACGAATTAATCGCATATTTTTTCTGAAATTAATCGCTATTAATCCCACCTAACATTAAAGTTTTTAAATATACTTTTATATTGCAATAATTTCACATTAAATCTTCAAATTAATGTATAAACAACATAAAGACAGTCTTTTTTAAATATTTAATGGCATTTTTTTTTTTTTTTTGGACTGAAGGTCAGTATCACTGATACCAATACTACTGATGTCTCTATGAAATAGCGTTCCCCCTAATATTTAACCATTGTCATAATTTTGACAGCATTAATTTATATGTAATATAAATTACATGAATATAAATATATACATGGAAATATTTTCAAAACATATACTGTATCTGTGTGTCTTTATATATACATAATAAATCTATCTTTATATAAAAAGCATTTATTATATAAAAATATAAAAACTATTTAGTAAACTTTATCATAACCTTTTTCAGCATGCACACACTTGAAGAGGAGAATGCTCAGAACAGTACGCTCTCAATTATAGATTAAAGTTCTGGACTAGACTGATAAAAATCATGAACGTTCAGATTGGATCTGACTCATTTTTCCTTTCACACTCCACATAACCTCCTGCCCTGTTTTGGACCATTAGGTAACACATTAGGTTCTTGGTGACTCTCACTCTCATTCCCTCCTTTATTTTGTTAATAAATACATATCCTTCCCACACCATGCCCACCTTTGTCTATATATCGTAATAACAAATTCTACTTCCGTCGTACTAGGTTGCCCTTTTTGTTTACTTACTTTCTGATGAAGCACTATTGTTGTGTTGGTGTCAAGACTTCTGACCCATTTGAGGCTCTTTGTATGAGAAAGAACAGACATGATAACATTAAGGACAAGTTGTTGTTGTTTTTGGTACTAGATGAGAAATTGTTATCCAAGGCTAGTGTTGCAGTTTGGACGCATCTCTGTAATAAGAGCCATTCCCTGAAAGCCAAAGCAGTTAACAACCACAGCACAACTGATACATTCGTAAAGCTTCCAGATATTCCGTAATGGGTTGAGGGAATACAACAACACATTCGGATTTGGATTCATGCCTTGTGGGCTTTAAATCAACCGGGATGTTTAGAAAATCTCAGCTTCGTGATCGGAGAAACCTGTTACGTGATACTGCATCAAGAAGGGAGTTAACAGCAGACGAAACATCCAAGACTTTTGGATCCTTTCCTTGTCACCTTTTGCACTCCTCTTGAAACCTCATCTTGACCTTTTTCCTTCTAAAACAAACAAATAAATGTTTAAAAAGATACTAGCTAGAAAATTTGGGACGATGCATCTGTACACATAGAGAAAATATATATGATTTAACCATACAGAATAAAGTTAAGCCCTGTTGTACAATATACACTGAGAAAAAAAAAAAAAAAATCTGTCAGAAATTATTACATTTCATCAATAATTAAAAAAAAATAAATTAAATTAAGAATTAAATTTTGATGTAGAAAAACTGAAAAAGTATTTTCTTATAAAACATATTTCAATAATATTTATTTACAACTTTAAAAATCCTTTTTATAGTGTAGAAAGATTATATCTTGCAGGAATGCATCAGATCATCCATCATGTACTCGTGTAGTTCCATGGAGATTAAATACTTTCAAGCATAAAATAAAATAAAAAATAAAATAAAATAAAATAAAATAAAATAAAATAAAATAAAATAAAATAAAATAAAATAAAATAAAATAAAATAAAATAAATGTGGATAGTTGTTCCACATGTTGGAAATGATTTTCCCTAATGGATAATTACCATTTAGACTCAACTGGAATATTTTGTGTATTGAAAACCTAACTGAATGGGAAAACTCTCCATAAAATAAGATGTGTTGAAGTTACTCAACAAATTGCTGTAACTGCTTTTCTGTTCAGCATAATGGCAACTCCAAAACCTGAAAAACATGACATAAATCTGCAAATACCAGAATATTAAAGACTAACATGTATTCCTCTTATCTCAAAAGTACATAAAATAACACAATTTCAACATTGTAACATGCAAAGCATGGGAGCTAGAAATCCACTCCCCAGTGTCAGTTAACGCAACACAAATGGAGAAAGTATACTTCCATTTTACTAATTTAGTTGGATTGACAAAATATTTCGAAACTGAGCTAGAGTTTACTAATAGAGTTTACTAATGTTTAATTACTTCAACATTATTTCTCATTGAATATCCTAAAATACAAATTTACTCTTTCTTGGAATGAAAATGCTTTTCAGTAGCCCAAAGATTCATAAGACAGCCAATGACAAACAGCGAATAACTCTTCATATTAATAACACTGTTAGCTGTAATGCACAATCCTCTGTCGAGGCGCACAAAGCCACAAAGCTCTTTCGTCACCAACCTGCCCCAAATCATCATCTGCCCCACTGCACTGATGGGCTATGCATTGCAGGAACTTTTAGCGAGGGATCATGTAAAAACCCCCTGCATATTTGTGATGGTCCCCTTACTATGGAATGTGCATAATTGTGTCTTCGCTGTGCGTGGCCCATGACACTTTTTAGTATTAGTCTAATTCGTCTGCTAGAAGGGGCGTGTATTCAGAAGGACATGGACAGCTGCTCTGCCAGGATGGCATACACAAGCCTTGAATGGCATGGTGATTTGGCACACATGCATCATCACGTACACCTAGGTATCATTACGGATACCCTTATGAAAGAGAGATAGAAAACAGGGCATATGCCAAGGTTAGACAACAGAATCTGATGGGTATATACACCAACCTCTGTGCCAGTAAATGTCTATCAGTGGTGTCCACTGTCATCATGAGGGCATTGCAGAAAGGGAAGGGAAGGGAAGGGAGGGGAAAAGTTGGCATGGATAGATGGGGGGGTAAACTATATGTATATAAAAAGAAAAAAATCACCAGCTGCTAAATTCAAATCTGCGCTCGCTGGCTGGCACAGAGCCAGAGGTATGCACGTTTTTAAAGCACTGCGCATTATAACCAATCACATACGATTCTGTTGAGCTTATGAATGCAAGGACCAATCAGAGGCGTTCAGATGAGTCATCGCTGAAACACGCTGTTTAGTCACCGCGCGCGCTGGCTGACTGAATTCTTTCATCTGAAACAACAAAGTGAAGAAGTACGAATGTAAGTACGATATTAATTTCACAGTGTAAACAGCTTTAGAGATTATTATGACAGTTTTTGAGAGTGCTTGAACTCGCTGGACTGAAGTGAAAACATTCTTTGATATTGTAAACGTTCTTTGCTCTCTTCTTGTACACTGAAAATGTTATAGGCTAATTAGTAATGTTTTTATTAAATTCACATTAAATACAAAGTCAGTCATATTAAAAGTATTTTATGGCATGACACTCATATCTGGTACTTAAGTAAAAAGACGAGCTTTTATGTGCAGTTAATAGATTACAGTATTAGGCTACTTTGCCCATCGCCCATTATAGACCAAATAACATAATCTATAAAGGTGTCAAATGCATTTACTTACACATATTTGAGAATCGAGATATTTCATGATATATTTTAGGGATATATCGAATTAAATAAATAAATAAATAAATAAATAAAACCCCTGCTGAAAAAAAAAAAAAAACAATAGACACCATTACAAAATTAGTAATGGTTTTACTGGTTATAATGGGACTTGTATTGGTTTTACTGGAAACTGTAATGGACCCTGTGGGTCTCTACTGGTAATTGGTTGCCTTCTATTGGTGGCTTGTTAAAACCTATAAATCCTAATGGAATATGTCCTAAACCCCCCAACCCCCCCTTACTCGTGCCCCCTCAAAAATAATGAGTGCATGATGCCCCTGACACTACAATACAAAATTATTTGTTAAATAAATGAAACATGATGAAATATTTAATTTAGTTGAAATTGTAGATTAATTCCAGAGATTGCAGCGATACATGACATGGTGAAAAATGACTGAATGAATAATACTTAATGTAGGTTAAGATGAATTTAAAAATCGTGCCCCCTAAAAGCACAAGTGGCCCCTGTCTGGCCCCCCCCAGTTACTGTGGTCTAGAACCGCCCCTGGTCCTAAGGCTTATTTCCTTCATTATCCCAATTACAGATCAATCCTTTCGTCAAGAAGAGCAGTAGGGCACATTGGAAGCTCCCAAAGGAAACAGTTTGGGGTCGATCCAAGAACAAGCTTTCATTTCTCTCTGTTACATCTTCTGGCTTATTTCAGCTAACAATTGTGTAATGATATCACATGTTTTATGAGCTGGCCAAACTGGTCAAAATGACGAGGATCAAGTCTTGTGGTTTGATTGTGTGAGAGAGCCAAAAAACATTCATACATATGTGTGTGTGTGTGTGTGTGTGTGTGTGTGTGTGTGTGTGTGTGTGTGTCTAGTCATGCACCTGCTGCAGCTGCTGCTAGAAAGATCTGCTGGTCAATAGATCCGATCAGTCCTGTTCATGCAGGCAGCACTTGCTACAGCAAAAAGAGTGTAGACCAGCAGAATAAAGAGTCTAGACCAGATTAAGGTTTGACTGGTTAACATGATTCAATTAACCCATGATTCAATTCAATTAACCATGATTCAATTGTTAAGTCGTTTTAATGTTTTTGATACAAGTCTCCTATGTTCATCAACCGCATTTAATCAAAATATAGTAAAAATAGTAATATTGTGGAATATTATTACAATGAAAAAATAACTGTTTTCTATTTATAATATATTTTAAAATGCAATTTATTTCTGTGATTCTTCAAAAATCATTCTGATATGCTGATTTGGTGCTCAAATTATCAGTAATAATAATAATTAAAAAAAAGCAACAAAAAAAAAAAGCAAAAAAGCAACATGAATGGCTCAAGTGACTGGTTAAAACCCCACTGAGCTGATAGTCTCTCATGAAATATTCCCTCAGTCAGTCATTTGTGACTGGTGAACCTGTTATATCTCTCAAACACATCATTTTGCACCTCTTTCCCTCACGTTGTTGTTTATGGCATGCTAAGCTGAGACAGGAAGCTCTTTTTGTGAACAGGATGCCCCCTAAACACCACACTCCCTCTCAGCAAATAACTTTAACACTTTGCCTTCCCGTAGCCAAACACAACCACCACACACACTTCCCTTCACATGGGCCTTTCCTCTGCAGAAAAAAATCCTGGTTGTAGACATAATTAACCTAAACTCTATTGATTCAGGTCCCGAATCACTTAACTAGTCGGATTCGGTAAAAATAGAACGCGAAAAACGACTCAGCTATAAACTATAACATTGCCACGTACTGTTGTGATGACTGATGCTACATCCCCCTTTCTCTTTGAACACAGACAAAAGGAAGTCTCTTGTAATGAGAACTTAGTAGGAAGTCCGTGTAAACGTGCGGTAATGCCTAACTTTATCGCCATGAGGAAATGATGGTGCTATTCTTCACCTTTTTGCCAGTTTTAGATAGCAGAGTTACGGCATGAAGCGATTTTTCCACCAAAGGAAGGGCTTTGATTCCAGTAACAAGGCCACTTACTCAGACTATCATTAAGAGCAAAGGATATGCACACACACTCACTATTTATCTCTCTGATGACTTTTTTCTCTTTCCCTCTCTCTCTCACACAAACTCACACTCTATTCATTGTCTTTCCCCTAAGGTAGAATGAATGAAATAAGAGGTGAATGAGAGAGAATCAATGAAACCCAATCTGAAAAGACGAGACCACCCACTCTCCTTTCACCATCCTCCCCACCGTATCCTAATTAAGTTCATTCCCACTATTCGCTCAGGAGGCATGAATAACCAAACACACACACACAAACAGCCCGAGGAGGAGGCGGGAGCCGTAACAGGATGTTGTTTGAGCTCCATATCCTGTTTTTTCCCTTTTCCCAACGAGCAACGACACTGCAGGTGCAACGTGGTGATCACCCCACCGCTCCATCCCCCCTCCTTTTTTCCATCTTCCGAACTCATCTCGCTCTGCCATGTGAACGCTCTTTATCTACAAAACACATACATCTTCTGCTATTTCTAGCACAAACTCACACTGAATCTGTACACAAGGTCTTTATGTGTGCGTGACAGTGACTAACTGTGAGTGGCCTTGGTTCTTGAAGTATTCTTCCCATTTTTATTTATTTATTTATTTTTTTTGCATAGCGGTATTATCATTAATGCAAACTAAATGAAAAAAAAAAGTTTATAAAAATGTAACTAAAATATAAATAAAAATATAAATAACAAAAAAATAAATGATTTTAGCTTTTGATGCATGATATATTATACAATTGTAAACTTTTACAACACAAGTCTGCATTAACCTTCCTGTTGTTTTCTGGTCATTTTGACCCAGAGAGGATTTTCTTTTTCCAGAAAATGTTAGTTAATGTTATCACATTGGGCTAAATATTACACAGGGTATATCCACTTCCCAAAAATATTTGTACTTCTGTAGGAATTGTTTAATCACTTCGTTAAACTTGTGGTGTTCCCGGTCTGACCAGCCTACAAAAAATGCTTGTAAATTTCTTATGCTATATTATTACCAAATATTGTTGGATTTATCATTCAAAAACTGAGGTGCACAAGCTCAGATCAATGAGACGTACTATGACAATCAGTTCTAAAAAGTTATACAAAAAAATTGTGCTATTTTGAAAGAAAATGTGTTGACGAAAAGATTTTATCTGGTGATAATGTATGCATAATGCATAATTAAAAATTTACAAGCAATTTTTAAAACGCCAGTCATTTTTGATTGGGAACACCAAATAAGAAAAATATTTCCAGCACATTTAAAAATGAAAAAGAAAAAAAGATAGCAATAACACTAAACTGTCCTGGGAAACCACATACTGTACTGTACATTTTTAATCTATAATGCTTAGCACATTTGATTCGGCAGCCCTAAAATAAAAATATAGCAGCCATAAAACGAAAATAACTAAATAATCTGAAACTAGAGAATCTCTAAACAAAAACAAATAAACAAAAATTAAAACTTTACAAAAAAAAAAAATTACAATAACACTGATACTTTTAAAAACAATTTCAAATAAGTGTTGTGAGATGAATCCCATTTCAAATTTTGAAATGATGTAATGGAATGGGAAAAAAAATCTGAAAACTATATACAATTATTAATTTTATTATTTAGTTACTGAACATTGCAGAAAGAAAGAAAGAAAGAAAGAAAGAAAGAAAGAAAGAAAGAAAGAAAGAAAAAAAAACAGAAAGAAGCATATACCATCTGTTGATCTCAAAGCTCCTGATAGGTCTGTTCTGAAAGGTTTATACATTACTGCTAGAAATAAATTTCTCTGTGGAGAAAACGAATGGGATTTTTACTTCCAGAATCCCACTGTTGCACTTTATTGGGTAGTGCATGCTGTTATATAGTCTAATACGTAGGATAAATTAGTCATGCAAGTTTTTCCATGACTGGTTGTTACCTTATGTAAGGTCCTTATGTCACATATCTTTTGTGCAAATATTAAGAATAGCCACTGAGTTTTTTTTTTTTAACAATGTCCCATAAGCATAAGTCTCATAAGCCCCCTGGTCTCTCTCAACATGCTTTTCTGTTTGAGCGGTCTGGCATGAGAACCGGACAGTTTGATATAAAGGTCTGCATAGACCTTGTGTCTCGGGTCAACGGGTCTTTTGTACTGCAATCAATTTACAGTGTCTTGCCTGAAAAGCAGCAACGGATGTAAAATTAAAACCGTCTTTCACTGGAGGCCCTACTTTTTAAAAAATATAATTTAAAATTCAACATGAACAGGGTCCCACAAAGCACCTTCCTCTGGATTACGTAAATGCATAAATATCCGAAAAAGTATGAATTCAGCTCAGGTAGGTGGCTTTAATGATCGCAAAGACTTAAAGACGACCACCTCCCCCCATTTCCTCAAGAAAACGAGGGGAGAAAAAGGCAAGCGAGAGAGCTGCACTTCATTACAAATCATTTTCCCGTTTTTAAGTGCAATCATAACAGTTTCCATGACATCATCAGCTGTCAGTATGGGAAGCCGGTCCTTTATATTGTGAAACCCAAACCAGGGCACAGAGAGGAAACCGGCCCCCTCACGCTACGAGAAGTCCCACTGAGAAGCACACTCACAATGATAAATGTTACACATGCGTGTAAAGGTGTGAGTGCGTGCACAAAGCCATGGAATAACATTAATAGCTATGAAAATTCAAACAAGGCCACTCACAGGTCACCACATACAGTACATTGGCAAGAATGGCCATGAAACTTAGGGAGGCAGTATGACCAAAATCTCCTGTCATAACAGTATATTCCACAACAGAGCTATTTTTTAAAGGCAATTATAAACCTAAATGTTTCACACTGTATGTTACATAACTATCTAGTGATATCTGTATTCCCATACTTTGGTGACTTAAATACTTTTTAAAAATGTAACTTTATCTGTTTTTTTTTCTCTCAAATTTGGAACTTGATAGACAAAAACCAAAAGGTAGGCCTAATATTAATCAAAACAAATGAATTAGTCTCATACTAGTGCAAAACATCTTCGCATTATAGAGCACAAAACAATAAAGCAATATAAATATGACCAGATAAGCCACGAAATAGCACATACACACATTATGTGCAGTATTTAATACGACAAAATGGATACGTGTAACATGACATGTCGCTTCAAAACTAAGCTCGACTCTTGCACGTGCGTCGCATTGGTGCTTTCCGAAATGTATCAGACTGCAAGTCATACTGCAAATTGCGTGTAACATTCTCAGCTCTGTTGAAAGAGGAAATACAGACATAGACACGTAAAAGTCTGTCAAAAATATACAGCATCCATATAGTTAGCACGTTGTATGTCGCCATACCACATACACTGTCTGTGCCAAATCGTTAGTTTTTTACATACTTTTCTGCCGCCATAGATAATTAATAGAGTGCAACAGCCTACCTTTTTAGCACCCTTGGTTCCGGAAGTAGGATTATAAAAAAAGTCTTCATTAAAGAGTATTAAGCTGTGAACCAAACCAACCAGCTATTCACCAGAGGTGAATCATGACAATCTTTGATTTGAAGCAAAAAAGAGTTTAAAAATCAGAGAAAAAGACAAAGGTACAAAACGGTAAAACTAAGAGCAATTTAAAACTATATGATTTAAAGATGCCGATGTATAGAAAATATTTTTCACCTTTTTTTGCAAAATATGTAATTTCTTTGAGAGCTTAGGGAGATTGATTAATCTTTCACAATGAGAACAGGCACCAAAGTGTTCTTTTGACACAATTCTCTGATTTCTTTGCAGAATCATAGATTTTCAATTGTGCTGTTAAACACGATTTTTTTTTTTTTTTTAATACGTTTTTGTTTTTTGTTTTTTTAAATGCAGGGCTGATGGCTTCAGCAAAAGTATATCAATTAACAACCTCAATTAACAAGCTCACAGTATATCTGTCTTTAACAAAAATTAATGGGATTTTTTTTCTTTCGGAATTGACTGTTGCACTCATAAGCAAACACAACAGACAGACCCATTCAAAATACAGCACTAGAAAATAATTTGATCTGCACTGAGAGACAAGTAGAAAAAAAAGAAACGTGTTCACAGATTAGATATTTCTACAGGCATATGTGCACATGTCACCTTCGACAAAAGAGCTGGCGTGCAGAGCATATTTTAACACTTCCTCTGGACGTCTTGTGTTTATGACCCCTCAATCTGTGAATTCTCATAAGTAAGAGGAAACAAGATGAAGCTCCAGTGCCAAGTGGGTAAACAGAAAAAAAATAAATAAATAAAAATAAAACACTTGTTTAAACACACTTGACTGAATTTGTTTCTCATGATCTTAAAACTTAAAGGCCTTTATTTGGTTTCTATGGTGTAGAATGTTTGTGAGAACCTCTCAGCTTGGTTCATTTCTTACTTCTAAACCAATTCTAATGACAGAATTCAATAGTATTATAAGCTACAGACACATTGGAAGGCCGAATCAACACCATGACCATTATAATCATTCACACACTCTTCTTTTCCTCTTTAACTCAATTAAACCTCCTATGATGTCCTATGAAAAATAGATTAAAAAAAAATATATATATATTTTTTTAACACAAAGCATACTCCATTTTTGTTTATACTGAAATAGAGGTGAAGGTCTCCATTAGTGAATGGATCCTCTTGCTCTTTAACTGGATTTAGTTGAGAGATTGTGTGAAAAATATCTGTTAAGATCTTGAAACAGAGGCCTTGAAGTTTGCTATAAATACCTCCTCTATCCAAAGGGGACATTATTTAGCTCAAGATCATGGGAGGAGGGATGTGCGTCAAAAAACACACAACGCATCAAAGCAGGTGTCCGTAAATAGGGGCCCATTATATCATGCTGCACACACAGGGGCCACAGGATTTCATCTTCTCTCACTCCCCTCTCTTCTCATCGGGGTTTTTGGACAGACAGGCTTTAATTTTGGAATGTTTTGTCTGTCGTCTCTGCTGGTTTTTGGCTGTCTATATTATGTGTAATACGCTCAACAAGTTCAATGAGTTCATGTGGCCGCCTTACCGTATACACTAGCTCACAATGTTACGTGACTGAAGCCTAAACTCCATTCTGCTAAAAAAAAAAGTCTGTCAAAGCCCAAGCTTTTGATTAAAAACTGGAGCCCAGCCATGTGTCAAAAGTCCTCTATTGAAGCCCACATCTCTCAAAGTCTTTTTCATTACAGGACGAGACTAAGAAAAGGCATTTCTGAAGTATAAAATCCGTTTTTATTAAGCCCCTTTCATTAAGGTCACAAAATCAGTCAACTGTTATCTAAAATATTCACAAAAATCTGTTCAGCTGTGCAGACCAGCAGAAATACATGTTTGTACATCCACTCTCTCAACGCTAGTTCTACAGAGAGGAAAAAACACTTAGAAAAAACCTTCAAAGATTATGCCTTATTTCTCATTGCTGCAGTCTTATTCATGGGTAAAATTAAGTCAAAGCTTCCATTTCATCCTCTGAACCTGCTGAATGAATGAACTGTCCTCAGCTGCAAAGGAGCATTGCAAAAGAAATAAATAAATAAACATGGGTAAATTAAGGGTAAAAAGGCTGACAAAAGGCAAAAAGGCCCCAAAGTCCTCAAGCAAAAAACTCACTTTACTCTTTTTACAAAGCAAAGGCAGTTAAAAAGCAAACTTGCTGTGCATTTACGGTCAGGTTCACTACACACTGTATAAAAAACATATTCTACACCCAATTTGAATAGCAGTGTACAGTAAATCACTAAAAGCAGTAACACTACTAATTAAGCTCACCCAAAACTACAAATTCTGCCATCATTTATTTACCCTCGTCTTGTTCCAAACCTGTGCTTTCTTTCTGCAAAACACAAAATATATTTTAAAGAAATGTCCAAACTACATTCAAATAAAATCTAACTACTAGATGAAAACTTAGACTTGAAAAATCTTAAATGAAAAAAGAAAATAGTTTAAACTGAAGTACTACTAAAACTAAAATAAAAATAAATTAAAGTTTAAAAAAATTAATAATAATACTAAAAGCACAATTACTAAAACTGACAGTATATAAAAAATTCTAAATATTAATAAATACTATAATAATGTATAAATGATACAAAAATAGCACTGATGTCGAAGTGAGGCATTTTAAGTTGTTCATCATTGTTTTCAATTATTTATAGAATTTAACATGTTGTATAAAAATAATTACATTTTGGCATACATTTTTGATTAAGTTTAATACTGTCAACCTAATTGAGATCCACTGTTTTTGTAAGATGAAATGGAACTATGTATAAATCATTATTTTTTTCATCATTATATTACATAAATCATATTATCCGATTTTTACACTTTAAATGGGGTTGCTTGACTGAAATTGAACTACTTTAAATTGAGAGCAGCTTGTACCTTGGGAAGCTCTGTCAAAGTGGCTTCCCAGCACTCCATGACAGTTAAAACAGATTTGAATATATTTGTGAACTTCAAATGCCTGAAGGCTTCTCAGATTTGGATAGAAACCTACATGACCCTCTACAACCCCCCTCCAACACACTGTGATTTTCCCCATCAGGTTTTTACGGCATCGGAACAGGAACAGACATGTCCTCACATTTCCTTGAATTCTTTATCTGTGGAGATTCATAGGATCAGTCACATCAACGTGCAGACGGAGCTTTGTGATTAATTAAAGCCATATTCTTATATTCTAGTAAGAGGAGATGAACTCATCGGATTCATTCTTTCTGAGACCACTTGATTAAAGCAGAAGTGCAGCAGAACACAACATCACCAGTGGTTCTGAGGGCACGTTTTTTATTGTACAGTACAGGTGACAAATTCTGAGTTTAGTCAGCATGTGAGTAACACAGAGCTGGCACATAGAGACCTGCTCACATGGAAGGCTGAACCCCTTTAATTAACAATCAGACGAATACACATCTCCTTGAGACACAATTTCTGATGCCTACGGTGTGGCTCGCCATTTTCCTGTCAAAGACCCAGAGGAGAGAAAGAATAGACAAACCACAGCAAACACAAAGCATAATAATTATATGATGACCTCCTGTTGATTTTTGATCAAAGAACTCTTTTCTGCTTCTATTTTGATGTTGCAATGACTAATAAAGGATATATACAAGTGGCTTTTGCTAATAAACTAAAGAACGAACGTTAATGTGAAGAAGAGCACATAAAAAAACAAACCTATAGAAAGAAGCATGTACTGCAGCAGTGATCCAAGGCAAAAATGCTAACCTCAGAAATTAAGACACAAATTTGCAATAATTTCAATGTAATCATAGTCAGAAACTTTTCATAAGTCTGACATCTATTGTGTAACACTGCTGTCCAAGTTTGCATTAAAAGTGCTTCAAGCATTTTTCTTTTTTAATTAAAAAAAAAAAAAAAAGTCCTTACTATATACTGCAGATAAAACCAGCCAATCAGAAGAGTTCAGTCTTTTAGTCATTTTGCATGTTCAGGTTTGCAGACATGGCTCTAGAGGGTGTGCTGACAGCCGAAACAGCTGAAAACACTTACAGCACCTTTAAGCAAATTTCAAACGCTTATTTTGCATCCCCCACCTCTAAAAATACTTGCCTGACTTTTGGACAACCTGTGAAGATGAGAATTGCCTGAGAGAGAGTGAGATGTTGAGTTGATCATAAGTTGGGTTCTCAGTCCAGCTTCTTGTCACATCGACTAAAATTAATGGGAAAGTTATCCGTGGGACCACAGAGGGCATTCTGGGATTGCAAGTCATAAGACCACAAAGCTTGGCATTTTTTCATAATTGTTCTCTCATTATCATTATATGAAACTGGTTACGTTTTTAGTTTCAAAATGTCTTAACATTTTTCAGAATATTTATTTTGTTCAGCAAGGATGCATTCAATTTATCAAAAGTAACACTTTTAAAATGTTAAAAGCTGTTCTTTTGAACTTTCCATTTATCAAGGAATCTTCAAAAAAAAAAGTGTCAGGTTTCCATAAATGTTTAAAAGCAGCGCAATTGGTTTCAATATTAATAATAAGAAATGTTATTTGAGCACCAAAAATTAACAAATTACAATGATTTATGAAGGAAATGTGTATGAATATGAAAATTCAACTTTGTCAGCACACGAGGTCAGATCTTGCATGGAGCCCCAGTCCGAGGAAGATTGACAGTTATTTTGTGTTTCTTCATTTGCAAATAATTGCACCAACTTGTCACCTTCTCACCAAGCTGCTTGGCGATGGTCTTGTAGCCCATTCCAGCCTTGTGTAGGTCTACAATCTTGTCCCTGACATCCTTGGACAGCTCTTTGGTTTTAGCCATGGTGGAGAGTTTGGAATCTGATTGATTGATTGCTTCTGTGGACAGGTGTCTTTTATACAGGTAACAAGCTGAGATTAGGAGCACCACCTTTAAAGCCGGGCATACACACTCTGCGATTTTCGTCCTATTTTGAGCCGAATTCTGACTCGTGCGACTCTTTTTTGAGTCAGGCCAAATTTTAGCTTTGTCGTGCGTCGTTTGTCGTGTAGTGTACAGGGGGAAACAAGAAGCGATTAGCCTCTCCCGACAAGCAATAGGACGGTCGGATGAATTTCTGACATGTCAGAAATTTTGTTCGCCCCTCGTGAGGGTATCGCACAGCTGAAGCAGAGCTAAGAACCAACTAACTTTTGCCCTCACTGCGCCTGCGCGAAAACAGCACTTTAACTATTTAGACTTGCAGCAAGAAAGAAAACGAGAAGAGTGAGATCTATAGATAAAATAACATTATTATCACGGGAAATATGAATCATTGTCCATCGTTTTGCAATCAGTGATAAGACAAACACGTCGCAAAATTATAAATATTTCCGTTTTAAACCATGAAGGCGAGCCAGTGCATACCACACAAACAATTCACAAACTGCATGAGCTTACAATGCCCCTGAAGACGTTTTCAAATCCAGTCAATTCATTAAACTGCTGAAAGTGAAAGTAAAAACTGGCCGAGCTTTCGGCATCTGTCGCTGCATTAACGGCACATATTCTCTCAGAGGAGACGAAAGACATATTGGGTGGGTATTGTCTTAATTTATTTTCTAAAAAAAAAAAAAAAAATCTCTTATGGCTGATATCCAACCCGATCTCATGAAAGTGCGTATAAATAGTACGCCAAATAAAAATTGGCGTAGGCTACTATTTATACGCATTTTCACGAGACCGGGCTCGATATACGTAGTGAAAACAACAACAACATCGCATGTGATCTTCTCGTACAGTGTGAGTTGATACCTTGCTGAAATCGCACAGTGTATCTCAGCTCCTTACCTGTATAAAAGACACCTGGGAGCCAGAAATCTTGCTGATTGATAGGGGATCAAATGCTTATTTCACTCATTAAAATGCAAATCAATTTATAACTTTTTTTTGACATGAGTTTTTCTGGATTTGTTTGTTATTCTGTCTCTCATTGTTCAAATAAAGCCACCATTAAACTTATAGACTGATCATTTCTTTGTCAGTGGGCAAACGTGCAGCAGGGGATCAAATAATTTTTTTTCCCCAACTATATATTCTTTTTCCTGTTTCATAGAAAGACCCTCTTCAATTGAATAAATATGACGATAAAGTGACAAGAAACTGATGAAACAGCACTTGAGAGAAGAAGAAATTAGGAAAAATGAGAAATAAAGAGAATGGTGTAGATGAAAGATGTCTCTTATTCCACCAGCCATGAAAAAATAGCATTTTCAAAGTGCTTGTGCTGAATGTTTTCACTTGCACTGTCATCTCATGGTCATGTCCACTCTCTGATGTCTAAATGTTATAACATGGCTGGGAACATTCATTTGGATGAATGAAGCAAACGAAGTGGAGAAATTTGGGTGGCATCCAGCAGTCATCTTTTTGAACGAGGACACTTTAGGACAGAAATTTCCAGAACTTGAAAAAATGTAAAGTCAGTTCTCACATGTTTCAGGAGTTCACTAACATGCTTATTTTTGCATTCTTTTGTTGGTTGAATTTTAAGGAAACATGTCCAGATCACATTTGACTTCAAAAGAATAAAATATTTCAAATAAAAAAAAATTCAAACAATTTTGGGTTATTTTTGCATTATGACAATCCCTTTTTTCTTTCTTTTTTTTTAAATTTGCATTCCTTCACATTCACATTCTTGATGATTTTCTTTAAGGAATCCATAGTTTTTTGCAGTAAAATGCCGCAAATATTTAAGTCAGCATATAAAGGCAATACAACCTATGATGCTGTTTTTAAAGATACTATTGAAGTAACATTTCATTCACACTGTATAAATAATTTTTTTGTCATCCAACAAATGTAAAAATAATGAAAATGCCACATTGGAGACAGGTTGTTGGCTGGAGGGAAATGTGATCTAGACATGGCCTTGTCAGTTTTCACCCAAATAATGAGCTTTTTTTTTTTAAGGTTCGACAATTTAATTCTACAGTATACAAATATAATGCATATATACTAACTAAATTAAACCAAGGTAAAAGGAAACCTATAATTTCTGATTTCAGACTGACTGGCCAAAAAAATAAATAAATTAAAAAAAAAACAACTCCTGACCATTTTAATGTAGCATATCAAAAAGAAACAGCGAAGATATAAGAGAACTTTTATGTTTGAATCAAACAATATAACGATTACAGGCAAATCAGCAGTGTTATCTATTCTGTATACAGTGGTCACAAGACAAAACAAACAACCAAAAGGAAAAAAAAAAAACACGCCCACACACTCATACACATTCATCATCTCCACCTTACAAAAATGATACGAGAATAAAACCAGAAGCCCAGAAAGCAAAGCAACAGACCCCCCGCCACTATCTGAAGCCTGTGGAAAGCAAAGCATGTCTTATGACACAGCAGCGTGGGTTTTGTAGTTTGTTTTAATGCAGGTGTTTTTTTTTTTCCTTTTCTTTTTTTCTATAGAGAGGCACAAAATCAGGCTTCCGAGTCACAGTGAGGCTTTGAAAGAAGTGTCAGCTACGTGTGTTCAGACTTTTATATAACGCTCACATGCAGACACGTACACACACATGCTCTCACAAATGACCACACGCTCATACCTGCACACCACCTTAAAATTAAAAAGAAATTGTCAAGTTTCCAATGAGAAAAACAGCAGTTACAACACATACAGAAACTGCAGAACACCTCATTACTGTTAATACATATACACTGTGTATAATAATAATAATAAAATAATGATAATTATAATAATTTCCAGTTGGATTGCAATTGAAAAGAGTGAAAATTCTTGATTGGCTCAGAACAAAGAGGTCTAGATGTAGCCAACAGACTTAGATACCTTTTGCCCAAAATCACCTTGGTTTAGACGAATAGCATATAAAGCACACGAGCGTTTACTCACACACACACAGTTCATGGAGGGTATGTGAAAAGCAGTCTTTTCACTTCTGGCCATTAACGTCTGATTCAGGGACAGCTCTGTGGGCCCAGACCCTCACTATAAAGACGGCATTTATAAACTGATCCGAGATTAGCCTTTAGTGACACAAATGCACCAATCAGACTTTGCAAATTCAGGAAAAAAAGAAAGATGCTCCATTCATCCACTTTAATAACCATCACTCCTTACAGCCAACACAGAATATTGTCCTCATTTAACAAATTCAAGAAATATTTTGAGTATATATACATATCTAGATAATAGATAAATATATCTATACCACTCTCTCTCTCTTTTTTTATTTTTTAATTTTTTTGAAGAACCGGACGTTGTGGGGGTGGGTAACATTTCTGAATACTTTAAGAATTACATTGAGGTGCCACTGGGGAAACTCAAAAGACATCTATAACAGACTCACCTGATGCTAAAACTGTTTTTTGGATTGAGAGGTAAAGCTGGAGGAGGACTGGGTTTGAACAATAGATGAAGTTTGACTTGGGACTGTAAAACCTTTTTTAATGTACATGTATGCACATACAGCCAGGCGAAGAATTCAAACACACACACGCACACACTCGCGCTCGTTCTCGTTCTCCCACACGCAACCACACATACATGCACACGCGCTGAGATTCCCGTCCCATGCCCTACTCCGTGTTTTGCTAGGAAACGGCCCGCCCACCCTCAGTTTCGGTGTTCTTTCCCCCAGACTCTCCTGAGTGCCTGTGCACTGTTGGCTGCTGACGTGGGCGTGTCTTACAGGTGTTAGTCTTGCTATTGGTGCTTTTTCTCAAATAGTCCCGTCTCCCCCCGTGGCAACACGTCAGATTTGCTGAGAGGGACGTTCTCAGTCCCCGAGGATGCTCTTCACAAAGCTAGCGACGTCGGTGTCTTTGGAGTCATGGAGGGTGAAAAAGGGATGTTGCTGAGTGTGGAAAAGATTTGAAACGTCAATATTGTGCCAAATTATGTGCTCAGAGAAAAAGCTACATTTATGTATATTTCAAAACAAAAAAAGTGTACTAGTGTAATACACAAGTAACATGTACAAGCTATGTTAAAATAAATGAAAAATTATATATATAAAACAATTATATATATATATATATATATATATATATATATATATATATATATATATATATATATATATATATATAAAAATGCTGCTACTTTTTTTTTCAAAAAATTGTGCACTAAGTCTTTAATCAGAAAACACAAAATTCACTATATACTATAAACAAATGCTGCTGCTGAGTGGAATAAAATTCAGTTTGTACAATAAATACATGTATTATATAAACATGCTGAGTGGATTGCAATACAGACTGATTATATATATTGTATTTTGTGAAAAATATAGTGTGCACTTTCTAGGTTTTTAATAAGAAAAACACAAAATTAACTATTTTCAGTAGTAAAAATGTCTGTTAAAGTGAAAAAAGATATAATACACTATACTTAATGTAATAAAAATCTTTTATTGTGTATGTATGCATGCATGTGTGTATATATATATATATATATATATATATATATATATATATATATATATATATATATATATATATATATATATATATATATATATATATATTTACATATATATATATATATATATTTACATTTAGTCATTTAGCAGATGCTTTTATCCAAAGGGACTTAGAAGCAATAGGTTTAGATAAAATACAAGTCAAATTACTGTCAGCTGCCAAACAGAATCAGATGGGAGGGAAGGTTCAAGTTTGGATCGAAAGCACAAGTCTGACACCTAAAGGCCAATCCAGGGAAGTGAAAAAAAAAAAAAAAGTTTCAGCATCAAACTCACCATTAGTTCTGTGTAAGTCGGCCGCTCTTTGGAATTCTTCCTTAAGCTAAAACACAACCAGAGAAAAGCAAAACATATGTTAGAAACGCAATACAAATTAGCAGAACTGCAGCAGAAACACGCCAAAACCTCAGTGCAAACTGTGGCCTCAAGTACTTCCCCTCACAATGTGACAGAGAGGATGCAATCAGGGTTTCTACATCCTGTTCGCTTTCCAACTACACAATGCAGAGTCAAGGTATGTATAGAGTGTGTGTGTGTGTGTGTGTGTGTGTGTGTGTCTTATGCTACATTTAAATGAGTGTTTTCACTTTCACGAAACATTGTGGTGTCAGCATTGTTTCGGAGAAATGCACTTCTACAGAACACAGTCATGATCATTCCACATATGCGATATATCGTGCAGCCCTAATACACAGTCACAAGTAAAACATCTTGTGTCAATTTATAGGCTTAATTTACATATTAATATCCATCTCGGGTGATGTAATCCCAAATGTGTATTACAGATCTAACACTCATTCAGTCATTCAATGTAACCATATTGCATTTCTATTACAAACACTGAAGCATCCTGGAGAGAAAGTATTTGGCCAGTTTAGTAATTGTCGGGACGATGATTTATGCTACTGTTCAAATGTTTGAACAGTAAAAACATTTTTTTTTTTTTTTTTTAAATGTTTTTGAAAGAGATGACAACAAAAACAGTAATATTGTAAAATATTGTAAAAATATGTGTTACAATTTAAAATAACTTTTCTATTTTGTAAATAACTTTTCTATTTTAATATACTTTCAAATGCAATTTATTTCTGATGGCAAAGCTGAATTTTCAGCAGCCATTACTCCAGTGTCACATGATCCTTCAGAAATAATTCTAATATGCTGATTTGGTGCTCAACAAAATATTTTTCCTAAATAAATAAATAAACAAAGCGATACATTATTTTAGGATTATGTAAAATCAATTTTACTGTCACTTTTAATCAATTTAATGCACCCTTGATGAATAATATATATATATATATAAGTTTCTTTCTTTCTTTTTTAAAGTACCTCAAACTGAACATATTTTGTTGATCCAGAAAAAAGTAAAAACTAAAAAAAAAAAAAAAAAAAAAGTACACTTTTTGTTTTAAGTACTTTTTGTATTTGTGTTGCAGCCAGTGAAAGTTGGCAATCATTGTTGTTGTACTCTGGTGTGTAAGTGTGCAACTGTGTGTAACAGCTCGCCCACCATTGTGACGTGAAGTCCACAAACTCGGGTGAGAATCGATCTGCAGGCAACTGGGGCGATGGCTCTTCCACCACCTGCTTGAGCTGCTGAAATGGCGTTCCCCATGAGTCATAGGGAAACCGCAGAATGGCCAGCTCGATCTGACAAGACAAAAAACAAACCATAAAGTGCCATGCAACAGAGGAAACGGCACTGATTTATTTTTTTTTTTTGTTGTAACTAGGGCTGCAACAAATGGTTATTTTGATAATCGATTAATCTAACAATTATTAGAACGACTAATCGTCGATTATTTCACTGATTAATCAGTAGACTTTGATTATTCAGCTTTTGCAATTATTTCAAATATTGCATTATACATATTCTAACAAATAAGTAAAGGTAATTACTTCAGCTTTTGAAAATCATATGTGACCCTGGACCACAAAACCAGTCAATTTTTTTTTTTATTGAGATTTATACATCTTTCCATTGATATATTGTTTGTTAGGATAGGACAAGATTTGGCTGAGATACAACTATTTGAAAATCTGGAATCCGAGGGTGCAAAAAACAATCGAAATATTAAGAAAATTGCCTTTAAAGTTGTCCAAATGAAGTTCTTAGCAATGCATATTACTCATCAAAAATTAAGTTTTGATGGAACATGAACATGATCTTTACTTAATATCCTATGATTTTTGGCATAAAAGAAATATTTATAATTTTGACCCATACAATGTATTTTTGGCTATTGCTACAAATATACCTGTGCGACTTAAGACTGGTTTTGTGCTCCAGTGTCACATATGCAATTAATTACAATTATTACACAATAAATTGGTAACACTTTAAAATAATGTTTCATTAGTTAACATTAGTTGACTACATTAGTTAACATGATCTAATAATGAACAATACTTCTACAGCTTTTATTAATCTCAGTTAATGTTAATTTCAGCATTTACTAATGCATTATTAAAATCACAAGTTGTGTTTGTTAACATTAGTTAATGCATTGTGAATTAACATGAACTAACAATGAACGACTGTATTTTTATTAAATAACATTAACAAAGATTAATAGTGTAATAAATGTATTGTTCATTCATGTTAGGTAATACATTATAACACCTTACTGTAAAAGCGTTACCAAGGCGTAATAATCAAGGAAGTTTGCTGCTGTACCATGGCTGCAGCAGGCGCAGTGATATTACGCAGCGCCTGAAAGTAGTCCCCAGCTATATCATGAAACTAGTTACCTAGCTGGGGACTACTTTCAGGCGCTGCGTAATATCACTGCGCCTGCTGCAGCCATGGTACAGCAGCAAACTTCCTTGATTATTACGCCGGAATGAGAGTATAGTTCCTAGCCAAATCGGCCTAGAAAATCGCAACTTTTCATTTTTCGTCGGTCTTAGTACACGATGTAAATACAGAAGAGTCAAGCTTTAAATAGGAAAAATATGGAAACTCTTTGGTCATTTTTGAACGCGATGCTACTGGTCTAATCGGATTCAATGAACTATGCTAAGCTATGCTAAAAGTGCTATCGCCAGACCCGGAGATCGGGTGAATAGATTCCAAAACGGTAAAACTCAACTGTTTAACTCTGGGGGAGTTGGAGAATGAGCATATTTCCAAAAAAAGTGGAGTGTTCCTTTAACCGCTCTAGCGCTGTGTCTCTTCTTCTCTTGAACTGCATCAGAATTACAGTCTTGCGCTACAGCACCTCACTGGTCCAACCACATTATTGCAGGCTCTTACATTTGGTCATATGAGATCAAACAACTACTCGACAACAGAAATATTTGTCGACAATTTTCTATTGTCGACGTTGTCGATAATGTCGACTAATCGTTTCAGCCCTAATTGTAACAATCAGTAAATAACAGAGAAAGACCTTTTTATGGATAATTTACAAACACTTATTTTTTGCAAAGCGAAATTTAATCATCACTGAAGCTGGACAAGTGAAACTGTTATTCGTATAAATGTAAATGCATTTTACATGTGTAGGATTTTATCCATAAGCAGGGCTGCAACAACTAATCGATAAAATCGATTATTATCGATAATGAAAATCATCGACAACGATTCTCATTATCGATTAGTCGGGTCTGCCCACAGTACACGTCCAAATTCAGCCGGTCATGTCAAATTAACGTTACAGCACTGAATAACGCATTTCTATGGCCAAAATGCATCTAAAAACAGTGGAGGAAACAGAATGAGATGCTGCGGGAGAAGTACATGATCCAAGCTGCACAAAACATGAGAATTCTTTATTTTAAGCTTTAAGTTAATGCATTAGCGTAATGGCTTGCCCTGTCAGGCGCTTTGACAGATGCGTGTGCGTCCTCAGCGCAAACCCTTTCAGTTTACAGTCATATCCTTATCTGTAAATGTCACAAATTCACGCGAGCATTTCCATTTTTGTATAAAGTTCCATCCTGAGAGTCTGCGTTAAGTTTAAATCTTTACTGAATGAGCGCGAGCACGGCGGGCGCGTGAACGCGCGTCAGAGGGGGATTAATATTCAGCGCAAAAACATTCATTGTGCTGAAATATCTGTTGTTGAAAATTAAATTAAGGTTTAAAAGTCAACATGTAGTGCATGAATAGGAACTGTAAAGGGATAACCGCATGTAATTGTCTGAATATAAATATCAGATGCTTCATAGCCGCCTTTTACAGGATAAAGAAATTACAGTAAACGTGACTGTGATCAAAAAGTTGGTTAACATGGAGTTTGTGTTTTTATTCATCTTTATTATCTTTATTATTATCTTAATTTTTGATGAAGAGATTTAAACAGTGCTTAAATTTATTAAAACAAATGTATTTAAGGTTTATAACAAATAATGTAAGCTTTGTGCCACTGCTGCTCTAAACTAACAGTATTGGTGTTTACTAAAATCTTTTTTAGCTATCTGTATTGGTTAGTCCTCCAATATGCGTAATCTCTTTAGTAACAGTAAGCTATTTCTAATGCTATAATATAATTATTTCTGTTATCTAAGAAAGAATGAAAGATCTATGAAAGATTTTTTCAGATGCCCAGTTACAGTCAAAAAGTAGCTAAACAATGCCAGCAAGAATGCATGCTGTTATGAAAGGCAGGAGGCTATTTTTTTTATTATGTGAATAAATATTTAGTTGTTTCAGTTTGTTATTTGCCCAATAAATGACAATAACATTTTTAGATTTAAACAATTCTTTGACAGATTCCTAAAATATTTGTGTTTTCTCTTTATGACAGGTGGTCTAATAAATTGTTAAGCACTGTATATTTTCATAGCATTCAGTTGGCACGTTTGTTTGAAGGACATTGGGCAGAATGTGGAAGTGTTTTTGTCAATAAAATAAAAAAGAAGAAAATTGTACCTTTTTTTATCCGATTAATCGAAAAAAATAATCAGCCAATTAATCGATTATCAAAATAATCGTTAGTTGCAGCCCAACCGTAAAGTGTGAATAAAGTTGTTTTATGTTGTTTTATATTACACCTTAATTTTTTAAAATCAAATTTAAACCTTAACATATTAGCAATAACAAAAGTATGTGATTAATTGTGAATAAATATTTTAAATAAACTGACAGCCCTAATATTAATACATAAATTTTGAGTGCAATGTATGAAGTGTTACAATTAATCAACACTGAAGTGTTAAAAATATACAAGGTCATTCAGACGTACCATTGTGATTCCTAAACTCCAGATATCAGACTTGACATTGTAGCCTTTCTGATTGGTCTCTGGGTTGATTCTCTCAGGCTGTGAATGAGAAAGAAATATGACTGATTAACATGATTGTGGGCAAAAGAGGAAGTGTGGTTTGATAAGTAGACTAGAGAGATAAGCAAGCCTGAGAAAGTGCCATAAAAAATGTGTCACTTTTGCGCTTACTATATTCTACTCCAATGGTTTTCAATCCTGGTCCTGGGGACCCACCGCTCTGCACATTTTGTATGTTTCCCTTATCTGACACACACAGTTCAGTTCATGGAGCTCTCTGCTAATGAGCTGATGATCTGAATCAGGTGTGTTAAAGCAGGGAAACATACAAAATGTGCAGAGCAGTGGGTCCCGAGGACCAGGATTGAAAACCACTGTTCTACTCTATGACACAATCTCTCATTTAGATGTATAACATTCAGTCTAATTCATTAATGAGTACAGTAGACATTTTCATTATTTGTGTTTTAAGGCAAACAGTCAAAATGCTTAAAATATCAAAAAGTAAATAAATAATAATAATTCTGCAGTTTCACTGACCCTAAATGTTTATAATATTGAAAACAATCAAATAAAAATTTCTTAAAATCTCAAAATTATTTAACAAATATGTAATATAATTGATAAACATTTGCAAAATAAGAAAAATCCATATTCTAAACCTGAATATTTAGACTCATTTAGAAATATCGCATTAAATGTGAACAGCTCATGTCTAATTCATTACTGAGTACAGTAGACAGTTCTATTATTTATTTTAAACAGTCATAACGCTTGAAATACCAAAATATATAAATAATTAAATAATAATTCTAAATATTTATAATATTAAATAGATAACAAAAGCTAACAATCTTAAAATTATTTAACAAATACTTAAATATAAAAGTCAAAATGCTTCAAATACCACTTTAAAAAATTCAGCAGTTTCACTGACCCTAAATGTTCATAATATTTAAAAGACATCAAATAAAAACTGATTATTATTTAAATACTTAATGACAATATTAACAAATATACATTTATTTCTTATACATATTTTTTATTTTATTAACCTACACAAACAAACAACATGCAAAATGAGAATAAATATTCTAACCCTAAATATTCAGATTAATTTAGAAATATATTGCAATAAATGTGTTTGTGTATATTAATGTTAAATGATTATGAAGATGTACATGGAGAAATTCCAGCATTCGAAAATTATATATACAACTCTTCTTTCTTCTTGCTTACCGCCATGTATGGCTTGCAGCCGGCATCCATTGTCTTCGCCACTGAATCCACGAGGTACCCGCTGATGCCAAAATCACACATTTTCACCTGACCCTGCATGTTTATCAGGACGTTAGAAGGCTTCACATCTGAAGAAAGACAGAAAACGTGAAAATCAGTTGCTGGCATCATTAAAAGGCAAAAATACGACGCTGTATTTGAGCCGCAGCTCACCTCTGTGTATCACTGACAGGTTGCTGTGGAGATGCTCCAATGCTTTCACGATCTGCAACGGGAATATAAAACATCAGGCTCATTACAGCTCTGCAGGAGTTACACAGCTTTAAAATGATCGTAAATCCTCAGGAAGTGGGCATGCAATTAAAAATAAACATGTGAAGCATTAAATCTGTATAAAAGACAGAAAATCAGGTGGTACTTACAGAAACGGTGATCTTTCCCAGGATGTCCTCTGGGATGGTCATACCCTTCTCATGCACCTGTTTATAGAACTTATCCAGAGAGGTGTCCATCAGCTCCATGCAGATCCACACGTCACCCTGACAACACAATGAGCCAATCAGGTTAGAGCTGGGATAACTTCAGACATAACAACAACCTGACATAAAAATGAGACAGCAGGAAATGACTAAACAGATTTCCATTGTAGGACTTCCTGTGGAACTTTCCTTTCAGATCAAAGTACAATAGTGGAGTTGAGACATTGTAAGGACACGGATTCAGATACCTGGGCTTGCTCAGCCTTTAGTCTGTACAATTACCACTCTGTACTCTAGTATTAAAATAGCGACAAATGCTATCAGGTAAATGAGATGACTGCTCGGTGCATTTACTGTACCTCTCTGAACAGGGCTCCATAGAAGGTAACAGTATAAAAGCAGTCGACTGTTCTCATGGAGATGTCCAGATCCATTAGCAGCCGCTTCTGCTCCTGTGTGTTTACTGTGGCCCGGATTCGCTGTAGAATAAAATGGGTCAGGGAAACAAGCAATAATATTGTCAATTATGATAGTTTCAGTGCTGGATGCTGATAAACAGTGTTCAAAAAGTATTGAATACATACTATAGTTACAGTTTTGTCTATTAAGGTAATGTCACAGAATACATTTTCTATGGGAAGGCCACTTCAATTTTAACTTGAGATGAATAATAATAATAAAAATAATATAGTATTAAGGACACAAATAACCAAAAAGGGTAACTTCGTGTTTAACTTTTGGGGTCAGGGCAGCCTGATTTTTATTGATAAAAATTAACACTTATTTAGCAAGGACGCATTTAATGTTACAAAAGATTTCCACTTTAAATGAATGCTGTTTGTTAACTATTTATCCAAGAAGCTAGAAAAAAGTATCAGATTCTATAAAAAAAAAATATTAAAGTAGCAGAACTGTTTTCAAAACTGATAGTAAAAAAATGTTTCTTGAGCAACAAATCAGCATATGAGAATGATTTCTGAAGGCTCATGTGATACTTGCCATCACATGAATAAATTACTTTTTTTTTCTTAATTTCTTAAATATAATAGAAAACCGTTATTTTAAATTGTAATATTTCATAATATTACTGTTTTAACTATATTTCTCATTAAATAATTGCAGCATTAATAAGCATAAGAGATTTATTACAAACTTATCAACCCCAAACTTTTGAACAGTAGTTTATATCTTCTATGAGTTGCTTAATAATGTTTTAATGAAAAACAAAACAAGAACAAAAATAATCAAAACGTTTAACTTAAGGAAGATTACCTTTTTTATTTTTATTTATTTATTTAATTTTTTTTTTACACATTTTATGAAACATTTTATACTGCTTGAACAAAATATTATTAAAAAAAAAAAAAAAACCCGATGGTTACGATGGAATGGATAAGCCATTCAAAGCCGGTTCCAAGGTAGTTGTAAGATGCTAATAAACACACCAGCACACCTCTAACCACACATTCTATATAAATATGGCAAGTTACAAGGTTGCTTAGTAGAGCACTAGAACTATATGTGACCCTGGACCACAAAAGCAGTCTTAAGTCGCTGGGGTATATTTGTAGCAATAGCCAAAAATACATGGTATCGGTCAAAATTATAGATTTTTCTTTTATGCCAAAAATCATTACTATGTTAAGTAAAGATCATATTCCATTAAGATATTTTGTAAATTTACTACTGCAAATATATTAAAACGTCGTTTTTGATTAGTAATATGCATTGCTATAAGAATTCACTTGGACAACTTTAAAAGCAATTTTCTCAATATTTAGATTTTTTTGCACCCTCAGATTCCAGATATTCAAATAGATGTATCTCGGCCAAATATTGTCCGATCCTAACAAACCATACATCAATGGAAAGCTTATTTATTGTTAAGATGTATAAATCTCAATTTTGAAAAATTGACACTTAAGACTGGTTTTGTGGTCCAGGTATGACTTGGCAGAAAATTACTTTATTTCTGCAATTAATGCTACCAAATTTAATTTACTGACCTTGTTACTACAGTTTTATAAAAGCCATAAGTCACTTTTTCAGCTGATTGTAGGCTTACTGGTTTGTTATTACACTGAATAGCATTTTAAATACTGATGTGCACTGCAAATATAATTCAAGAAATACTAGGAAAATGCTACAAGTAGAACAACTAAATCTTGCCCATTTCTGTTGAACTGAGACATTTAATTACAGCAATATTCCCCACATGAGTCTGGCTAGCATAGGCCTGCATGAACTCACCTTTACTGCCATTATTACTCCACTTGGGACATGTCTCATCTTGTCCACCACTCCATACGCCCCTCGCCCCAACTCTCCAATCTGCTCCAAATCATCAGCCTTCACTACAAAGTTCTGTTCACAAAAAAAAAAAAAAAAAACCACATGGTAAAGGTATCATACAAAGTTTATGAATGGTGAAATTGATACGCACACACAGTGGCAGATAAAAGGAAACCAAGAGAAAAAAAAAAAAAAGGATGGACAAACGGGAAAAAATGAAGCCTGCATTCCAAACACAGTCTGAAAGACATCTAAAAAGAAAAAATAAATGGCACAAATGAGCATAAGCTGATTGTTTCCTATGAAGAATGGAAGCAAGCCATTCCTGATAACATTTTCCAATCCCTGTTTCAGCTCGCTATCACTAGCAATCACAACAAATGCCTTAAACCTGAAGGCAACAATAACCTGGCTCCATGGATATTCTTCACAAAAGCTTGTACGTTCCAATCTGACTAAATCAAAAAACTAGTAAGTTACATACTCTTTGGGTTTGGTTGTAAGACAAAAAGTCTTAATCTTTGCCAATGGAAAATTCCACTTATTTGATGAGTTTAAAATAAATATTTTTACAGCCTGAGAGGCAGTAAAGTACATTCCAGGCTGCCTACAATCAGACGTATTCAAAAGGGCTGTAATGTGCACTGGGCCATTCTTTACAACCCGCCGGTTTTTCACCGAGCCAAGCTTTCGTATCAAGCCCAGCACAGGAGTTACATCACCATAAAAAGCAATGTAAAATATGACATTTGAAAAGATATGTCTATCACCTTAGCACGGGAATGCAAATTACAACAACGCTTTGCATACAGGTGACCCAAGGACAGTTCTTCTCATATTGTTTTTTAAAACAGATGAGGAAGAGATGCAGGTGAAGTGAAACCCCGCAGCATGAAATATTTCCTATAGAGGCTAGTTTTTTTTTTATTGCTATGAACAGATTAATGCAGATTTATTTTTAATAATTAAAAAAAAAAGAGCAAAAATGAAAAGGGGAAAACAACATAATAGAAGACAGGAGACAAACAGGGTGAAAAAGTATAAGATGAAAATACACAAGATTCTCCTTCTTAATTAAAGAAAGGATGATGAAACGCACCTTATCTCCAATAGTAACACAGGCTTTGGAGTCCAGGTCTCTCGGGGGTCTGCGCAACAAGGAAATTCCATTGAGTGTCCTTGTCTGACACGGTAAATGACTTGCTAACTAAAGGCAGCCTTAATTATAAAATCTATTCTACTTACACACTCAGACAGAAACGCATAGTTTTAGCACCATTTATGAATATAAATGTGCTCTCGGTAACGCCAAGAGAAGCGTAATTATCTTAAAACTTAATCAGTGCACTAAATCTGCATAAAATCTTACGTAGGAGCAGGTTGGGGTTTCTCAAACACCTCTTTTGGAAGCTTGAGTGGTGGCTTCTTTTTACCTGCAGAGGAAAGGAAAAAGAAAAAATCATCATTATCATGCCCTTTTAAAAGGTCCTTTTAAGAGAGAAAAAAAAATGTCTTGCAACAAAAGCTTTATGTGAGATAAAAAAAAACTCAAAAGGCCTGACTAAACAAAAAAGGCATTCTGAAACCGTCCCGAGGGATATAGAGCCCTTTCCTTTATTTCTGCTCCCCATGGAATTGCGAGATTCCCTATCGGATGAGCACTTACGGTCAGACAGCGCAAGCGGCTCCAGATCCTGCCTGAGTAAATGCGAAAGAGCGAGAGAGTGCGAGGAGAGAGAGTGCAAGTGTGAAAGAGGGAGGCGAGACGGCAGGGCCAGGTACGTTCTCTCCATCTGGAGCAGATCGGAGGCGCTGCCGCCACGGGCGTGACCCAATCATCGTGAGTGACACCAGAGAGGGCAATCCACATACCTGATGGCACAGGAACAGCCCACACCCACCTGACTGACTCATTCCAGTCTGCTAAAGACAAGCAATAGGTATAATGTGCTCTGTATGAGATACTGAAATACATATCAACAGTTGTGCCTGGATAAGGACGTCAGTAAATGCTAAAAAAGATCAAAGAATATCAGTCTCTGTGTAGCATCAGCAGCTCTCAATCTGGTACCTAAATGCTGTCTGACTCATAGGCATCTGCGTTTTAATGCTTATGCATGTGTCTGCGTATAGTCTGAAAAGGTTCAAACTTCATTAAAAAATTCATTAAAAATAGTTCTAATTAGCTAACTAAAATCTTAAAACAATGTTTAATTAAATGTAATTAATTTTTATTTAGAACGAATCAATAAATAAAGACTGTCATTAGCTTTTAGATTTTAGATTTAGCTTTTCAAATAAAGTTTAATTGCATATTAGTTTTTGCTGTTGGTGTTGTCTTTTTTTTTTTTTGTTTGTTTTTTACATTTACTGAAATGGTGATGTGACAACCTTGTTACAGAATTTGAGGTATTAAAGCAGAAATGTGCAATTTCTGTGCTACTACCACCAAAAAAAGAATTGATAAAAATAAATAAAATAAAATGAAATAAAATGACCAAATAAAAATTGATATTTAATCCAAATAAATAAATAAAGAATTGATAAAATAATAAAATAAAATAAAAATAAAATAAAATGACCAAATCAAATTTAAATTGAATCAGACTGAATCAAATCAAATCAAATCAAATAAGGTTGAGGCAAACTTTCTGTGTCTGGATGTTCAAGCAAACAGAATAATGTTTTGATCGCAAGATAAAACCACAGTAGAAGGTTTAAAGCTATGTTACAGGTTAAAATTTCTGAGCCACTACCACCAAAATGAATGGCTAAAATAATAAATCATTAAAAAAAAAAAATAAAAAAAGATGCAACAAAAAAAATAATTCAATTTGAATTAACTAAAAATAAAATTATTTTCAAATAAGTAAATTATAATCCTTAAGCACAATGACCAAACTGACCCATGTGCTAAAAAAGATTATACACACACACTTTATAATACAAATACATTTAAAATACAAAACAAGTGAAAAATAATAGCAGGCAAGCAAATTAATAGGCAGTGAAGGTCAGTGAAAAAAAGTCTTCAGCCTAGATTTAAAACCAGAAATGGAAAGAGCACTTCTAATCTCATATGGCAACTTAATAAAATGAAATAAATGAAAATTTGAATAAATAAATGAATAAATAATTATATGGAACATGGAAAATTGAAAAAATAAATAAATAATAAAAAAAAAAGTTTCCAGAACACTTCCCCATCTGCCATTGGTCAGCCAAACAGATAGTCCTGCCCAAACTCGTGTAGGGCTGCTCAAACAAACAGAGCAAAGCTGACTGCACAACAGAGCCACAGTGTTTAAAGTTTTCAGGACAATCAACACACAAATGGTCTAATTATAGTTAGTCTCATTAATCTGAAATAAGAGGAAGTATATTAGCAGCACACAATAAATCCACATAATTTTTTAACAAATATTCAACAGCTGCACAGATCACTACCAGAGAAAAAAACCCTGCAAAGGTGTGGCTTCAAAAAAGTCCTGACCACATCATGAGCCCACAGACAGGAAACAAATGCTGAGACACTTCCCATATTGTCACAATTCTACACAAAATACGAGCAGCTATTTGCCAGTGCAGCATGAGAAGGGGGTTGTGCATTGTCAGCCTTCACCCATAGTCCTGTTGTATGTCCGTTACACTATTGTTACCGGCAAAAAAGTAGTTCTGAACCTCTCCCACCTGCCTTTGCATGCACAACAATAGCAACAGAAAGCTGACACTCAAAAAACTCACCAAGGACTTCAATCCCTTTTGAAGTGAGGGTACAAAACCACAAAATGGTCGCACGCCTCCTGCAGAAAGTACATCACCGATCACGACTGCCAAAATAACTATGCCCCAACTGGAAATCACTCCCTAGCAACCGACTCAAGCAATGTTCCGTGTTGAAAGCCCTGATCCTTAAAATCACACATGCTGACACATTACAGGCCGAAACCCAATAGCTTTCTTCAGACTGATCATCACATCAGTGATGTAGGGAAAAGGCTGATCTCAGTTACTGGACCTCTGTGTGACTTTGCTAACTTTGCGAAAACTGTTGCATAAGCATTAAACACAGCCACTTCAGGCACTCCAAATATAACAAGTGCCCTTCTATGTCACAATGCTGCCCTGAAAAGTTCCCGGTGTTGGTATTGACCACTGCAATTATAGCCATAAAGTGACCGGAAGTCGTCCGTTTTTATCAAGAGTTGGCAATTAATGAGGCAGCATGAGCGAACGTTGGCGATGTGACAAAGTTGAGCAGACTAAAATGGTAAACAGTCCAGGACTATAGCGAATCCACAGCCTACAGCAATTTAAATGTGTCCATGTACAGACAAAACGTAAAGGGAGATGCAGAGGCGGCTCTATCTGCTGGAACATGTTCCAGCGTATTCTACATACTGGAGAAGCTCTTTCATCCATGAAAATAACCAGCTGCATCTAGAAAAACTAAACACATGCATGCAGATAAACATATATTGCATTTATTTTGGTCACATAAACGAACTCTGTTTGTAAATAAATTCTGCTCTTGAAGTGGTTGGCAATTATTGCTTGCATAACAGAGATAAACAAGGTTTCTTATTCAACAGAACCACTGTACAAAGTGCACAACTAAAAGACCATGTGAAGTTCAAACAAGGGCTTGGCATTGGCAACACATTGACTAGTCACAATATATTTGATTTTGATAGCATTATTAAATTAAGCGAGCAAATTGCAACAATGTTATTGTGCATTAATTAAATTAATTGCTTATTGTGCAGTTAAAATGCAAAAAAAAAAAAAAAAACAGTTGGGATTCATTGAGCGGATTCAAAAATATGACAGTTTTACATTACTCAATTTTTTTTTAAAAATTAAAAATAATCAAGTCAGGTTTATGCCTATATTCATATGCATTTGTTTTAAAACAGTATGGACAAGTCTAGACTATTTATAACAATACTTATTTTACCTACAATAAATGTTTTGAATGCAACAATGACTGCAAATTACTTTGCACAATGACTTTTGTTGGACAAATAAGTTTTGCATTTCCAAGTAAATGCATACAGATGTATCAAATGCAGTGTTACTATAGTGTGTGTGTGTATATATATATATATATTATATATATATACACACATATACACACATACATATATACATACACATATATACATATATACATACATATAAACACATACATATATGTATGTGTGTATATGTGTGTATATGTATGTATGTATATATATATATACACTTACACACACATTATAGAATATCATATACTACTAATACTAATATATTTCCCCCAGATGCTTGTAAATTCTTAAATGTTCATATATAATATATAAGAATACAATTTGGTTCAAAGCTTTTTTGTTTTTTTTAAAGAAATTTATATTTTTATTTAGCAAGGGTGCTTTAAATGAATCAAAATTGGCATTAAAGGCATTTACAATAAATATTGTAAATGCCTTTAATGCCAATTTTGATTCATACATTACAAATGATTAATATTACAAAAGATTTCAAATAATTGCTTTTGAACTTTCTACTTATTTCAGGTTTATTTCAATTTCAATCAATGAAAAGCTTTATTTCCATTAAAGAAAACAAACTATTTTAATAGATTTAGTTTACTATAACAAAATGCATTATTCTTTTAAATGCAATTTTTTATACTACTATTCCAAGCCCAAGGTTGACCTAAAAACCACTGTTCCCATAGCAGTAAACAACAAAGACAAAAAAAACATACGTACACACTTAGGACCGAAAGCACACGATATCAGTACATGTGAAAGTGCTTGCATAGGGAGAACAAGATAGCGAGAAGAGGCAAAAAAGATCAATAGATTATATAAACATGCAGTATTGGCAGGAAACAAAGGTATTGTTCAACAACTGCAGAAAGTAAATTAAGTCAACTTCATAACACAATTTTCACACACCTAGATTTGTAAGTGTTATATTTTTCTATCATTTGAATAAGACTAATGTTGACTCAACATTAAGCAAGCACACAGACCAATTCTCTTTTTTTTGCTGAACTCAGCCTTCTAACGTAATGAAAAGCACACGGTGTCAGGTATGTCAGACACGCTCGTAAAACCTTCAAATCATGTTTGAATTAATCAAATGCCTAATTCATTGCTTCATTCTCAACACAGAGGGTTTGGCACAGCACAGTCATTGCTAATGTCTGGCAGGTCCTTTAGCGCCTGGCCTCAGGTGACCGTTAGCAATGCGAATCAGGCACAATTGCCGTCGTGTTTTGGGCTGTGGAGTAACATGAACTTTACTGACCCCTGAGACCCCCTAGCTGTAGCTTGCTTGCTCTGTGGTTGTCTGCCCAGGACCTTATCACAAAACCCAAGTCAGCCAGTTCTAGTTCTTCACTATCCCAGTCACACACAGAATTCCAACAATCCCAAGAGTTTTTCAATGGAATTTCAGGGACCCGGAGGAGGGCCGGTGAATTAGAAAGAGAGAGAGAGATGAAAATAACTTCTCTTGGGCTGCCGGCTGTTTGGCCCCTCTGACCGCACTGGCAGTTTGTAAGATACACTATACTTCCAAAGATGGCAGACCCTTTGGGTTACAGCAGCTGGGGACACTGCTTTTGAACCAATGCCGTCACTGCTTCTCACTGTGCATCCTCTGCTTTCCACTGACAGAGACAGTCCAGGAATGACAGGTCATCCTCAGAAGCAGACAAAGGCCAGTGGCTTAAATGTGCTTGCAAAAAAATAAATAAATAAATAAAAATATGAACAAAAAAAAACAAACCCCACTGCCATTCAAAGGTTCCGAGTCAGAGAGACTTTTTTTTTTTTTATTTGGTAATTTTTTTTAAATATTTTTTGTAATTATTCTCAAAAATCTGAAGTGGGCTATATATAACATAAGATTTCTTTCATATAAATGCATTTTTTCCCTGAAAATTTGTTCATGGTTTCCAAAAATAGTTCAAATATTTCAAAAATATTACATTAAAAATAGCACAGCTATTTTCAACATTAATAATAAGAAATGTTCAACACATTTATCATATATTAGAATGATTTCTGAAGGATTATGTGACACTGAAGACTGGACTAATGGCTGCTGAAAATTTAGATTTGCTATTAAAAGAATTAATTACGTTTTAAAATATAGTCTTTTAAAATAGAACTTTTATTTTAAACTGTAATATTGCACAACATTATTGTTTTTATTTTAATCCTGATCAATTAATGTTGAGCTTAAAGGGTTACTCCACCCCAAAATGAAAATTTTGTAATTAATCACTTACCCCCATGTCGTTCCAAACCCGCAAAAGCTTCGTTCATCTTCAGAACACAATTTAAGATATTTTGGATGAAAACCGGGAGGTTTGTGACTGTCAAGTAAATTACACTGTCAAGGCCCAGAAAAGTATGAAAAACATACTGGATGTCCTGTTTTCGTTCAAATCAAAGCGTAAACAAACGTAGAAGACGTATCCGTGCAGTGCAGCTGACACAGAACAACGTACGCTGCTTGCGTCCAGCGGATATTCTCCAAAATGGTGTTTTACGCTGACACAGAGGAGAGGAATTGTTGAATTAAGTCATTTGTTTTTGTTTTCTTTGCACAGAAAAAGTGTTCACGTCCATTCATTAAATTCAGATTGAACCACTGATGGCAGATGGAATATTTTGACGATGTTTTTAATACTTTTCTGGGCCTTGACAGTGTTAATTATTTGGCAGTCAATGGGACAGTCACAAGCCTCCCGGTTTTCACCCAAAATATCTTAAATTGTGTTGAGAAGACGAATGAAGCTTTTACGGGTTTGGAATGACATGTCAGTGATTAATGACAAAATTTTCATTTTGGGGTGGAGTAACCCTTTAAGTGACCTCTTTAAAAAACATCTAATTAGTAGTGTGTATATCAAGGCCTTTAATAAAAAAATTATAAAACTGAAACAACTAAACTGAAAATAAAAGAAAATCATTTAATTTTTTGGATGTGTGCTGCAGTACTGAAAACCTCAGAGTATTTACAAAAATGTGATTTTATGTAAAATATGCATCTGAATAGCAGGGACCACAGGGAGCTGGAGCGGAAAGTGCACAAGCTAAATTGGGAGCACTTCATACTAAACGCTTTAAGGTAGATCATACAGCTTTGTGTGGTTCGCAGTGTGAGCTCTGACAGACTGCTTGTTGAGAGATGTTTTCCACAGTGTGTATAACTTCAAACTGATATATTACTGTAAATGTAGATGTTATAAATACAAATTCTAACAAGTAGTTCCATTCAACAAAACAGTTTGTTCTACCAGCAACCATGTCGCCATTACATTTGTACACTACTGCACACTTGTCTGACTGAAAGTGTGCATATGCATCAACCAGATGGATGCAGTTTGTGATAGACCAGTCCAAAACAGCAACACTGGCTCAATAAACCAACCTGTTTGAAAGCAGTTGTTTCTGCAAGTGCATTTGGTGATATTAGTGGCACATAAATTTATTATTTAAGTGCAGTTTAATAATTTGCATGCACATATATTGCATGCCACCATTTTAGATGGATGCAGTTTGGGATAGGAGGCCAACCCAAAAGTGCAACATTGCCTCAATGAATAAAGCTGTTTGAAAACAGTTATTTTTGCAAGTACATTTAGTGATTTTAGTGGCACATAAATACTTTTAACTACAATCTAACAATTTTTGCATGCATATTACATTAGATGGATTCAGCTTGTGATAGGGGACAGCTACATTTGGTGATGTGAGTGTCACATAAATCTACTTCAAATTGCAATCTAATAATTGTGCATGCACATTCTGACAGTTAAACTCTAGAATGAAATGAGCCATGATGTTTTGATGATATTCTCCTCCAAGCATGGGAGGATACTAGGAGTCGTCCCAATTTCTCGATGCATGATCCGGCAGAATTAGAGCAAGGCAAAATGCTACCAGAGGGTGGAGTCCTCAACCTGTTGAGACTCAATCTCTGCCCTGACATCTTCCACGAAAAACTGCCGCAGTCACACTAAGTGGTTTGTATGTGATGCAAAATCTTTTATTCAGCACTTAGCATAATTGGTTGTGACATAAGCCATTTTGAAAACCAAACAGAAGTGTTAACAGTAAATGAGGGCATTAGAAACCAGTGCAACTACTATGTAAGGTGTTCATCTTAAAATTTTTAAAGACGCCACCATTTTAAATTCAATACACAAGTTGTAGCCTTCGGCAAATTATTCCAAAACGTAAGAAAAACATGTTACTAGCTTTATTACGAAATCTGTAAGGATTTAACTAGTCAATTTGAAAAGAGACCTGCATTATAAGAATGTTGCACCGCAGAATGAATTTGTCTTGTCATTTGTAAAAAGACATTATTTCCTGCATGTGAGAGGGTTTTATACAACTGTGCATGCGGGGCCAAGTAAAGGCTGCTTTAATATCTAACACATTTTGGCTTCATTGGATGACAACAGAAAGCTGTTTACTGCCCCCTGCAGAGAAGGGGCCTCCCTTGGGTGTTGTAAATACAAATTTTATTATTATTTTTTTTTTAAATAAGGATACATACGTACTCACTCTCTACAACAGCATAATCACCTGGAACTTAATTTTGGTGCAGGATTGTGGGTTTCTCAAAAATTTAATCATTCATAATGTAGGAAATTTCTGCACACATTCTCTAGAACATATAGATTATAAATCATAAATTTAATTAAAAACATCACATAACTTATTTTGTCTGCACGACTAATTCCGCAATTACAAATGACAATTTTTTATGCTTACTAAGGCTGCATTTATTTGATTAAAAATGAATGATTTGATCATAAAACAGTAAAATAGTTTTGTAGTTTAATATACTTCAAAATGTAATTTATTCCTGTGATGGCAAAGCTGAATTTTCAGCAGCCATAATTCCAGTCTTCAGTGTGACATGATCCTTCAAAAATAATCCTGTTTATTTGATGCTCAAGAAACACTGATTGTTATTATGTTGAAATAGTTGTGCCACTATATATACTGTGGAAACAGTTTTTGAGGATTCTTTAATGAAAGCATTTATTTTAAATCTTTTGTAATATTATAAATGCATTAAGTTTGAACAATTCAAAACAACCTTGTTAAAAAAAAACAAAAACAAACAAAACTATATACTTCAGATACATTTTTTCCATCAATAAATGCATCATTTGTGCAAAATTTTTGGATTGATTTTAAAAAACCAACTGCTTTTCACCCCAACATGAGGCATCTAAGGAGGTAACCTATAAGCTAAAGGCAGTCCATTCTTGGAAAGCAATACTGTTAGTAATGCTATGGTAAGAGACACCCTGGCGGCCTTCAAGAGAAAACCCTAAAAGTGGTCAATTATTCAGAAGTCTGCAATAAGATGGATCAATGTCAGAATGCAGTTCCTGTGACCCAGCGACCCAGCATAGCTCACGGCCCACAGGAGAGAGAGAGAGAGAGCGGAAAAAAAAACAAAAAAAAAAACAAAGACAGACAGAGAGGGGCCTCTAGACAGGGCCTCCCAGAGAGCCAATAGAGTCATCATATGGTCACTCCCAAGCGATTCAGCAGGAGGACACTCCCAGGCCTGACATTACCCCATTAAAAACAGCTTAGCTGCTTAAAAAAACGCATGCAATGTATTGCTTTCGTTGATATAGAGATTGGGATGCAAGCTTGCCAACGTGCAGACTGTGATTTGCATGCAAGTATCTAGTGGAGATTTCATGCCCTGAATTGCAGCATGCATAAATTCATGCAAAAGCATGCTGGAGAGATGGAACGGCATTGTTGTGCTCTCCACGCACACGGATGAAAAGTGAGAGGTCTGGGGGGGATCAGCTGCACAATGCTTAAAACAATCCTCATGCTATTGCATCAAAACAACACAGCAAGGCTGGACGGTCACCAACAATTGAGCTGTCGCAAATAGGGGATTTAGTATCTCTGTGGTCTATTAGCATGACAAACGTAACAATTGCGCATGGCGGCACCACGCTGCATGGTTGCATGGCAGGGACATCAATTCGCTGTGTACGCCACTGGGGCCAGTGCAAACTCAATGAACCAGGGGCCAACAAGCACAATATAGACCCCCACTAATGTAAGCAGGGCTGCTCTTCCAAAAAAACACTTTCAACCAGGAAAAACACTGCTAAATTTTAAAACAGTCTACGTGTCTACAATCACTTAAAAGTGATTATTTCCAATCAGTTTTATAATCTGACTTTCAGTTTTCATTCTGAACTATGCAGCTTTAAGGCATTTGACACTTCAGCTCACAGTTTTAGTGTGCAAGCATGCATCATAACAAAAAAATAAAAGCATGCATGTGCATGGAAGAAAATTAAGCATAAATTCTTAAAGGAATAGTTCATACAAAAATGAAAGTCAACCAAGATTTTGTTTCATCGGAAGAGATTTGGTGAAAAGTAGCATTGCATCACTTGCTCACCAAATGACCTTCTGCAGTGAATGGGTGCCGTCAGAATGAGAGTCCAAACAGCTGATAAAATATCACAATCTATAACACAACTTAAGTCGATCAATTAACATCTTGTAAAGTGAAAAGCTGTGTGTTTGTAATAAATCCATCATTAATAACTTAAAACTGTTGCTTCAGCGAAAATATGAGCATCTTATCCATAATATTGCTTTCTCCAGTGAAAAAGTCGTTTCATCTGGATCAGGAGAGAAATACGCACATATCAAGCAATGTTTAGAAGCGAAAAGAGTCCGAAAGTCCAAAATAACTTTTCATAATATCTCTTTTTTTCCCACACAAGAAAGAAATGCATACAGGTTTGGAAGTACATTAGGGTAAGTAACAATGGGTGAACTATCCCTTTAAGGAGTAACAATACAATACACTTATATTTAAGTTTAAACTAGTTGCACTATCAAGCAGCAACATTGCTCTTCACAATCCACTACCTGCTCCTCGTGCAAAGGTAAAGCTGTGTTTGTTTGCATGATGGAGGCTTGGTTCATAAGGATTTAGTTCCTCAAATGTTCCTCAGGTGTGTCACTGTTACACAACAACACAATTACTGCTCTTTCAACGATGCAAAAATGACCTCATTAGGGCGTCAGAATCACACATTCTTCAACCACGCCTACTAATACATGATCCATGAGTGTTCTGTTCTCAAAAAGTAAATACTCCTGCGCTGCAATCTGCCTCTCGACTGCGGTCACTGCATGGATAGGAATGGACCCAGTATAACAGCTGCTGCCCATAGTTTTAATTCGGGCTTGTGCATGTATGTCAATTCAGCCCAAGGTGTGAGAAACCTCACACACGGGCTCTATACAGTACTTCTGTGAACGAGCAGGGACATTAGATATGTTGCAAAGGCTCCATGGAGTGTAATTAAGGGGTCTAAGCATGCAGTGCTGGGAACCCTGTGTTTTTGTCAGAATTATTATTATTATACTTCTTTCGGAGCATGCATTCCAAAATTGAAATGGTAGAAAAGTTTGAAACGTGCACCAGCACTAAAGAGCGCTATATACTTCAGGTTTTTGATATACATGCATGAATTCTACTAGACTGACTGTGCAAGGCAAATTAATAATTGTAAGACGTGTCCCAGTTTACTAAAACGTCTGTAATTCTTTCTTATATTGAAATAAGTACTTTCAATATAGCACTGCAACCTAAAGACACTAAAAGATGGTCAAATCGACTTTTGCATGCCATTTCTTTGACCATATGATGACAATTGCATTACTAAAAATATGTCCATCAGCCAATAATTTAACTTGTGTCACATCCTCTGTCACATAACTTGGCGGGTCAATTTAAGGGCAGGGTCTGAAGCACGCAAAGCTTCATGCACTGTAAGTGGAAAAGATGAAAATGCATGCAACAAATTTGCATGCAACGAGTATAATGATTGTGCATGAACAGGTGAACAAATGCCAGTAAAAGCAAATTTTAGAATATGCACAATTAATCAAGTAATCTTGGAATACGAAACAGTATTATTTTTTTTTTTTCTGCAGCTTTCGGCTTGAGGGTTTGTGGATATTTGTGCATGGAGACTTGTGTAGCACATCTGAAGTCTATTCCTTTGCAGCAACAAAACTATATTTAGCCCCTTATTTTTGCAGCCTCTACCTATGCATTACTGCTGGAACAAAGCTTGCATGACAGAGCGTCCGAATTATTTTCCATTACGCGCAACTAATAAAAATTGTTGCATGCTCAACATGGCATGCAAGCAGGCTGTCAGGTCCCTGTTTCCCCATTGCACTTGCACACTCACCCGTCGGCCAAAGTTTAATGTTATCTAATGCACCTCGCATGCATCAACGCCAGAAGTTGTAAGAACTAATCTAAATGTGCAGAACGAAGCCGAGGCCGTCATGACGTAACAATCGAACATTGTTCGAGAGAAAATCGCCTCGTGCGCGTGAATAAGTCGGGTGCGGACAGCGTTGCCATTGCACAATCACTTTTGCATTGCTGGCTAGGCAGTTCCTCAACGCGGAAAGAAGGCGTTTCTTTTAATAATCGTGGCACAACAAGAATGCAAATAGCGCCTGTGCGAGTGTCTAAGGAGAGCATCGCCTTACCAGAAACTCTGCAAAAGGGCAGATAATTAAAACAGGCATTGCAACTGACCCTCGCGAGCCATCAAACTTTTAATGCACTGGCCACGATGAAGCTGCTGCAGCCGTGCACTTTGCAAGCCATGCAACGCTGGCTGCATTTCCGAGGTTTTGCACGGATCGGTTGAGTAAAAAAAAAACCTACCTCCTTTTGGCACGGACATCTCGTCTTTTGGGTTGGGGGAAGGGGAAGCACAAAAGACTTTGCTTTCCTTGTCGCTCCCTCCTTCCATCTATCCCTCGCAGTGAGGCTTCAAGCGGGCTTGCTTGCAACAAAGGTGCAAAATACAAGCCGCGATCTTCATGCACTCGGAGCCTTAGGGCGTCGGATAACTTGTTCTCCGTGCAAAGGCTGGCTTTTCAATTGCACGCAACGAAAACGAGGAGATTTCTGCAACCGCTCTGCAAAGAAGCCTCGGCAGGCACTTACATGATGGGCCAAGGCCAGCAGCTGAGAGCTCCTAACTTGGATCAGTGTGAGCCCCTGCTAACACACGTTCTTCCTGCCTGACGACGCCGGGGATCATGGGACTGGTAGTTTGCACGTAATTGCTGTGCGCCGGGGAAAAAGGAGGAGCAGGCCTATGCTAATAAGAGTGTCTTTCAGGCTAACAGACAGATACGCTTGTGTATTTCAGACAGATAAGTAGGGCGTGAAGTACTTGAGGAAGTGTCATTTCGTGAATTTGGAGTCATTTTGAAACTGAGTATTTGATGACGGAAATGTTTTCTTTTTGGAAATCTTTAGAAAATGTATCATCAGTTCTTGTTCCTGTTCTGATTCTTTTTAACTATTTCAGTTCCGCTAACGATTTTTTTTTACTTTTTTTTTTTTTTTTTTTTGTAACGTATCAGATATCAACAGAACGATCTTACACATTAGAAATCAATTTAATACAGTTCTTTAAAAAAAAAACGTATGTTCTGTCTACAAAGACTTTTGGCATAAACCTGATCCTTTTTTTTGTATTATTAATTAATGTCTATATACTGATTACAGCAAAATAAAAAATCAGTCACGTTAAATTTGTGAGAATTAACACAAACTATTGGTTCGTTTCGACATTCATTTACAACCGCTCCAACTGATTCATAAGTGTTTTCGAGTCATTTGAAAGAACCGGCTCATACGAGTCATTCGATCGGGAATCGGACTCCACTAGTCGCACTGCATGTTGTTGATTCACTTCACATAATCGACTCATTAGAATCATTCTTTTGTGAGTCGGACTCCAGTCATCGTTGAAGAACTAGTGTATAAGAGTGTTTTGTTCTCTGCAGTGGTCTTGTATGAGAATCTCTGTACGTTTTACACCTCTGCAGATAAAGGCACTCAATAAAACGTGACCTTTTAGAAGCAGTGTTCTAAAGAAGACCATAATGACCTTTTGTCTGAAGTCTTGTCTTCTTTCCTTTACCCACATAATCAATGATAGACTCAAACTTTCTGTAAGCATCATGTATTTTATTGTGTGGTCTGCACAGGGGAGTGGATACTGTACATGATCCCAACATGCAAGGAAACAGATCTAAGAAAATAGTATGGGCACAGACAGGAAAATACAGAAAAATAGCCTAACTAGGCCTGCCGCCTATCTAAGAATTATTATATATAACATCACTTAATGGTCTAAATAATTAAATAACCAGCACAAATGTGTGACGTTTCAAGACATTACAGGTTTGAAAGACGTGATATTTCTCATTAAATGTACAATAGCACCTTGAAACACTTAAAACGTAGTATATTAAAACTTTAAATGTTAAGAATAAGAATAATATTTTTATTGTTGCAACCTGTTTCTTTTTTGCAATATACTTCATGCAATAATATGCTAAATTCAACAGTTCTGTGCACTTTCTCTTTCTTTATCCATTGAGTCCAATGTGGACAAAGAATCTTGTGGTGATTATACATAAATTGGTTTTTCTAAAAAGAAAAGGGTTTCTGCCTAATCAAGTTGAAAAATACCTATGATATGGGTTATTATATCTGGCACACTAATGCATGTCACAGGCCGACATTAAAGCAACAATTGCTTGAAAATTGTCATAATTTACTAAACTTTTATTTCCTTTCCTTCATGGAACACAAAAGGAAATATTCATAGAATATTTTCAAAGCTGTTCTTCTCCATTTAATTCCAGTTAATGGTGACCGCAAGGTAAAATTTTCAACTTAAATTTCAGTCTGTTCTTCACACAATAATATTATTTAGAAAACTTGGAATGTAGTGCATGCCTCACATGGATACTTTTAAGATGTATTAGTAGTGTTTTTGTGCTTTTCAGAACTTGACAGGTCCTGTTCTCCATCCATTTTTGCTATATTAAAGAGAGCAGTGTTAACATTCCTCCAAACATCTCCTTTTGTGTTCCATGGGGGGAAAGAAAGTTATACAGGTTTGGAATAACACAAGGGTGAGTAAATGATGACAGAATTTAAATATATGTGTGAACTATTTATCGCATTTCATTTTTCAATACTTTTTTCCAGAGTAAGGACAGTAGAGATGCACTCTATTAGTGTTAATCACATTAAACCTAAACATTTTCTTCCATGCATCAATAAAACTTTAGACCTTCTAAATCTGAAATGTATTCTACTTCAATGTACTTGTTACATTATTTCTTGGTTGCTATAAGAGTCTGGTAGATAGGCTTTACAATGATGTGCAAGTACAGCGATCCATCCACCAGGTACTCAGACGTGCGATATTGCAGGTCCTCACCAACCAGGAAATCCCCCACCTCCTCTGTGCTTTGGTGGAAACTGAAGATATGACGCACCACAAGCTTGTTCTTCTGCTTTGTCAAGATGAGCACAGTCTTTTGGAAGCTGACACCTGCAAAATCTGCACTGGAAGTAGCAGGTGTGATGATGATACGAGGCCGGGCAATGGCGTTTCCTCCATCGGGCCGCGGTGGCTGCATGGCAACTTGCTCGGTGTACATGGGACGCATGCTGAGGGGGAGCCAGCGGGGCGAGAACAGGGCGTTCCAAGTCACACGTTTACTGGAGTCAAAACCGCTCGGACCCAACTGGGTCTGGAAACTAGTGCTGCGGTCGTCCCGTGCTGGGTTGCTTATGACCCACTGAGATCCCCACATGGATGAGAGATAGTTGCGGGGCACGAAGAGGCTGCAGTTCACGTCGAAGAACTTGGCCAGCTGAAGTGGCGAAGCTGAATGAAACTGGTACGACATGTAGAGAAGATCACGCAACGACTCGTGGTAGCGTGTCATGATCGCCGACTGTTGGTGCAAGCGAAACAGTTCGCATGGAGGGATCATGGCGTAGCGCACCAGTCGAAGGGCGTTCTCTGCTGTCAGGGTGTCCGGGTCGTTCCGGGTGAGCCAGATTTCAAGCGCCTCGAACAATTCCAGCTCGTTTTTCAATACTAAATCGGAGCGCTGCAGGAGGGTCAATAGCAATTCAACACTAACCGACGGCCATTCTGCACTCTGAAGCACCGATGACAGATTCCACGCTAAAAACTGAAGGCAGTTGTCTCTCAGTGCCGCGTCCCCAACCGAAACGGCATACTGGTACCAGCCCACCACGTGACCGCCCAAAGAATCGCTGGCCAGGTTCTGGCTCATGTACTGGGTTAGTCCTTGCTGGAGGCTGGAGATGCCGTACTTGGTAGCTAGGCTGTGTAGTGGTGTGGCCTGGTTTAACTGCAATGTGAGTTCACCACAATACAGATATCTGCAAAACAGAATACAAAGAGTTCATCAAGGTTCATTCAGTGTATCTTACACAAAATTTCAGTGCATTGCCTGTGTTTAAAGGTAGCAAACTGTGTCCTAACTGTGATTTTTAATTGCATTTGGTTAGTTCATCCAAAAATGAAAATTCTGTCATTAATTACTCATCCTCATGTCGTTCCAAACCCGTAAGACCTTCTTTCATCTTCGGAACACAAATTAGGATATTTTTGATAAAATCTGAGAGCTCTCTGTCCCTCCATAGACAGCAGTGCAACTGAAACGTTTCCAGGTCCAGAAACGTAGCAAGGACATCAGTAAAATAATCCATGTGACATCAGGGGTTCAGCCGTAATTTTACGAAAGCTACGAGAATACTTTTTGTGAGCAAAGAAAACAATAATAACAATTTATACCGTCTTCTGCCATTTTGGAGAGTACCCCAGAACATAATCACGCACATGCTGACATTCTGGGGTACTCTCCAAAATAGCGGAAGATGATAACTCAGGGAGAAGAATTGTTGAATAAATTATGTTATTATAGTTTTCTTTGCACACAAAAGTATTCTCGTAACTTCGTAAAATTACAGTTGAACCCCTGATGTCACATGGACTATTTTACCGATGTCCTTGCTACGTTTCTGGACCTGGGAACATTGCAGTTGCATTACGTTCTACGGAGGGTCAGAGAGCTCTCAGATTTTATCAAAAATATCTTAAAATGTGTTTTCCCGAAGATGAACGAAGGTCTTACGGGTTTGGAACGGCATGAGGGTGAGTAATTAATGACATAATTTTAATTTTTGGGTGAACTAACCCTTTAAATATATATTAATGTGTAATTAATTTAGTAGTAGTATTATATACTACTTTCATATATTTAATATTTTTTAAACCTTAATTTTATTTCATATTTAATAAATAACTCTTTTTATAAAATTAGCTGACACAATTGTGGAGAACATTTTGGCTTTAGTTTTAAGAAATTTGTCATTATTTACAAAACTTTTATTTCTTTTCCTTCATGGAACACAAAAGGAGATATTCATTGCAGAATATTCAAGAAATTAATAATAAATTAACTTTATTTAAAATAATAAATTAATTATATTAATAAATTAACTTTATTATTTTTTCATTATTTATTTTTTATTTTATGAAGTTAGATAAAAACATTGTGGTGAACATTTTGATTGTATTATTTGTTTTTGGCTGTAATTGTAAGAATTATTTGTCATCATTTACAAAACTTTCATTTCCATTCCTTCATGGATCACCAAATAACATATTCATAGAAGAATATTAATTTAATATTAAATTAGTTTTAATTTTATGAGGTTAGCTGACAAAATCGTGGTGAACATTTGGCTGTATTGTTTTGGCCAGATTTTTTAAATTTCCTTTCCTTCACGGAAAACAAAATGAGATATTCACAGCAAAATATTTAATAAATTTATATTTATTAAATGAACTTTATAAAGATAGCTGAAAACATTGTGGTGAACGTTTTGGCTGTATTTTGAAAGTAGTTCCTAACTGAGAAAAAAAATACTATGTAGTGTAAAAATATGACATGTTCTACATATACCAGGAAAAAAAATATGCGGTAACACTTTATTTTAAGATGTCCATAATACAGAGTAATTACCTAGTTAAGTACTTCCTAGTAGCCGTTGTACTTACATGGAATACAATGTACTTACCATGTAACTAAATTATGTAACAGCCTGTACAGTTTGTAATTATGTAGATGTAATAGGCAGCTACTGTTACACATGTGTAACAGACCGAGTCTGTTGCACAGCTACTTATGTAACCAAAATACAACATAATTATAAATGTAAGTACACAGACATAAACTACTTAAAATATCAAGATTGTACTTAAGTGTACTTCATGTGTATCTATACTGTAGCTTATCCAGCTGCACCTTAGTTTGATTTAACCCACCAATACACAGCTTAAATACATGTAATACCTTTCTAATTGCATTAAAATGGCAGAATATTACACAGGCATAAGATACTTAAAATAAGTGTATCAAGATTGTACTTAAATGTACAAGTAGCCGTGTAACAGACTCAGCCTGTTATACATGTGTAACAGTAGCTGCCTATTACATCTACATAATTACAAACTGTAATTACAGGCTGTTCCATAACTTAGTTACATGGTAAGTACATTTTGTTTCATATAAGTACAACGGCTGCTACTAAGTACTTAATTAGGTAATTACTCTGTATTATGACACCTTGCATGATTATTCAAAAATAATAATGTAAGTACTTACGCTTATCTCTACACTTGTGTTGGATGAGTTGGAATACCTGTCAGTCCGATTTGAATTCCAATTCAGCTTCCTGTTGGGTGTCTAATTCAATTCATATTTCATCTCATGAACTGAATGAGTACCAAAATTTCCTGCTACCCTGGATATGTAAGCCTATTTAACAGGCTGTCTCAGATATGGCATCCATTGTCTCTGTGAGCCAAATTGGATTATTACCTGATAAAATAATATGCAAGTATATAATAATGCTTATTGTTGTGTTCTTTACTGTTATAGTTTAATGCTGTCACTGCCTTATTTGCCTTGTTTTCCTTTTTTTTTAAATTCTGATTGTATCTTTGTTGTCTTATCCTTTGGATCGCTATAAAGGAAATAAAACCCCAAACAAAAAACTTCAGCTCATTCAAAATAAATGAGTAGGCGGCATGTTCTTGTAACCAAAACATCTTCTCACGCTAGCTACACATCATTATTGTAATGTCACCCTATTCGGCCCTTCTCATTATAAAGCTGCCTTACATTAGAGCAGAGAGTTCATTTTTAAATATCGCTGTTATGTTTCATAGATTTTATCTACTTTTGGGTCTGAGCTGCTGACAGGAAGGTTGCAGTTCCAGCGTTGGCCAATAGAGAGAGTGTTGGACTTGTGTGGGATGGGAATGTTCTCATAATTGGTCATGTCCCAACATGTTTTAGGCTAACATGTTGTGATGATACTGCACTGCAGGTTTTTTCCAAAAATGTATGTTTTGGGGTGCTGTGGTAAATGTTTATGATGCTTTGCAATTCTAGTTTAGACCTAAATAAAAAGATTTTGTTTTATTTTATTTTACACCAAAATAGAAATTTTAAACAGTAAAGGCTCCTTTTGTGTTCTACTTTAAACTAGCATAAAATATATTTTACATATTTAAATATATACAAATATTTTATATATATATATATATATAAAATATATACAATTATATTAAAACTAAAAATAACAAAATAATATAAAAATAATAAAATGAATATTAAAAAATTAAATAAAAAATAAAAAAAAAATAAACTGAGCTTTCCGAATGCAATGATTCTCACCTGATGAATTTCTCGAACACGGCAGTGCATTCTGCTGTTTCTCGCAGCACTAGCGTGCTACTATTGCAGTTTCTCAGTATCTCCTCAAACACTCTGCTCTGCAGTGAAAGCACTAGCGTGTGGGCTTGGATAACCTTGACCTCATCCGCATCTACTGTTTCCACACGTAGGGAAATGTCACTGTTATTTCCCAGCACCAGAAGGCCCTCCAGACGTGCCACCAGCCCCTGTGAGTGACTGATCACTTCAGTGGTGCCTTCAACCAGTCCCTCTGCCCTCAAACCTGCAGAGCGAGGGGCAAGAAGTGTAATTATCAATTTCCAGTGACTAATCATCTAGATTGATGAATAGAAATTGCTGCTGAGTGCCTGTCGCTGCCTGGAACTTGCTTCAAGAAACAGATGTATTTCTCATACAACGGGTGAGTAATTTAATCCATTATATTATGCAGCTTCATATAGGCCTTGTTGACGAATAAGTATGTTTTCTCTGCTTTGTGCATTAAAAAATGGCCCAGCATTGAAACTCATTTTGCAACAATGTAGCAGGCCTCATAACCTGACTGGTATTGGTTTTCAGCACACTTAGATGTGCCATTAATGGCTTGTATGTTGACCTTGTTCCATATGTATTTTATAGATCAAGTGTATAGAGCCTGGATGATCAAATTCCATGAATTGACTACATCTTTTTTAAAGGTTAAGTTTGGTACATTTTTAGCCACGTTATCATATATACCATATATATAAGCTACTCTCCAAAATTTTGGGTTGGTATGATTTTTTTGAAAGATGCTCAACACGGCTGCATTTATTTGATAGAAAATATTTAGAAACAGTCATTTTGTGAAATATTATTACAGTTTAAAATCAAGTTAAAAATGTTTTCGGTTTGAAGATATTTTAAAATCTAATTTATTCCTGTGATGACAATGCTACATTTTCAGCATCATTGCTCCAGTCTTCAGTGTCACACATGATCCTTCAGAAATCATTATAATATGCTGATTTGCTGCTCAAGAAACATTTCTTGTTAATATCAATGTTGAAAACAGTTGTACTGCTTAATATTTTTTGTGGAAATCAAACTTTTTTGTATTATTCGATTAATAAAAATCATTTAGCATTTACTGCATATGAAATAGAAATCTTCTGTAATAAACTTAATGAATCAATTTAATGCACTCTTGCTAAATAAAAGTATTAAAAAATGTAGTGACCCCAAACTTTTGATATACATACAATCACATATTTAATATAATGTTTACTAATGATATATAATTTCATATGAGATTATCTTAAATATTTCTTCTTCAGACTTTTCAGAAGCAAACTTTTCAGAAAGTTTGCTTCTTTCTGCAAGATTCTGAATAATAGGTTTATATAGTCTCTGACGTTTGGACTCCTCTGTATATTGAAACAACTTTTACATGTTTGCGTTAATTTTCAGTGTTTCCTCTTTTCCATTGTTACAATTACACATATAATAGAACTGTCTTAACCCTCCTGTTTGCCCAGAAGGTAACAAATGTTTTTAAACAGAATGTGTTTTTGTAATGGGAAAGTGGATCTGCACCCTCATGATCATCCAGCCTCTTTTGTACTAGGTGTCATTGCAGAGTTCTGGGAAATGCTATGAGCTGCTTTTGTGTGTGCTTTTGTTTGCGTTGGTGTGTGTGTGTGAACAAACCACTTATAGTGCCCTGGTTTCCTATTACTTGTTACCACATAAAGTGCAAGCCGTTATGAATCTTAAAACAGACACGTAAATAAATACAACATAATAATGAAATAGAAGGAAATCAAATTAAAACAATATAATTGTCTGTTAAACATGATTAGGTAAGCCATTGTCTTTGATAGAAAATATTTAAGCATTATTTTTCATTCTAAAACATGCTTTTTGCAAAGAAAAAACCTTGATGAATTGAAGTTCAACTGATATGTTAAAATCTATTGATTTCTTAACATGCAACTTTGCAAAGTGCAGACTTTACACTTCAGACTCATCATTTTCTATCATCCAACAGATGAAACCCAGAGTTCTGGATACCTCAAAACCAATACTTCTGACAAGATGTCCAAATGAAGCATCTATCATTTAGAAGAAAGTCATCTTACCTCCATGGACAGGTTGCACATGAGACCAGGCGGCCAACAACAAGAAGAGCAGGAAAATGTGGGCAAGCAGCCCATTCCCCAACAAATAAGCCATCTTTTATTGTCCGATGGTAGATTTGATCTTCCTCTTCTCTGTTTGTATTCTATATTTTCGTCTCTTTTCGTTCTTATCAACCCTCTTCTCTTCCTTAATTTAATTGTCTTTCTTCTGTTTCCTCCTCCTCCTCCTCTTCAGTGGATGATGGATGGTCTGTCGGCCCCTTTCTCTTTATGTGGCATATAGGTTATGGTGCATATCTAGTATGTAGGTTACTGGTTGTTTTGGGTTAGTTCCACCCTCACAATATCCTATTGATCAGTGGAACCTGTAGGGGGTGGGGAGTTCGTTTTGGTGGGCAGGAACGGCAGTTGCCATGACAACGGCTTTGATTTTGACTTTTCTCTTTTTTAATGTTGTATGACATAGATCCAGAGGAGGCCTCAGCTGTTCGGGCAGAGCGAGCATGGAATTCTAATCAAAAATTATAACTGCTATGGAGAATTACAGGTGTGTTTATGCAAATGTATCTGCATGCATAAATGAATACATGCTTAACTAGATTTTTACACTTTATTGAAGAAAAAGAGGTTATCAGAGAATTGCTATGTGTTTGTTTTTTGGGCTAACTCACTGGTGGCAAGATGGGCTTTTAATAAAACATGGCTGTGATTGTAGAAACACTTTTTTAAATTGGTGTTACATAGCCAAATTTGGCAAAGATGCAGAGCGAAGACAGCAAAGATGACACAGAAGTGCTTCTGAAATGGCGTTTAGGCTGTTTGATGCTCCTCAGAGGTGGCATGAATGCATTTCTATCATGACAACTCTCTGAAGATTTTAGCATGGTAATGGATATGACAATTTAATGTATTTGATCTTGGCGGAATAAATTTGCTACGCTGCTGCTGCTGTTGGTTATTGCTGTTGTTGTAGATTATTACTGCTGCTGCAAAGCAAGTATAGAAACTTGCTACTACCAATACATACGCTGATACGGTGCTGTGAGTATTTAAGACATACTGCTGCTGCACAAATAACATATAATAACCCATAGCAGATCTATACAGGTGGAGCTGAGGAAGGTGGAGGGTTTCGGAGGAACTCTGAAAGTGCGTTGTGAACTGCTCTGAATGCTTACCAACCATTTAAATGTAAAGCAGTAAGCTAATTAGCTGTGTATGCAACGTGAATCAATCCACTTTTTGCAAGTAGTTTAAAACTGTGAATATCATCAATTTGCATTAACGAACCATCAGCCTGCGCCATCTAGAGTTTCATGACAGAACTTGGCATTTACACAGCAATTCAACTGTATGCTTTAATAATATGGGCTGAAGTGGGTCACAGCAGGCATAATTTAGTCTGGCTTTTATCCAGCATTGGGTCTTTACACTGAATTTTGTGCAGGAACAGAGCAGCCTTAACTCAGCTGTGTAAAGAGAAAACAGTGAAAAACAGCTGTGGGGAAACAAAAATGCGGGAATCCGAACCAATCCCTGAGCTCATTCGTCAACAAAAAAAAAACACGTAATTTTGCTGACAAATAAACAGGGATATTTGAGTGCACATAATATTCTGTCACTATTGTAACGATGCAATTCTGTCACTATTGTAACGAATTTCACAAATGATAAAGAATCGTCAAGTAACACATTGAATTAATGTGAAATGTAAATGGTATTTTCTTGTGAAACATACTCCAATAATCTTTGTTGTATTTAAAAAAAAAAATAATAATTTTTACACTGTAGATGTGTCTCATATCCCTTCTTCAATGTAAATCTGTGATTTTCTGTCTGTTGTATTGTCCATTAGTGAAAAAAAAAATCAGGAATAGGTTATAGGTTAAAAATCAGGTTAAAGGAATAGTCTGCCCCAAAATGAGAAATTGGTCATAATTTACCCGCACTTGTGTCATTCCCGTATGTATTTTTTTCTTCTTGTAGAACACAAATTATTTTGAAAAATCTGGGGATTATTTTCAGTACAATGAAAAACTTTCATCGTATGGACAAAAACATACATTTTTTTTTTAAATATCTTCTGTTGTATTCTATATGAAAGAAACTCAAACAGGTTTGGAATGACATAAGGGTAAGTAAAGAAGAGAATTTGCTATTTTTGGTGACTTCAAAGAGACTTTAAAGTGACTTTGGTCACTTTAAAAATGGAAAACGTCAACAGCACAATGACCTGCTCAATTTGAGATATCACTCCGCATAAAAAAAAAATTAATTCTTCGGATTAGGGGTTTGTTTAAAGTATGAGAAGTAGTAATAGGACTATCTAAACATGGCACCCAGACGTATTTGAGACCCCTCAGCCAGACTGAACATGTGGATCCTATTACATGCTGTCCACACTCAGGATCAAAAGAAGGATTGGAGTCTATTTCTCTCTCTGTATGTAAGGACATCCACCCCTGCTGCAGAATCCTCTAGTTAGAGGTTATGTCACTTGTTTACTGCCAGTCAAAGGAGCCGTGGAAATGTGCTGAGAGAGCCTGAACCTTGGCTGTGTGACAAGGCGACAGAGGGAGAACAGATACGCATGTGTTTGTGTAAGTGTACGGGTGTGTGTGTGTGTGTGTGTGTGTGTGTGTGTGTGTGTGTATGTGTGTGTGTGTGTGTGTACGTGTGTGTGTGTGTGTGTGTGTGTGCTGTGCGTGTGTGAGATGAACTTCCGAGTAAAATTTGAGTAAATCATTTACTTAGGAGAAACCCTAAAGCTACTATCAGGCCAATTGTGACCCTGATCTAAATTGATAGCAATGAATGGATTCCTCTTAAGGGTACATTCAGGGTGAATATGAAAATTGATTGGGATAAAACACACTCAGAGTTTAACAGAGCTGATAAAAAGGCTGCATCCAATAATTAAAAATTAAAAACAGTAATAATGAGAAATCTCATAACAATTTAAAACAACTGTTTTCTATTTTAATATATTTTAATATTTTAAAAATGTAGTCCTGTGATTGCAAAGCTAAATTTTCAGCATCATTACTCCAGTATTTAGTGTCACATGATCCTTCAGAAATCATTCTAATATGCTGATTTTCTGCTAAAGAAACATTCTTATTATTACCGGTGTTGAAAACAGTTGTGCTGCTTAATATTTTGTGGCAACTGTACATTTTTTTCAGGATTTGATGAATAGCTGTATTTATTTGAAACAGATTGTTTTGTAATGTCGTTACTGTCATCTTTAATCACTTGAATAAATCCTTGCTAAATAAAAGTATTAATTTCTTTCAAAAACATTGTAAACTGTCAGAAACCGACAGTCTTTTGTTCATTTAGTTTTCATTATCATGGACTTTTAGCTTTTGTTTAATTTCCTTGTCTTTGGCTGATGATACACAGGGCAACTTTTTGAGCAAGTTTTCCAGGCCAATTTTCTGAGCAATGTTGCTTGGGCACTTTCCCATTTAGAATGGTTAACAAATTTCTATCTAGATATTTCAGATCAGTCCTGGGCCCTCTGTCTTATCTGGTTGCCCATTGATGGCAACATTTCCCAAAGTTGCCCAAGTTACCCAGTGTATCATCAGCCTTTGTTCTAGTTTCCCACTCTCTTTATTTAATATCGCAATTCATTTGATCATTACACCTGTTAGCCTTTTAGTTCATTATCAGTGTATACTTAAGTTCCTTGTTACCTCAGTTCATTGTCGGTTGTTGTTTATGTGTCATGCAAACTGTTATGTTGCCTTGGCTTACCCTGTGCTTATTCTTTAATTAAATACCTTTGTGTTGGAACTTTCTGATTCTTCGTCTTTGGAACCTTTGAAACTGTGACACAAACATTACGTCTCACATCTGATTGGCTAATTATTTATTTGGTACACCAAAAGCCACATAATGCATGATAATAACCAGCTGATTATACATAATGCCTTATAATGTTTGTATTGTTTCATTGGTGACCTGTCCTAGGAACAGTCAATATTATTGTAGAGTGTTATAACAGTAACTATGAGTGATGCAGTGACTCACACACCGTGTAATAAAGCAGCAAGCTTTCATATTCAGGTGAAAGAACAACAGTATACAGGCAGTATTATTATTAAGTAGGATTCAAACAACTTTCAAATTGCTAGTAATAATTACACAGAAACAGCAATTAGCACACTGAATTAAACATTTTGAGTTAGACTAAAATATTATTTTTAAATACTCAGAATCTTTTCTTTGTTTTATTAAAAAAAAAAAATTTACATTGCACACTGTATGACGACTCTTTACTTTTGAAAACAGGAGAAATCATACCTTTGATTTTTACGTTTTTACATTATATACATAATTCAAATACGGCTGCAGAGCTTTTATTTTTGTACTAATAACTCAAACTCCAGTATTTATACTACTCAGTGGAGAGAAAGCCAGTCTGGATAGCCTGCAGGAATATTGATTTATGAGAGTGATAAAATCAGTGATACAGTGACCCAGCAAACCTAATTCGATTTCTCTCCCTCTCTCATAATAGGACTCCATTATTTGACCCACTTGGCACCTCAATGTATCTACTGCTCTTCTGCCTTTTAGCTGTATATTGTGTTGTTTGTATTGTGAGTCATGAATAAATTGGTTTCATTTTTAATTTTCCTTAATTAGTTGATTATTTTGTTTAACATTATGTTTTCATTCATGTCTCCAACCAAACAATCATGCATTTTACTAAACTTGAATGGACATTGTCGCTAGAGGGCAGTATTGTTGCAAACGAAATGCATACATACATTTGCATTGTTAAACTTATTTTTTGTTGTCCTAGAGACAAAGAAACATTAACAATCCATAATTCATCACAAAAATGGCCTCTGTATTGTTCTCTTTGCATTCATTACTACTTTAGTTTTTGCCACTTTTTCATCTGTTTTTCCTTTTATCTTGTTTCTCTCGCTTCATCTCCCCCACATGCCTCAGAAATTACAGGTAATTAAATTCACATTAATAATGTTAGGCTCTGTGAACCCCACTCACAGCAGTTACATTATGAATTAATGTGTTTAGATGGAACAAAAGGACTCTTCACTTTAAGTGCTTCAACTGTGAGTTTTTGTTGGCAATTTTTCTTCTTCACTCTACAAAGAGTAGATAAAAGCAAAGTTCAGAGCCAGTTCAGAGTGGACAAAGTGGACATAACCGCTTTCTGCATCACAGTATATTTAATAGCTTTTTTGTAAAGTGGAACAACATGCTTTCATTGTGAAAAAGATTGAATGAAAGGATTTATAGGCCTGTGTAAGATAGCATTGCACTCCTCCATATTATGCTATATTGAAGTTGAGATTGTAGTAGGTCAAATGAACAGAGACTGCACTTCCTCCAGCTCTGTGAGCATCTGCTCTTTTGGGACAATCGATAAAAACAATTACAAACATGAGAGGGTTTAATGAAGTACAAACTTCTTTTTAACTCAGAGCTGCTGAGTTCCATTGCAACAAGGGCAACCATACTTCATATTAAGATACTTTGTAAATCAGATTAAATAAACTAAACTTGTTAGTGGTCATGTTGAGTGGAGTGAAGAAATTGATTGACTGTTGGAAAGCAAACTATGACCAGTCAAATAGCAAAGCTATAAGCTATAAGAATATGTTTATAAAACTATAACTCTGCCATGTTTCAGAACATGTTGAAGTGTCATAGTGCAAGAATATATGGCATAATGAATGCTGTTCTGGATCACAGGACATATTAAATCAACATTTTCTTCTGATGAGTTTGACCCTCACTTTAACATTATGAAAATATGGATTCCAAACAAAGTTGCTTGACTTTCTTTTAAGAGAATTTTTTTTTATAAGTTTTATTGGTTTTATTTTATAAGTTTTATTGGTGTCTCTGCCATCCAAAAAATGTTATGATATATACTGTCACAACATTAGGTCGATAGATGAGGCTCTTTAAGGCTCTGTAGTACGAAATACATAAATTGCTCTTGTATTAGAGAATATTGTGTCAGTGTCAGTGGGAAAAATATGGGCATTTCAGTGCATTATTTTACTATTTTTGTACATTATTTTATACTTTTTTACTAGATTTTATTGTATTTTTTTATTTTGTGTATTTTATTTTATGTGTATTTTATGTTTTGCTAAATCATATATAGTGAAGAAACGGTTGCTTAACACAATGCATTATATAGGTACCCAAAAATGAACATTCTGTCATCATTTACTCAACCTCCATTTGTTCCAAACCTGCATGAGTTTCTTTCTTCTGTTGAGCACAAAAGAAAATATTTTGAAAGCTGTTGATAACCAAAACGTTGACGGTAGCCATTGACTTCCACACTAAGTCAATGGCCACGTCAACTGTTTGGTTACCAACATACTTTAAAACATCTTCTTTTGTGTTTAACGGAAGAAAGAAACTCATGCAGGTTTGGAACAAATGGAGGGTGAGTAAATGATGATCATATTTCTATGATCTGGAAATATAAAGATGACTTTTATTTGCAGAAGTGCATGTTATGTGGGTAAGTCAATAAGACAGTCTGTGGTGATCTACCTTATTGTATTGATAAATAAAGATATTTATAGTAAATTCTGTTTCCTATTGTCACACCATAGCATTAATATATTTACAATCACACAAGCTTATACTGCTGGAACCACGACCAAGGTCAGAGAGTTTACAAAGCTCATTTTCTGCCTGGCCAGTCTTCTGCTGCGTTACAAGGCCAGTTCAGAGACTGATCAACAAAATGAACACTCAGTGATGAGCATTCACTAGAAAGAGAAGAGAGCATCCATGCATCCAGATTTCCATCCTGCATCCTTTCTCTCCTTCTGTGTCCAGATGGTGGTGTACATGTACTTTTTGTTCCATCCATCTGGAGACGTGATGTTGCTGGCTGGTGAGGGAAGCTAATTCTTCTAGAAAACATCTAATACCTTTATTGATTTGGCTAAAAATTGTTCATCTTGAACCCTATAGCACATTTTTATTATTAAATGAACAAAATGTACTGTAAAAGTATTATGCAGTGATGGTATCAGATAATACCATAGTACTTTGATATTAATTGTAATTTGATTGGTATGCCTTAGAATTTTCAAGAATGTGATGGTTCTATCATATAAAAAATGGTAAAACTAGATAAAAAAAAAAATCCCATATGATACGTCAAATTGTGTGACTTTTTGAGCAGTGCTGATTTTGACCAAAACAAAATCAGAAATGTTGACTTGACAACTGAGACAAATATAAGTTTAAGTACTAGAATTACTAAAACTAAATCTGAAATAGATATAAATAAAAGCTAATAGGAATATTAAACAACAAATAAAACGACAAACGCACATTATGACTAAAACTTAAAAAAATAACAAAATTAAACAAAATAACTAAAATTTAAAACAAAATAAAAATTACTACAGGAAATATAAAAATAAAAGCCAATTCGCAATGTTTTTAAAAATACTACATTTAGTATATAAATAATACTTCTGGTGCATCATTAAATGAATGGTGAAGAAAATCCCATAAACTTGCATTGAAGAATTTATTTACATATTTACATATAACCAGAATACTGGACACTTTTGACTGCAAGCAACCATCCAGCAACCCAGAAACAACCTAGCAACTGCATAAAAAAGTGCTAAAGACCACTCAGAACACCTTAGCAACCACAATACCCTGGCAACCAACCTGAAACCCCCAGCATGACCCTATATACTAATACTGTAGCATTGCGGTGTGTTTTGCACAGACAAGAACCATTCACATTTTCATTAGTAAATACACAAACCTAGTTATTGATTCAAATGATTCAAGCTTAAAAAGGACCAAAAGGCTATACTTAGATTTAATCTAAATTTACATTCACATCACAGCCAGAGGAATCCTATAAAGGGCCATAAGAAGATCACACAACAGATAAGAGCTCCCATGGGTCTGAAGGCATCGCTGTGTGAAACTATACACCCTTCTCATCATGTGTATGCGCTATATTGACCTCTCTTTGAAAGACAGACCTCTATATATCTGACTCACCTTCATTCTCAATGTTTCACTCATTTACCAAAATCCTCTCTATAGAAATCAGCCCTGCTTAACCCCTCCCTCTCTCCCTCTCTCCCACTCTATCTCTCTCTAGCTCCTTCCATAACCTCCTGCCGAACTTGCTCTGTGATTGCAGTGATGTGTCTGTTATTCAAAGACCCCTGTCCTCCCTCCCTGTCCTCCTCAAGGGCTGCCTGGCTGGGCATCGGCGGTTAGGACTCCTGCTCCAGAGTCCACGGATGGGGACCTGCAGCGATTTGTGAGGGTAAGAAAACCTCTTTGTCCATGAGCCATCAGTCTTTATCTGATGGATCACTTCATTTATATTTAAGAGAGTGTTAAGTGAATTTAATAAATTAAGCATCAGTTGCAGTTACAGTTTTATATATATATATATATATATATATATATATATATATATATATATATATATATATTTTTTTTTTTTTTTTTTTTATTCATATTGTAATGTAGTAGATATTTTTAGCTAGCCTATTTAAAATGGCATGAGTGTGTCAAGGGCTAAGCATTTGCAATCATATTTTAAAATGATGCCAACAATTAACAGAAAGTATACCATGATACAAAGTCTTTCAAAATGTCAATATACAATAAAATGTAAAATTCAGAGTGAAATTCATCATGTCACTTAATTAATAATTAATAATTGTTCATTTATAATGTAAGATATTATAATAATATATAGAAAAAAAATAGAAATAATTTTAATATTTTATAAAATGTATTTAACAGTATATAAATACTATAAAACATAAATAGTATAAACTATGTGTGTGTGTTTATATAATAAATGTATATATAAATTTATAATTTACTCCATAAAACTCTTGAGACTGTGATATGTGAATATATTTTATTATTTCATATATTTTTATTAAAAGTCTTTAAAAATATATAAAAATTGTATACATTTTGATATAAATTAATTTTATATTTTATTTATTAGTTTAATTTATATGTATAAAAATGTATGTTTATAAAAAGTATTTAAAAGCATATAAAATAGTAAGACTCCAAAACATCCAAATGCTCACAAAAAAAACAATACTTTTATTTATATTGGTACAATGTGTACTTTCCACTTTTATTTACATCCTCTTAAAAAAACAGCTTTTTAAAAACGAGTCTTAACTGGTTGTTCTGGGCATAAATCAGTTATTTGACGTGTTGTGTCCTCTGTGTTTTGTCATCTTAATATTTTCTCCAAGAGCTACAGGATACCCAGAGGTCAGCTCTGGAAGTCATAAAGATCTCTTTAAAAATGTGTGGCATTGTTTGTGAGTGTCTTATGTAATCAAGAGACTGTGAATTTCAAGACCTCTGTTTCTGTGTCCCTCTCATCTTCTCTCTTCCTTTTTAGAAAACAACGAAATGTATACTCTTTTCTGTGCGTGTGCTGATATGGATGGTATTGCTATACCGTCGTCCTTGAGCTCATAACTATTGTCTCAGGTGTACTGGCCGAATATGAATAATTGAGCGTGTTCATTAGAGCAAAAAGTCCATGGAGAGAGATCTGAAACCTTACACATTGACTCCCTGTACATCCCAGAATGGAAAACAGTGGCCATTTATATTGATACAAAATGAGGTGATTACCCTTGAGACTGTGTAGACAGAGCCATAGTTCATTATTTGGTGAAAACATATTTTTCATTATTGTCTACTGTTTGAACAAATATAGATGCTTGTATGGGTAGTTGCCCTGAGGCAACACATGTGAACTAATTCAGTAATGGAAAACATTGCTGTTTGGCATTCACATAGTTCAGGCTGTACTATAAGCTGCAATGTCATGCTTTCAGCTTAAACAGCTTGTAGGAGTTATTTCATATGAGTCTTTTAAGACCCTAATTCTAGACGGTAGACTCTGGATGGGAACTTTCCCTGGTCATGGAATTAAGCTCTTGTTGCATATGAGGAAACAATGCAAGGCCAGTTAAGACTTTTGCATTAAGACTTAAATAGTGAATATCAGAATGATTTTAATAAATTTTTTATTTGGCCATTAAGTTTTCTTAACGAGTATGACTAATTTCATGACTTATTAGACAGGGATTCTTAGTGTCTGATTTAAGCTAGCAAAAGTGATTCATTTCTGTGAATCATTTAAAATAAAATAAATTTAAAATAATTTAAAATAAAATTATTTAAATGAATCAATTCAAATCTCTGACTGAACGATTCATTTGCACTATCACTTAAAAGTTCATGTCAATATTAAAATTGAGGAGATTAAGATTGAAGGTGGTATGTATTGTGATATTGTTGCATTTTAATGAAAAATATTAAATATATATATATATTTTTTTTTGTCAATTTAGAGACAAAATGTGGAAACATGCTATATTTTACTTGCATTGCTTGGCTTCACCTGAGACAATAGTTCTGAGCTCAAGGATGATATAGGTATAACAATACTATCCATATCAGGACATGTGAGAAATAACGTTTTAATGGCTGTTTGGCTGAAATTCTGGTTCCTGTGACTGAAAAAAAAGCATAAATATTGAAATATACTTCAATACTGTATATATCGCCATAATACTAAAATATATTGAGATATATATTTCTAGTTATATCACACAGCCTATAAAATTGTACTTTAGAAAATAAAAAAATGATTGGCAATGAGAAACAGGATAATATCCAAAGAGTTCCCTTAGGAAATGTGGGTGCATTAAAGTCTTTCGCTAACAGGCATGTCTAATGCATAACAAGTTTCTTCTCCATAAAATCTAAACCTCGTGAGAAAATGTTGTTTCTACATCATTTATAACGTGATATGCATATTGATTACATTCTTGAATCCAAAATCATCATAATCATTTTGATTTTTCAACTACTGTCCAGTTAACACAATTGATCTTTCCTTAGATACATGCTTTCACGCTTTGAATAATGAAGAGAGTATTGGTGCTACCAGTGAACCCAATCTTTTTTAACTAAATAGAGTCAGATTTTCACAGAGCAAGCAGCATGTCATATAAACACACTCAGACCCATATAAACACACACACACACACTTTTCCTCATTCATTGTGAATCTCTTAAATGAGCAATGATTTATTTGTAGAGATATTTTCAGAAGGGAAAACAACATTAGTAGTGAAGTACTTTAAGCCTTTCAGGGAAAACCTCTCTTCTGTAGCCTAGCACACACTCAGCTTTAGTTAAAGATTTATCATTTATCAGCTTCTGTATCAAAACAACTACAGAGTAAAAAAGAGTCATAAAAGTCTCATTGCAATATGTGATGTAACTGTCTATGATAATGGGATTATGCTCCTCTGGAAGTGGAAATAATAAGATGCTTTTTGAATTTTACCATTGAGACGATACAAATCAACTTTTGTAAAACATCTGTGGATCACTATTAATGCAGAAATGCAAGCATTTTTTCCTAATTTTTGCTCAAATTTAATGTCGTCTACATTTGTCAATCTCAACCATTCAACGCTGTTTTTTAATATATTTAAAAATTATATTTGTATATGCATGATAATAATAATATAATATGCGAGTATATCAAACCATTTACAGTACTCTTACACATTGTGACAGATGATTTTTATTCATTTTCATATTTACTTCATGTTATTGCTAGAAAAAAAGAAAAGTATCTTTTACTAAATTTTGTTTTCTTAGACCATTTCTAAAACTATTTCAAGCATTTTTTTTAATCATATTCATTTAAATTTGTCATTTATTTATTCATTTATGGGTTATACCCATTAGATATAACTTCTATGGGTATTAAATGTTTTCCCACAACATAGTAACAAAATATATTGTAATGAGTTTCCTAAATTTAATTTATTATAAATGCACATGAATGGCAAATGTAGGGAGGAATTGTTTTAGTCCAAATTGCTAAAGCAGTGACAAAGAGGACCCCACATAAATCCCCAGTAAGGCAAAAACAGATTAGTAATTATAAGGTGACAGAAGACCAATGATTCCTGCCTTGTCTAGTTCTCACCCACAGTGGGAATTTGCCCACCTAAGCAGGACAGTTGATGAAGCAGCCTCATCATAGCAGGCAATCATGTTCCACAACATAAACCCTCTCTCATACTTTTTACCTGGAGGAAAGAATGAATGGCTTATGAATACACCACAGTTCAATTCCAATGACAACACAAAAACTGCACACTGCAAAGGCAAAATGCACAGTTTGACCATAAGAAAATCACCAAAGCACATTAGCAGAGTTGTTCGTAAAACTCAGTGATGTCATGAGGTAAAAGGAAATATATAAATATATAAAGCAATCAATTCCGCTCTCTGCACTGGGTCTGAAAGCAAATAAACATGTTTGGCACAGAGCTGATCACCTCATCCTCTCAGGAGGGGGCAGTTATGGGAGTAATCAAAGTTAAACACAGAAGGAAAGGTAGAAAGTGGAAAGATAAGACAAGTAAATGAGGGAGAGTGTTGTGCACTCGTTCCATCTGTCCCTAATTGACTGTTTTTAACCTATGAGGGCAAGCTGTCTCTGTCATTAACACAGTGACCCGGGAAAGACCACAAGAGCACAGTAAAATTCCATGCAGAAATGCATTACACCTTCTCTTCTTCATTCTGCACTGCAGAATCTATGAGACATAACCACACTAAGATTCATTTCATTGATTTCAGTTGAGGTTTCCTTCCTGTTCTCTTTCCTTTCACAAGAACAACTAAGAGGCCATGATTGACTGGCACAATGGCACAGCACCCGGCCAGCAGGAGGATGAGAGCAGCGCTCAGGAGAGGTCAGAGTGTGTGCTGGCTTACATCCCTGTCGTCTACTACAGTACTCTGTTGTGTGTTGGAGTGCCAGGTATGAGATGTGCATTTTAATACCTATAAACATGGGTTAATTAAGATTAGGGCCTTGCACCATTGAGAATTGAATTGAGAATGCATATTAAGTTAAGAATTGGGTAGCAATCAATATACAATTTTGGATTTAATTTATGGAAGTATGATGGAATGGAATGAAATTCACCATGGCACACAAACTGTTCCAAAATATAAATTTTTGGCACATGGGAAATTGATCTTCATCACCTTGAGTCCTTTGATGGAGGATGATCATGGTGAATTCATTCTGTGAAACACACATCAGACCAGACTAGAAATAATTAAGTATCCACAAACATTTTACTACACCAATCCTGGGAGAGACTGGCAGCTGCTTGAGGACAAGAAAAGAGATCAATAAACCAATCAATCCAAATGACAATTAATTAGAGACTCATTTGAAAGCCCCCCATAAACTGCTACTATAAATCAGATCAGGGTCACAGACAAATCAGTTTACTAGCTGTCTAATGTAAGATCTCTCTAGTTCACCCAAAAATTAAAATTCTGTCATTTTTACTTACGCTCATGTCATTCTAAACTTATAAGACTTTTTTACTTCTACAGAACACAAAGGAGACATTTTGAAGAAAATTTCAAATGTTTTTGTCCATGCAATGAAAGTCAAAAGGATCTGAAAAATCATTGTATGGACACAAAAATACTGAAGTATTTTTCAAAATATTTTCTTTTATGTTCCACAGAAGAAAATAAATGATATAAGGTTTGGAACAACGTAAGCATGAGCAAATGATGACAGAATTTTTAGTTTTGGATGAACTATCCAAAGACTTTACTACTGTGGTATGACATGGTAAGTAAAGTTTGATGGAAAAAAAAATAACAGTATATGGTTTTGGAACAACATGAAAGTGAATGAGAACAAATCATATTTTCATTTTATTGGATTCAGTTGAGTTAAATTCTCCATAGTTTTATCCATTCTGCTGTCTGGAGAAATGTCTTTTCTATAAATAGTTTTACTATAAAAATATTTAAAAACACTTAAAATACACTTATCTCCTGTTGTTTCAACCAGCAAAAACAGCACAAATTCACTTGAGCTTAATCTTTTCTTTGTGGAAAATGAGGGCAAAGGTTCCTGTGGGCCGCCATGTTCTGTAAATATGACCCCTAATCTTTTACTTCCCATCAGTCCTGCTGTGTCAACTCCCTCCATGCCCTTGATTTCTATCTCCGTCTTCTGCTTTTCCCTTCTCTGGCCTCATTCCCTAACTGTTTATGCCTTGTCCATCCTCCTCTACCTCAATCCTTCTTTCTAATTCCATTTGTCTCTTGTCCTTAGTGAACATCCTGACGTTGGTGGCTCTTTCCCGGCTGGCTGTTCGTACACAGAAGGCCCTGTACGTGTACCTTCTTGCTCTAACCGGCTCGGACATCCTCAGCCAGCTGTTCATCATCTTTGTGGGCTTCCTGTTAGAAACGGCTGTGTTTCACCGAGACGTCCCTGTGCTGCTGCTGAGGTCGGTTAGTATGATGGAGTTTTCTGCCAATCATGCATCTATCTGGGCTACCGTTCCCCTCACGGTGGACCGCTATGTCGCTTTGTGCCACCCGCTACTCCACCGGCAGATCAGTTACCCGGCACGGGCCTGGCGGATCATCGCAGTGGTGCTCACATTGGCGCTGGCATCCGGCGTGCCATTCTTCTGGTGGTCAGACATGTGGAGGGTCAGCCGTGCACCAAACAGCTTGGATACCGCCTTGATTTGGACCCACGTGACTATTATTTACCTCCTTCCATGCTGCATCTTCCTGGTACTAAACTCTTTGATCATCCTGAGGCTCCGGAAGAGACAGCGGCAGCAGATGTGCCAAGACGAGAGCGGGCAGCAGCTGGCAGTGCCAAGCAAGATGGGTAAAACCACAGTTATGCTCCTAGCAGTGACTTCTGTGTTTGCTGTCCTGTGGGCGCCTCGTACCGGAGTGGTGCTCTACCATCTCTACGTGTCATCGGTGCACAACGATTGGCGGGTACATCTAGCATACGACTTAGCTAATATGTTAGCCATGCTAAACACTGCTGTGAATTTCTTTCTGTACTGTTTTGTCAGCAAACCCTTTAGAGGGGTGGTGAGGGACGTCCTGTTGTTCCGGGGGCCGCCTTTGCACCCACGCCGCCCCCTACATCACCAGGGCACTGCTGCCAATGCCTCCACTTCTTCTATTTCCAGCTCCAAACGTTCCCAGCGAGAGGTCACCCCTCTCTCTCCCAAAAGGGCAGACATCAAGATATAGTCCTGCTTAAAGGGAAAGTTCACTTAAAAATGAAAATTCTGTTATCATTTAATCACCCTCATGTTGTTTTAAACCTGTATGACTTTTCTTATTGTTCATACAGTGAAAGTCAATAGCGTACAATGTGGTTTTGGATGCCATTAAATATCATTATTTTGACAAAAAATAAAAAAAACACTGAACACTACTTTGGAGTAGCTTCTTTGGTGTTCTGAAGAAGAAAGAATACAGCTTTGGAGCGAAAGTTTAAGTCAGTAAATGGTGACAGAATTTTCATTTTTGGGCGAACTATCCTTTTAAGCCCCAACAAAAGCATGGTGTTGTTCTTAAAATCAAGTTGAAAGAATTCAAATTAGTGGCTTTTATGGATTTAAAAGTTAAAGGTGCGGTCACATCAGCGAAATGTCGCATGCAAAGAAAGGTGCATTGTTTATTGTTCAATAGTGTAGCGATGTATGAAGCACAGCTCACACAGAATTCACTTTCAAACCAAGCAGCTTTCTGTTTGTCCAAGTGACCAACTTGAATTTTGTGCAAGTTCCACGTGGAACTTTTTCATCTTCATGCAAAACTCCTAATGGCACAGATTCCAATTGCATTGACTGGATTTTGGCCATGAAATTTCACCAAGCAACAGACCACAGTGTAATTGTGCGTGATTTGGCGTCCCCAACAGAATAGAAAAAACACTGACTTGTTTACCACATAATAAAATATCCTCATAATGATCAGTCTAGCATCCATTCACGCTAATGTGCACCACAGGTACTCTTAATCTGAATGCTGTCTTATCTAGCCTCTGATTAGTGACCTGAGAGATCACCGTTTACAGTCATTAAACAAAAGCCCAATAATATTAACTTTGTCTTGCTGATAAGACAAGGAAGCTTTGCAGGACATCACAGATATCAAGACATAACCATTCCAGAAAAGATTGTATTTTGTTCTGAAGATCTTACTTGTCTTTTGCACTGATCTGCATATCTGTGTTATTTATTGTCCTGCACTCTGCGGGGATAAGAAAACATACTACAGTATATATATGAAACAAAGATATTTGGCTCATCCAATGAGTACTACCATGTCTTGTCATTTTCCATAAATGGCTATCCTTTTAAGCAATAGGTTGAAATATGAATATTCCGTCATCATTTATACACCTTTGTGTCGGTTCAAACCTGTAAGACTTACTTTCTTCGGTGAAACACAGGTTGGGGGAACACACTTTTCTATATAAGGAAAGTAAATGGTGATGTATAGTATCAAGCACCACGGTGACAAAAAAAGCATCATAAAAGTATTATAAAACTGTTGCATATTGTAAAAGATTATCAAGGTGTTTTAAAGCCATTAGATAGCTTTGAGAAAAGGCTGAAATTCAATTCATTATATGAAAATCCCTATGTTTCTTTAAATTTGCATTCATTCAAATATGACACTGACACATATTACATAAGTTTTGACATCTATGATGATGGTCGTGTCACATTGACATCAAAAACAGGACGAGTGATCCAGACAGTTCAAAAATTCGCTTTTTACCTTTGGTAGATAGAAAGTTATAGAGTTTCGGAATAACATAAGGATGAGTAAATGATGACAGACTTTTTTTTTTTTAAGTGAACTATTCCATTTAATTGTTGTATTTTGATATTGTAAGAATGAGTCATGTATTTAGTGTTTTTATAAATGTTGCTCATATTGCAGATGAATGAATTTCAAGTTAAGTTTTTTGATCAAACTTAAGGCATGGTTCCATAAAGTTCATAATGCTCTGATCAAGACATTTCTTGCAGCTGTAGGTTATGTTGCATGACTAAATTAAACCCTTTCAGAGCCCATCCAGTGAAGCAGAGCAAGATGGTTGACCTTTTTAACCCCAGTGTGCAAACTGCAGACGCTAGCTTAAGCTGTTTATTTTCAGTGCATGGCGACTGGATGAGGCTTTAAAAGGGTCTTCGACGTGGGAACACAACGAGTGAAGACACCACTGTACAAACAGACCCATCTGAGGAGCTGAACAAAGCCAGCCTTGAGCTTCTGTGCACCCATGCAGCAACAGCAAAAATTTCCATTTGCTAGAATTCACCAGGATCACCAGAGATGTGCTGGAGTCAGTTATATTACTCTGTAATTTGTTATCTGATCAGATATGGTGCAGTACTTGCCAGCATGTAGCTACTTAAGGAGAACAGATTGAGATCTTTAGGTTCAGCTCAATCTAAATGCAGTAAAAATATGATACAATGACCAAAGTCTTGATGTTTTCACTTACACACTTTCCAGCTATATATATAATGTATTTTTTACTTTAAAAGCGTGTGCGTCGATTTTCCTGTCGAGTTTAATCTGAATAAATCTGATGGAAGAGAGACTGCAAGAATCAATTATATCACTCCTTGAATTTACAAATGATAATTAAATGTGTTTAGAAGACCTTTTAATGACTAATGATTTAATGAAGCACACGTTTGACTAAAAGGTACATTGAAAGCTTTGGTTTAATTATTCTGGTGAATTAGAAAAAAACAATTTTAACCTTTTGGTCTGAAAAAAGAAAAAACACTAACTCACTTATTATCTGGAGCTTTGGTTATGAACTCTTCACTTGTCCTTTTAGTTCACTTGTGTTTCTCAGCACCCAGTGTTGCATCCTGTGTCTCTTTCCTTTTTTCTTTCTTGATCTCTCTCTCCCTTCTCAATCATGAGAGGGAGCCTCTGGCCCTGCAGATGTTATCAGATGTTGTCTCTTTGAAAAAGTCCCCCGCTGCATCACAAACACAGATGCCTGAGAAGAAAGCACATCTATCGTTAAAGCCTTAATACGAGCAGACGGCTGACAGCACAAGAAAGAGTCTGAATATTTAAGACAATAAATAACCTGCTCTGTTTGAGGTCAGCTTTAGATTTGCTTAGCCTTGTGCAGCTGCAGCTGCAGAAGATTGTTTTGTCCTCACTATGCATGCATTTTGCCACTTTACCTACATTACATCTGTTAAGGTTAACATGAAATGACATTCATAACCCTGTACACTGAAAAAAATATGTTGGAGGATTTACTTACTATTTTCTCTCAGAAACTGCTAGTAAATTTCACCGATAATTACAAAGAAATTGCAAATAATACACTGAATAAAACACTGAAATTTAGAAGTGGAAAGACTGAAATAGAATTTTCTCGTTGAACGTACTCCAATATTTTTTAATAAGTCAATAAACTTTGAAAAATACTTTTGGAACTGATTGGATTATGAAATATAGGAGTTTTATGCCAGAGTTTGCTGTCAGTTTTAAAATTTGGCTGGTTAGTGTGGATCTAAAAGCAGCAATGTTTTCTAACTAAACTGGCTCAAAAATGTCTGTGGTTCCCATAAGCAAGGATGACAGATGGTGTTCTTAAATCACTAAGATTAAGACTTATTTTTTACTTTACTTTTGATTAATGTGCACTAAATCATGCACAATAAGTGGGGTTGAAACAAGTGATTTCATGTTGACTTCAATGGTTTTAAATGACCTACGGCAGATAAATTAATGAAATTAAAACCAATGGTGATGTCTGGCAGATTAGAACTGCCTACCTGTTTCATCAAATATGTAATGTGATATACTGTATTTTACCATGAAGTGATATTTCATTTGTGAAATATGACTTAAACTTGCACACTAAACATGTTTCTGTGTGAGTTGGTGTAAGAGGATAACTGCAGAACAGAAATCCCCACAAAATGGCATGTGGCACTTGCATGATACTTCCTCTTAAAGGTTGCATTGTTGCTCATAGTTTACATTGTGACACAAGCTTTCCTTTGGTTGTGTTATTGAATATGTGCACTGATAACTGATAAATTGTTTTTGCATTTTGATCATACTGATCAGAAATTAAATGCCTATGAGGATCTATTTATGTGTCTGGAGTCCTTAAAAATAAAAGCACTCAAACCTGAAGTTCTGTTGCATTTCAATGATTCAGAATTAAAGCCTATAAAATCAGTTGCGATACGTGCTGAGGTTTCTTTGACTTTTTTTCTTCCTTTCCTTCTTGCTGTAAAAAAAAGGAAAGAAAACACACTGTGCAATAACAACAGTATCCTGTTATGTGAGCAGAACACATTCACACCTCATACTCCAACAGCACACCAGACAGGAAAACAAACAATGAGTCTGCTAGCACTACCTCCACTATATCATAATTGCAACAGAAATGGACAAAGCCCTCTAAATAGGATACAATAGAAACAGACAGGTTCAGATGTATATATAATACAGCATATTCAACTGTTTTCTGATAAATATAAGACTGTAAAAGGAGGGTAAAAGGGGATCAAGATGTAACCTTGAGCAAGACCCTCACATGTTGCTCACATGTGGTTTTGTCACTGCTGGAATAAAAAACATGGAAGCTGCAGAAGAAAAGTTGTACAGTACATGTGGAAAAATATCAAATAAACTAGAGATTCATCTGTAGAAAATGGTGCACCCTCGTGGGCAGTAATAATAACAGTCAAGATGAACAGGTAATGTTTATATGATTTGCCACTAGGTGGCAATGTACACACACTTTTAGAAACATAATTCCCACAGAATTAAGTTTTGAACCTGTTACTTTTCTTCTAGCAAATGTGAAACGTAGATAACATCTATTTAGGTTTCTAACATTACAGCGACAAACATATAATGTGTTTTGAGCATATAACAAGAGTTTTGGCACATTTTAAATGGGCAGCATATAAGCAAGGGAAGATTCAATGTGTGTCTTCGTTTTGCCTCGATTCTTCTTAAAGTTCAGATTGTTTTTTCATCTCTCTTCAGACCCAGAAATAAGCACAGGAAAAAGAAACAAAGCCATTGTCAGCAGAAGTAAAGTTAGTAATGGCTCGTGCTGTGTGGATAGACAGATGAAGCTGAAAAAATACTTAATATCCACCATAAATAGCTCACTAAGGTGCCACTATGATACCTTTTTTTCCAGGTAGTGAAAGCAGGCGCGCTCCCGACAATGACAGCGAGAGGTACGTGCAAGCTCGTGCACGTGCGCGAGAGAGACTGAGAGTTTGAGTCACTCGCATCACTGGCGCTATCAAAGCTATCAAAACTCGCCAAGTGTTTGCCCTCGACTATCCTTGAAGCTGTTTGAAGGTTTGTTTGCCTGGAATACAAAGGGAACATTGTTTTTCTCTCTTCAGGGTTTAATACCTCACTCAGCTCAGCTCTCTGGCTCATTTTGGCGTCGCGATGTCTTATTTATTTTCCTGCACTTGCTGGAACAGGTAAATTGTGCTCATATACCAAAGACTGAGAGAGAAACGACACAGCATCTACTTCTGACTGCAAAAGGTGAGTTTGTTTTGTTAGTTTCTTGTGTATGTCCGTGATTTTGTAAAAAGATTTGCACTTTTACTATATGTTTGTGGTTTGTACTTTATTTTATTGTGGCTTATTGATATTAATTGCCTGTGCTTTGGGCTTTAATCTGTTTTATGCAATTACAAGAGCACTGATCTGGTTTGTTTATAAATGTGTTGGTGAAAATAACACGATTATTTAGACGCTACTCAGTTTTGTTTTGGGGGTTGTTGAGAATGTTTTACTGTGGTTTTATTAATGCTGTTAGGGATGTTAATCAATTCAAATTCATCTTCAGCTGTCAAACTATCCCGTTATATTTAAGCAATGAAGAGAATCTTTGTTCACCTGCTCAGGTGAGACGCCCTCACGAATACCTGTCTGTGCTGCGATCTGATTGGTGCGTTTTAACGGACTGAATGATGTGATTGGCTCACAAGGCTGTATGTCACTATGAGCTTGTTAAATAACATGGATAAAAAGAACCAAAAATGTATTTAAACCTTGCTACAATGTTTCATGATATTACTGAAAATGTCATATTTAATAACTACATTTTATTTGGGTGGATGTGTGTTGAAAATTCTAATAGACTGTGTGTTAAAGCTATTTATTTATTGTTATGTAAAGCTATTTATTTAATATTTTCAAAGAAAGAAAGAGCATAGTATGTAAATTAAGTACAAGAGGAGACATAGTAAAGAACTACAAGGAATACATAGGCTATAAATACTCTTCACTGGAACTCTTTCCATGTGAGAAAACCACACAAGCCATTTGACTTAAAAGGCTTGGAAATGAAGAGCCCTTCCCTTTATTTTATTTTTGAACTTGAAATAATAGAATGCTTGTTGAATGTCTCATAAATTGACATATTGTTAACATTATTGTTAACATGGTAGAATGTAAGAAATGTAACCAGAACATTAGAACCCTAGAGAGAGTTTTAATCATCCAGCAGGTGATCAACTCACAGACCTTGAGTTCATGTTATGTTTATTTTTAAGGTCCTGCATGTTCATCAATTCAGCCACCTTTTTACATTGCATGACTGTGTTAAAGTTGTGATTTTCAGAGAGTTCTGCAAGAGTTGAATAAATAGAAGTTTATATACTAATTTAAGTAGTCTTTATCCATCACATATAAAAGCGACTGGCTTCAGTAAAGCACTAACTGTACTGCAGCAGTTCCTGAAAGAGTACCCTGATTCCTGAGGGAAAGTATCGATTAAGTAATGAAATCAGTATAATGTGATCAAACAGACACAACCTGTTAACAATGAATAGTCTTATCACTCGGTAACAGTCTCACTTCTAGGTTGTAATGAGATTGTGTTTACAATTCACTGGAATATAATTCATTGTGGTTAATCTTCACAACACAATAGAAAATGTAAATGGTGTTTTTAATATACCTTTCTTACTAAGTAGTAAATGAAACTTCAAGGTTTCGAAGAGCTCTATATGGTCCATTTGTCATTTTGTATATTTTTCACTGATTCACTCTTTTAAAAGTTTTGAAAGTGGAACTAAGAAAATCAATATTCTTTAATAGTCAGATTAATGTAAAATAGCATAGGTTATATACACTACCATTTAAAAGTATAAAGTGGGTAAGATTTATTTGATCAAATACAGTAAAAACACTAATATTGTAAAATACTATTACAATTTTTAAGCTTTTTTCTGTTTTATATTTTATAAATATAATTTATTTCTGTAATTGCAAAGCTGAATTTTCAGCATCGTTACTCCAGTCTTAATAATTCTTCAGAAATCATTCAAAAATGCTAATTTGGTGCTAGAGACATTTCTTACTGCCTTTAATTGGTTGTGTAACTTAAATCTTGATTTAAGTTATGCAATCCTGTTGCCCATAATCATTGCAATATCCGAAGTAATTTTGCATGCTCAAAGTCTAGAGAGTCCACACCTTTAGAGAGCCAGCCTAATGGTCAGGGTGGGCCACTCTTGTGAAGCTGTGAGTGACATTTTAATGTCTTTAATATTGTTAAGATCTTGTTGTTGTCACTCCCTCACTGGGTGTGTAAGGGGAGGATTTTGAGCGAATATCACTCAATATCTTGTGACTCTTATTTGCATGCTCATTCTTGATTTTCTCTCTTAGAAACATGGATCACCTCACCTTCAAATCCCAATGTTTTCACCTTCTGCTCTTCATCGCTCTGTGCATCTTTCCTGGATCACTGGCCCAGACTTCGATCCCCAGGGGCTGTGGAGATAATGTAGACTCCTTATATTTCAACCTCTGTGACCTGACAGCAGTCTGGGGTGTTGTAGTTGAGGCATTTGCAGCTGCTGGTTTGGTGGCATCCCTGATTCTTCTGATCGTACTGCTAGCCAGCCTTCCTTTCATCACTGACAGAAAGTGGCGCAGTTCGTTGGGGCTTCACACAGGGTTCCTCATCTTCACGTTTGGACTGTTCGCCCTCACATTCGCCTTCATCGTTGGAAAAAACTTTGCTACCTGCGCATCACGCCGCTTTCTTTTTGGTGTGCTGTTCGCCGGCTGCTTCTCTTGTCTTCTCATGCAAGCCATCAGGTTGAACATACTGGCCAGGAGGAACTCGGCCCCCAGAGGTTGGGTTTGGTGCTTGGGGGCTCTGGGACTCTGGCTGGTAGAAGTTGTCATCAACACCGAATGGCTAATCATTACTATTGTACGATACCCAACTAACATCACTGGAATTCTGGCTTCTGCTACCGCTGTTCCCTGTAATATCGAAAACCAGGATTTTGTCATGGCGCTCATTTACGTTCTAAATCTACTATTGGCGGTCGTGGTGGCATCCGTGCCCATATTGGCAGGTAAGCACAAGCGTTGGCGCAAAGATGGAGCCTTCATCCTGGTCACAGGACTGCTGTCGGTGGGCATCTGGGTGGCGTGGATTGTCATGTATATGTACGGGAACGCAAAGCACGGTGGCCCGACGTGGGATGACCCCACATTGGCTATAGCATTGGTGTCAAACGCTTGGGTGTTTCTGCTGCTCCACGCGGTGCCGGCGGTGTGTAGCCTGAGTGAGGAAGATGAAGATGCAGCTGTTGAGGAAAATCTGTACCCCAGCAGAGGGTACGAGAACATTCTGAAGGAGCAAAGTGCACAGAGCATATATATGGAGAATAAGGCCTTCTCTATGGATGAGCCCAACGCAGGTAAATGCAAGATTTTAGTTTTTACTTTGTATTCTTCTTAACTTTATCATCTTTACTTTGAAGTTATCTAAGTTTACAAGCTAGTTTTTATTGGGGATCCATAATATATCTGTGTTTATATCGTTATCAGGAAATTTAAGTGTGTTTTTATGAGCATCTGATAAGGCTGATTATCTTTTTTGCAGTAAATTTAGGTTTTTAGCAAGTAAAACATTATATATTTGTCTAGTTTTTAACAATGGTATTGGCTTTGTATATACACTACTGTGCAACATTTTTTATGGTTTTTAAACCCTTAAATATTGTGCTCACCAAGACTGCATTTATTTGATTAAAAATACAGTAAAATAGCAATATTTTATTAAAATGTGAAAGAACTGTTTTGTTTTAATATATTTTAAAATGTAAATTATTCCTGTGATGACAAAGCTGAATTTTCAGCAGCCATTACTCAAGTCTTCAGTGTCACATGATCCTTCAGAAATCATTCTAATATGCTGATTTGGTGTTTAACAAACATTTATTATTATAAATGTTGAAAACATGTCGCTTTATATTTTTGTAGAAACAGTGATACTGTTTTTCAGGATTTTGTGACAACGTAAAAGTCTTTATTCTCACTTTTGATTAATTTAAAGGGATAGTTGAAAATTCTGTCACCCTCATGTAGTGCCAAACCTGTAAGACCTTTGTTTATATTTGAAGCACAAATTAATTAAGATATTTTTGATGAAATCTTAGAGCTTTCTGACCCTATATAGACAGCAATGTAACTACCACATTCAAGGACCAGAAAGGTAGTAAGGACATTATTAAATCAGTCCATGTGACATCAGTGGTTTAACCTTAAATTTATGAAGCTACTAGAATACATTTGGTGCACAAAAAAAACAATAATAATGAATTTATTCAACAATTTCTTCTCTTCCGTGTCAGTTTTCGTGTGCATACATGCGAGTACCATGACGTCTTGGCACTGTTGTGAGCTGTCGTACCTTTCTGGGCCTTGAATAAAAAATATCCTAATTTGTGTTCTAAAGATGAATGAAGGTCATGAGGGTGAATAATGAGGGTGAATAATTAATGACAGAATTTTCATTTTTGGGTGAACTATCCCTTTAATGCTTACTTTCTGAATAAAAGTATAAATTATTTCCTTAAAAAAAATGTACTGACCCCAAACCTTTTGAGCAGGTGTATCTGTGTTCATTCTTTACACAATGATTCTTTTTCCTTCATAATTCTAATCGCTATTTGCATTATTTGCACATGCAATCCTGAAGTTACCTTTATATACACTATATTGCCAAAAGTATTGGGTCACTCCCTTCTAATCAAGTCAAGTCAAGTCACCTTTATTTATATAGCGCTTTTAACAATACAGATTGTGTCAAAGCACTTAACAGTATCAAATTGCAGGATAGAGTGTCAGTAATGTATAATAATAAGATTAAACACTCAATTTTCAGTTAAAGGCATTTCATTATTGAATTCAGAGATGTCATTGTCTAGCTCAGTTTAGTTTAAATAGTATCTATGAAATCAAATTGACGATAATCATTAGAAATTAGCCTGTTCTAATGAACAGGTTTGTCTACTTTAGTAACTTCCATGAGTACAAATCTTAATGTTTAAGCATATAATGATATTCTAGGGAATTGTGTGCTTCTAATGTTAAAGCAACAGTTTGGACAGGACCCTTTTCTATTCTAACATGACAATGCTTCTGTGTATAAGGCAAGGTTCAAAAAGAAATGATTGATTTATTCAGTGTGGAAGAACTTGACTGGTCTGCAGAAAGCCAGTTTTTCATATTCAGCATAAATATTCAGATAGCTAGTTATAAACAAGTATTTCTTTACTGTGGAAGTACTGTAGTTGACCTGTAAGAGAAAACTGGCTGTAACAGACAATTTACACTGACATCCACTGCAGCACCACTTGTGGAATGCTTAGAGTGTGAAGGATATGTTTCATTGGGATCCGTTCTGAAATATTTCGTAATAAAACAATGTCTGAAATCAGGCTTTTATAGGTAGAAGTTTCTGTTTTAACGTTTCATGTAAATATTGTAGGCTCTATTGCTGGGTGCAAATGTTCCAGAACTGTAAATGGACCCAAACATCATGAAAATCATTCCGTTTTTTTAAAGAACGAATTCTTAATTCCTAACTCTAATTACTAGTATGGATCTAAAACCATATAACCTTGCACCTTTTATTTGTGCTGTTTCAAAAGCTCCATGCAGTGATTCTGAATTAAACTAAACGTGCCAATTATATACTCCAGAAATCCAATATGTCTGTGTGTGTTTACATGCACTGAGAGGAGAGGGAGCGTGTGACTTTGAGAGAGGACAAAGCTGCAGAACATGCTGGAAACAGGGCTGAATTTACCCGATAACTGCTGCTTACACACCGGAATTTGATATGCTGATGTTTGAATCCACTCAGTCTAATATCTGATCGTACCGCACTGAACACGCTGTTCATCCATCCTCTCTTCCTCTCTCTTCCTGTCTTCTCACTATCTGTCTGTGTCTCTTTCTCTCTTTGTCTTTGCACCTGCTTGTTTCCTCCAGCCAAACATGCAAATGTATTTTGCCTTTTGATGTCCATGAACTTGCACCCAGAGTTTCCATGCATTTGCACATTCAGAGCTATGGGTCAAGCCTTTCTATTGTAGATCAACAATATCTAACTGTGTTTGCTCAACCAATAACTTACAGCACAGTCTCATTTATTCAATCATCTATCAATAGCATACCATACATATAACGTTTCCTCATCTTCATCAATATTTGCATAGCAGCTGTGGTTTTGTGATGTAAAAGGAATGCTTCTGTTCGTATTGAACAGGGAGTGCTGGAAAGTTCAGGAATCATATCTCACTAGTAAATGAACACCCAGAGCAGAATGGAGAACCTTTCCCACCCTGACATGAGTCAACAGGATCACACGCTACTCCTATCTGACTCTCTGTAGAGACCCTGAACCGTGTGTTTACATTAGCATGTCTCCAAGGAGACTGAGGTGTGGCAACAGTATCATCAGTGTTAGGTATTTCACAGAGCAAGAGGACATTTTTGCCCCACTGCATCATTTCAGTCTTATCAAACCGCACTGTGTCATATGCCATCAAAACGCACGTAATATTGTGGTTAAGATAATGTGAGATATTTGCTAAGTGATTGTGATAAAAGAAAGGCATATACAGTATCTTGTTTCTTGGAAACATAACATTGTTTTATTGTTGCTATTGTCCTCCAGAATAAATGTGAATAATGTTTTAAATAAAAATGTGATTATATAATTTTTTTTATATTGATATTTATTTAAGAGCATATATAGAGAGCATATATATGTAGAGCACACAATACCGATCAAAGTTTTGGGGTCAGTAAGGTTTTTTTTGTTTGTTTTTTTGGAAAGAGGTGTCTTGTTCTCAACAAGGCTGCATTTATTTGATGAAAAATACAACACTGATATTGTGAAATATTAGTAAAAATTTAAAATACGTGTTCATTATTCCAGTCTTCAGTCTTCTAATATGCTGAATTGGTTCTCAAGAAACATTTTTTATAATAATTATCAGAAAACAGTTGTGCTACTTAATATTTTTGTGGAAACCACAATACATTTTTACATATACTTTACATGGATTATTTGATGAGCAGAAACAAAATTGGCATTTATGACCCCAGACTATTATATAATCACTATTATTATATGTGTATATTTGCAATTAGTTTGATTTAATCTTTGCAGTTTAAGTAATATTTTCAAAGAATGTAATTATATTTAAATATATTTGTATTTTTTCTTACATTTATATTTATTTCTATAATTGTTTTTATTTTAATAATTTTGTTGTTTTTAAACAGTTTTTATCAATAATAATTAATAATAATTTCTTTTTGTTACATTAAGTTAAACAAAATACATGAGAATAGCTGAAATAAAATGTTTGTTTTCATATATATATATATATATATATATATATTTTAGTTAATTGTATTTATTTAAATATCTAAGATTGATTTCAACTTAAGTCATAACAAATTTGAAATACATTTTTTAACTACTATTATTCAGGGGGTAATAGGTTATCTATTCACATTTATCACATATTGCAACTTTGTCATTTTTTTTTGTCTCATGAAGTGTATATATATGGACGTCATGTGTGTCACACACAAAGGTGTTCTCAAGTCCAAACAGCTAAACTTTCTGTTTTAACACTGTTTTCTCAGGTAACAAGCCTGTGTCCCCATACAGCGCCTATAACGGCCAACTCCGAAGTTGTGTTTACCAACCGACAGAACTAGCCATCATCACCAAAGGAGTGGTCAATGTGAGTGCACATATTTTACTACTGATTTGAATATGCATACAACCATCAAGTCTTGTGGTCACTGTTCACAAACAAAAATACACAAGAAAAAAAAATACAACAAATTTTCCAAAGTCCACAAAAGAACCTTATGTATATATCTGTGTTGTAGACCCAATGTTTTTGTGCATTTGTGTGTTCACCTGCCATGTCTATTTGGACTGTTTTCGGCTGTAGCAACAGATGGAATCGTATGACAATATAATTCCACGAGCATCCACAGGCACTCCTCCCAGAGCCCAGAGCGGCCACATCAGCCCCTCCACACAAGTTGATGATATGAAACAAATATATACAAATGTATGTGGAGAGCATTATTGATGCTGTGTTTGATTGCTTTGGGTCTCTCCAGACTATCGCCCTTTCACTTTTAGCTTCCTTCCTTCTTTTTCAACATGCATGCATACTGACCTACTTTCTAATGATCTTATTGATTGGAAAGTTTCATTTAGTTTTGTAAGGGTGCTGTATGAAAACAAATTAAAAAAAAAAAATTGTTCATGTTTACCATTAATTTGGTGTATTTGATGTATGAAGGGATGTTTTTGTTGCCTGTAAATGCCATTGGTTTAATCAGCAGATACTGTAAATGTGCATATTACTGATTGTTAGATGAAAAAGTGAAAATTAAGCCCATAATCACCCACACAAAACATAATCATCTTTCCTTTTGGTGAAGAGAACAGAATCTGTCCTTGAACTTTTCTTCTCGATTTTCTGGGTCTTCTGGTGCCTCTCTCTCGATTACACATGTCCGTGGGGAATTCTTCTCCCTCATTGCCTTGTCGTTCATTCTTTCAAGATCTGCTTTCATTCCTAAAATGCACTTGGTGACACTTTAACCTTCTGTCTGGAATGGTGGAATTTAAAGACCAATTTTTTGTCTGTGTTTGTTTGTTAATTATTTTTATTTTCATTCTTTTATAAGGTATGAGAGGGTGGAAGAAGGAATCAGATCTAATAAACTAAACTGTATGTTTTCTGGCTTTTCATTTCAAAAATCATTTAATTTCATTTTTTTTCTCACCTCTGTGACAGAAGGTGTCTGTTTGTCTTATTGTCTTATTGCTACTTATTTCCTCTTTCTGTCCAAGAGTCACTGCTACAAAATACATTTTTACATGTACTAATGATTTATTTATGTTATAGAAAAATATTTGATCACTTTTATTATATGTGATTTATTTGCAATTAGTTTGATTTGATCTGCACATTTTAAGTAATATTTTCAAGGTATTTACAGCTTTAATTATATTTTTATTTATTTGTATTTTTTCTTAAATTCATATTTATTTTTTTATTTAAACAGTATTATTTTAGTGTCATTGAAATCCTTTGTTTTTGTTTGGATTTCCCATTCAAAGTTTTAGTAATTTTGCTGTTGTTTTTTTTTTCTATGAAGTTATTACTTTTTATTTCTGTTTTAGTTTTTTAGTACATCAAGTTCAACTAAAAAAATGAGAATAGCTAAAATAGCTAATAGCTAAAATAAACGTTTAAAGTTTTTGTAAGTTGCTGTATTTTTTGTATATTTTCTAATATTTTTTTATAGTATTTTTAGTATTTTTACAATATTTTTTCAAATTAAAAAAAAAAAAATAGTTTTGTGGTTTTAGTCGCATTTAGAATAATTTGAACTATTTCCGGATAGTTTATACAGAAGTAATCTAATATTTCCTCTTTCTCACTGTAGGGAAATTTCAACAGAAGACCCCAGTGATCAGCTCACACCGACTTTTTTTTTTTCTGGTGTTTCTAAATTAAGATTTGTGATTTTGTTTTTCTTTCCATCGCTGTGGTCGACTACATAGACCAACTTCTGTGAACTCAGACTAACTGAGAAACAATTAGTTGGTTTGCTCCACTGAAAGCCAATGTGTTGGGTTATCTCAACAGCTGAAGACACTGAGAAATTGTACAGTATGGCTTGGTTGTGCATGGGACACATTAAAAAGATTAGTTGTACCAATGACTGTATAGACTACTGCAATGCTACCAGCTGTGTTTACTAAGAAACACAGACCAGCAAAGGACTGTAAAATAAATGTGTGCTGGTTTTCTGTCACTCTGTATAAGGAGTTCTGAAATGCTGCTTCTACCACTGCAAACGTAGGTGTATAGCGACACCGTATATATGCCTAAGCTTTAAATTACATATATAAAATGTGCAATCACAAATGTTTTGGTGCAGCGACAAGACTGATTATTTCGTTATTTTCCCAACTTTGTATTTATTTTAAGTATAAAGTGGAATTAAACTCAATCTGAACAGAAAACCTTTTCAAACCAGAAGCAAATGTTCTGTTTATTGATGTAGATATTAAAATACATGTTTTAAAATACTATTTTTGAATTCCGTAATGTGAGACTGTTTGTGTGTGTGACCTGGTCACAGGGACCTCATCAGGATAACTTCCGAAAGGGAAGTTAGTCGACTGGAAAATTCCCTTCACTTTGACTAGTGATGACATTTACACAGACACTGCTGATAAGTGTCTCAGTATGTCAGCCTGAGCTACAGGGTTCCGGATGGAGGGCTGTTGAAGGTAGCCATTGCGTCAACACATGACCAAAACACAGGTCATAGTTCACATGATTGTATTTTGTATTATTGTACCTGTATTAGCAATATTAGATGTACACTACCTTCCAAAAGTTAAGGGTCAGTAGGATTTTTTGCATTTATTCAGCAAGGATACATTAAATTGTTTAAATGTCACAGTAAAGGCATTTATAATGTTATACTATTTATTTATTTTTTTAAGTGCTGCTTTTAAACTTTCTATTCATCAAAGAATCCTGAAAAAAAAAAAAAATGCATTAATGTTTCCACAAAAATATTAAAATATGTTAATAACAAGAAATGTTGCTTAACTTATTTTAAACTGTAATATTACTGCTTTTATTATATTTTCAAGCCAGTAAATGCAGCCTTGGTGCAATCTTACTCAGACCCCAAACTTTTAAATGGTACTGTATATAATCTGCATTATATCAGGAATTAAACGTTTCATGCACTGTAAAAAATGCTGCTATTATAACAATTTAAACTTTGTCGAAATAAATATCCAGGTTAACTAAAGTTAAAATTTCAAAGCAAAACTGCAAAAGATTTTCAAAGATGCAAAAAAAATGCAGACTTTTCATAAAATGATTTTGCCAATTAAGCATCACAGAATGTTCTGTCCATTTAATCACAGCTGCACAAAATAAAGTCAGCTGTAGCAGAAGTTTTTGCATATACATTGTCAGTGGTTTTCTCTTCCAGTAAATGTTCTCAGTACGCAAATGTACCACCAAATTATTTAATGCTTTGAAGTTATCAATGCATCTCAGCCTCCTAAAACCAAAAGATGTCATAGTGTATGTGTGTTCTTTAGCTACACATTAAAAGTCAATGGGGTCCAGTGTTGTTTGGATCCCAACATTGTTCAAAACAATCTTATATTCTAATACACAGGTTTGGAATGAGTAAATGACCGTTTTCATCTTTTTGAGGTGAATTAATCTTTCTTTCCCTACGATTGTAGTATTCTGGTCATCATACATATTCAACAGCTCACTCTCATCTGTCTTACATTTCATACAGGAGCCTCCCAAGATACTTTCACAATAGAAACACTAACTATCCTCTCAGTTTTAAGGTATGAAATGTGATTTAGGATGCGTCTGTAGATTCTAGACTGTCTCTCATCAAGTTTACCCCAGCTGCCTTCTTGGATGTCTTCCCTGCAGCCCGTCCTGACCATGTATCAAATGTTAAGCGCTGCCAGTAAAATCTAGATGCTGAATCTATAGGTAATATAAGCATTTTCACCTCACATTGAGAACATTGTGTGCTGGGTATTTAAGGAGAAAGCAGACATAACCTGTCCTTGAGACACAAGTGTCCTTTCTACAACAACATTGAATATAATGTTTGTGGCTGTTTGTTATTCTATTCCAAAAGGACATTTGGCTCATTAAATGAATGAGTAGGTGTTATGGACTTATTAATTTTCCTCATTTCTGCCCACTTGGCTAAATTATGTAACACATAAATTACAGAACTTGTTTACAATCTGTCGGCCTGTGTGGTTTAACAGGAGATGAACTTTTACTGTTACAACTCTTAAAACAGGACAAGTTGATTTGATATTGCCACCTGTCAGAGCCAGACATTTCACATGAACAGAATTTTTTTTTATATCTATTTTAAAGCTTTTCCAAAAAGCAGGATGTGTATATCTGAGTTATTAGATTAAATTAAACCTAAAACTATTAAAAACATTCTTGCGATCTGAAATAAATGAAAATAAAATTTTTAGATGAAATAAAAAAAAATAAATGAAAATGAGAAATGTTGCATTGGCAACTAAGTGTAATAAGTTGAAGCACTAAAATTATTAACTGGAAATAAATGCTGCACTGAATCTGAAATAAAAATAAACCTAAATTATAATAGCTAATAAAACTCACAAAAGCACATAGCAAAACTACTAAAACGTTAATTTTATTTTACGTGAAAACTTAAAACTCAACATGAAAACTAATTCAAAATATGAATAAAAACTATAATTGTATATAAATAATATTAAAATAACACTGGTATAAATAAGCATATTTTGAAAAAAAAAAAAAAAAAAAAAAAAAAAAAAAAAAAAAACACACACAACTAAAATGTTACCTTCATTTGTCCATTGTCACAATTGCAGACTGTGACAAAACGAAGAACACTGGAAACGAGGATAAACTCAAATTAAAGTCTTTAATAAATAATCCAAAACGGGGTAACAAGACAGGAAGAGTCACAGAAACACAACATCGACGTTAATACCGGACGCTAGACTAAGGAAATGCAGGGCTTAAGTAACTCAAATTAAACAAGATAATTAACAAACACAGGTGGATACTAATGAACTAATAATGAAACAACGAGGACAGGAACAGGACTGTCATTACTCCCCCCTCCCGGAAGGCGCGTCCACGCGTCTCCTAACATCCAATGGGTACCCATTCTGGGACCCATGGCGGAGCAGACAGTTCAGGCTGCCATGGCAGAGCGGTCTTCATGGCCGTGGCCTCATCCTTCGGCCCGGCCTTTCCAGCCGGAGCCCTATAACCCCACTTTGGGGGAAATTAGAGGCTCCGAGGCCCTCCGTGGGCTAGACTCAGGAACAGGAGCCCTCCGTGGGCTAAACTCAGGAACAGGAGCCCTCCGTGGGCTACACTCAGGAACAGGAGCCCTCTCTGGGCTAGGCTCGGAATCTGAGGCCCTCTCTGGGCCGGACATGAGACTAACAGACCTCCTTGGGCTGAACGTGGTGACAGGGGCCCTCTCAGGGGTGACCTCAGGAACCACTTCCATCGAGGCAATAAGAGAAGCAAGCGGCTTGGGAATGGCCTCCGTGGCCATGACAGGAGAAGCAGCCTGCTTCTGAAGAACCCCAGCAGACAAGACCGACTAGAATTGTTCCTGTGGACAATACTTCAGGGGACATGACTTGACTCTGGTCAGGGGCTGGAGCCTGCACTGGACTCTGGTCAGGGGCTGGAGCTGACACTGGAGCGAACTCCGGGGCTGGAGCCGACACTGGAGCGAACTCCGGGGCTGGAGCCGACACTGGAGCGAACTCCGGGGCTGGAGCCGACAGCCTTTTTCTCCTCCGATTCCTCCTTTGGCTTGAGGTGAGAGACACAGCTGCTGTCGGCATAGGGCTTGACAACGGTGCGGCCGGCGGGCTTGGGGGAGCTGCAGCCGGCGGGCTTGACTTCGGAGTGGCCAGTGGGCTTGAGGGAGCCGCAGCCGGCGGGCTTGAGGGAGCGGCGGCCCACGAACTTTACTTTGGAGCGGCCGACGAACTTGAGTGAGCAGCGGCTGGCAGGCTCGAGTGAACCGCAGCCAGCAGGCTTGACAGGCGAGCGGCCAGCAGGCTTGAGTGAGCTGTGGCCGGCGGGCTTGGCTTCGTAGTGGCTGGCGAACTTGACTGATGATTGGCCGGCGGGCTAGACTGACGAATGGCCAGCGGGACTGATGGTGGGCTGGTTCTGGCTCTGGGCCGGACACTCTCCAGACACCGGAGGATACCTTCCCTCCAGCTTAGTCCCTTGGTGTCTGGGAGGTCCACGGGGCGATGGTAGTTGGCCCCGTGCCAGAACAGTGAGTTGATGGTTGCATCATCTATTGCCGTTGCGAGCCCACAGAACTCCCTGGGCTAAGGCGATGAACTGCGTGGCGTTTTCTATGCCGCGGGGAGAAAAACCTAGAAAACAAAAAGACTTTCAAAAAACGGAAAAGAAAATGAGGAGAATGGGCGCCGCTTACTGTTTTAAGGTCCGGTATTCTGTCACGATTGCAGACTGTGACAAAATGAAGAACACTGGAGATGAGGATAAACTCAAACTAAAGTCTTTAATAAATAATCCAAAACGGGGTAACAAGACAGGAAGACTCACAGAAACACAACACTGACGTTAATACTGGACACTAGACTAAGGAAAACACAGGGCTTAAGTAACTCAAATTAAACAAGATAATTAACAAACACAGGTGGATACTAATGAACTAATAATGAAACAACGAGAACAGGAACAGGAAGATAACCAAATATGGGCATAATGACACAAGAGAGAAAACTAGGAGCACATGGGAGGAAAAGACAAGACACAGGACTGACATCCATGAGCAAATAAATATTTAATATTTCAAATATATATTTCATATTGCACATGGACAAATGAAAGTGATATGTGATCATATATTAATGTAAAGCATTTTATACTGAATATATGTATATATTATATTTATTTATTATATACAATTATTACTGCATATATTCTGAATAAGACCCAAAATTACGATCAGTATACAGGATATCAGCAAACTTATTTGTACATTTAAAAGACAAAATATTGACTTGACTGGATGATGGCAGTCATATCAACACTTTTCTTATGATAGCTTGTTTATGTAAACTCAGTGTGCATTTTACAAATGATCCTCCTCATAAAGGGGTGGCATTTTATTTGCCTGTACTTGTACTGATCAGTGTACCTTTTTTATTTTCATAATGCTGCGCAAACATATGTTGAATCGAGAACTCAGGATCTAACAAAACAAGTCTCACATTACAGGCACAGTGTTTTTTATATATATATATATATATATATATTTAAATGGCTTAAATCCTCAGAGGATATTTTAATATCAAACCTGAACTAAATTCCAGCTGAAACTGGATCTTTATTTACAAACAGATTTGCATCGTCACATGAAGTATTCAGCCACTTCCCCAAGCAGGCTTACAAAGAACTAGCTGTTCTCATCCAGAGAGAGGCTTTAAAAGAGATCCATGAAGTTGGTTATCTGGTTTATAGAGTCACCACAATGCTTATTCATACTGGCCCACCCAGTAAACAATTCCCATGTTCTGTATTATACGATCTCCATTCTTATCCACAGAACTTCAAAAGACCGGCCTTTTGCCTAAGTTACGTATTTCTCTTTTCCCCTTTGTAACATAAAGTTCAATCTATATAGAAAAACAAAGGTGTAAATTTTAACCACACTGAGCATGTCATGTTTGCTAAGTGTCTTAGGAGTCTGTTAAAACCGTTGTTGTGAAACATACAAACTCAGTAAGCCAGAATGAATCCATCTGCAAACTCCTGTTCACCTCACAGGTCCTCAAACAAACTACACGCCCAGGGACTCATTTATAAAGTGCTGCCTTTAAGCTGAAAGAACTTGGATGAATAGAAGTTGCTACGCTGTATTTTTAAGTGTTTTTAAAGTGATATTTATGTCAGCAGCTAGTGCTAAATTAGTCTCTGGTCAACATTAGCTGAATGTATGCAGTGACTGAACAAATATGTTGTATTCAGACTTAAACATAAAGTATCTTTTGGTCACAGATTTATTCAGTGGCTTTAAAAATCTTAAAGCCACTTAAAGTTGGCATGATATGAAAACCCTATCTATATTCTTTAAAGTACTAACATGTACCTTTAAGGTACTAATATACCATTTAGGGGTGAAAAATTTACTTTTGAGCTTTTGTACCTTACACTGAAAAAAATGACTCATTGAATTTACTAAATTTCAACTAAATTTGTTTATTTAAATGTAGCTAAAATAAATTGATTGCAACCACTTACCTTAAGAAACTTTAGTAAATTCAATGAGTCATTTTTTCAGTGTAGGGTATTGCTCCAATGACAGCTTTGTACCATTTTTATGAAAGTGTAAATGCATATTGTTGATCTTACTTTGAATGATTCAAACTTTTTTTAAATTTTTTGACATATAATGGAAAGCTGGCATTGCAGATCTATCTGCAACCAAACAAAAACTGCTGAATTAAACCAAGTCCCCGGCCTACTTTTTTTTTTTTCAGTAATCTGTTACACTCCGATGCCAAAATACAGAAGACAAGAACTCTCACTAGAGATCATAAGGCTAGTATGAACTCTAATGAGGAAGTTTAAAGCTTCCAGATATACAACAGCATGTTCTGCTAGTCTGATAATATCCTTGTTATAACCTTTTAATCATATGGCTGACTGGTATGTTGTAGCACTAAATCACTTTCTGAAGATTATAATATACTACTAAATTACATACTGTCTTATTCACAGTGAACTCTTGTTTTACATTTCAGGATTTCTCAGAAACGGTGACTGCCATAGTGGTCAATGAAAACTAGGAAAATAGCAAAAGAAAACATCCACTATAGCATTTCTATGACTTTCCAAAAGAGAAAAATTAAGAAAAAAAAAACAAGTATGCAAAAAAAAAAAAAATTGGAAGATTGATTTCAGTGATCATACAAAAGAAAATTATAAATGCACATTCATTTTTTTTTAAAAGTATAAAAATGTTCACAGTGTTATTAACTGTGGAAACATCATCACATCAAATATTTACTTAATAAATCCTTTAAACAAATAATTAATGTGAACTTCTGAGGTGTACAAACAACATTTCTGAACTTCAAGCACCTCCTTTCATTGGTTTGTTGAAGAGGAAGGAACAAAGAATAGAAACAAAAAGAAACATGCCCTATTTTGCACCTTCTTTGCATAAATCGGATAATTTGTCTCTCAATCTCCTTATAGCTTCAAGGAAGGTGCCTCAAACTGATTTTAGAGGGAATACCAAAATTCCCACAAGAGCTGATTGTCTCTTTATCTGGCCTTAATTGGACCGTTCTCATGACTCCTAGGCCTTGTTTGCCTGGTTGCCCCTGCTGGGATTCAATTTGTTGCACCTTGTGACTTTTCATGACACAAAACAACCTCATGACACGGGAAGCTGTTGTGCAATTTTTATTAGCAACGACTTCATGAGCTCACACTCTAAAACATGCTGGACACCAAAATACGACATCAAAAAACTGCAACATTTTTACTTTTTTCCATCATGTCCCAGAGTTCAATGTCTGTTTATATAGTTCAAAATGTTTCCATAAGAGAAGAATACATCAATAGCATTATTTTCCATATCATACCACTGTTGGACAAGATAGAAGAGCAGCACAACCTGTCACAAAGGTGTCATTCTGTGTCCGTCTCAGCCTGCCTGTTGGGAAAGGAGAGGAACAGTGTGGTCTTTGTGCGAGCTGGACAAAGCTGGACCTGTGTGAAAGCAGGTTAATGTTCCTGTAATGTTTGGAAGCCAAGGACATCTGAAGGACCCTCACACACACACCCAAACCCACCTCTGGATACTGCACCTCGAGTAACAGAGGACAAAACACCAACGCTCAACAAAACAACAAGTGTTCACACAGTCTGAGCCAATTAAAAAACTTCAACATGCACTATTCAAACAGAAGGTAGTACAGAGTGATTCAGAAAAGATCTCAATATGGGTGGGTGCTATAACGGCCCAAGTGTGCGTTCATGTGGGGTGTGGAGAGCTATTAATAACACACTCACAGTGCAGACAATTTTCAACTTCTCAGAATTACTAAAGAACTGTTGACACATGGAGAAGCGTGTGTGTGCTTGGCAAAAAGCGTAATGACTTACACACGCACAAAGAAGAGAGTCTCAGAGGGTTCTAGGTGTTTGTCCATGAGCTGGCTCACATCAGCAGGTGGATTAGTCCTGAAAGAGTGAAAAAAGCTTCTCACCAGAGGATGGAACTTTATTAAAGATAATAAAAACAGATGTGCGAATGTTGTACACAAGCTGAACTAAACTGAATAGTTTTAAAATGTAACATCACTTTAATTAGTATTTATGGGTCATTCTCATAAATTGGTGCTGTTTGTGTATTATATATATATATATATATATATATATATATATATATATGAATTAAGGTAAATGTAAAAGTGTGTGTGTCTGTGTATACATATATATATATATATATTAGATATAGACATTATATCTATGTCTACATATTCCAATACATATTATATCATATTCCAGTAGATGTCATTTTTGTATCGTTTTTATAGTTTTTAACCACATGGTTCAAAGAGAAGTACTTTAGTTTAGTATTTTATTATGGTTACACTTATACAGGCCTCATTGGGCTCAACTGTATGTATTGAAAAATAATATTTATTTTTATTTATAAAATATTGTTCTTGGCACAAAATTACATGGTAAACATTTTGAATGTAGAAATGTTTGAATGTATGCAAAGCATGAAATATGAAATGTTATACATACATACAAACACACACACACACACACACACACACACACACACACACACACACAATGAAATACCTGACAATAATGGATCATTTTTGTTCTCATGGCAGTTTCTAGCACAGGCAGAGCAGGAAGGCATTAGAGGGTCAGGAATGTGCAGACCTTGTCAGAAATATGCCAGGGCTTATTGTGCTGCAAAGAGCATTTCTATCGCGGGGATTAATGTATTTAAAATGTCCCTGACTGATTTGGGGCTGAATGAAAGAGACGCTTATGTATTAGTAGCTACGTGTGACTCTCTGTTAGATAAAACTTCTAATGCCTTGTTTTCACATTCGTGTGAGTTTGAAACACGTCCAACCATTTTGCCCAAGGTAGAATCCACCGCTGTCATAGCAACGCTTTTAAGAATAATCCAGTAACTGTGTGTGTTTATTCGCATGCTCGCATTCGCACGTGTATGTGCGCCTTCTTATGTGTGTGTCTGTGAAAGCATGTTCAAGGACCTTTCCTCTTCTGGAACTGTGGACATACTCAAATGCCAAGCATAGTTACTGATTCACACAGTCAGAGAAGCTTGCGAGGGTTCAGTCCATGCAGGCAGCTGTCCTATGCATATTAAAGCTCAGTTTCCATAACACCCTTACTGATTTACATGCTTTATTTCCTTACTCAGTGATATCCATTTTCTATATGAATAACAATGCATGAATGAACGTCATGGGTAAGTAGGCTATATCTCTATTGAAAATGTGTGTTCATACTTATCAGAAACTTAATGATTAAATGATCAAATCTGAATTTCGTATCATTACCCAAAAATTTAAATCTGCTAAAAATGCTCATATAAGGCCTTTCAAGATGAGTTTGTTTCTTTTAGCATTAGATCAATGGACAGTGAATGGGTACCACAATTCAAACAGCTGATAAAAACATCACAATAATCTACAAATAATCCTCAAGACTCCAGACGATAAATTAATGTTTTGTAAAGTGAAAAGGCTGTATCTGTATGAAACAAATCCATCATTAAGGTGTTTTTAACTTTAAACTAAAATCCATTCGCAGTTGTCGTTTTACTTCAAAATCCAGCAACATATTTGTTTAGAACAGTTTTAGCTTGTAAACGGTGCTTAGTCTGTGTTTATTTCTCTCCTGATTCAGATGAGATGTCATTTTAAAAGGAGAAAACAATGTTATGTTATTTTTTTCTTACAAACATGCAGCTTTTCACTTCACAAGACATTAATCAGCGAACAGGAGCTGTGTGGATTACTTGTGGATTATTGTGACGTTTTTATCAGCTGTTTAAACTCTGATTCTGACGGCACCCATCCACTGCAGCCTAACTATAATAAGATCCACAAGCATGGACACATGGACACACCTGTTCATGCAATCACTAAAAAATTCCCTATCAAAGCCAAACCAATCTCTGCTCTGATAATGTTGTGTTTCAGACCCACCTATGATTTTTCAGACCACAGTTTACATGACTGTCCCAATGATAATGGTATCACTGAGGACAGGTGTGTGTGTGTGTGTGTTTATATGATGTTATATCATTGCACAATTTTTAAGTTTAACTTGTCAGGCCAGTTGCCTGTTTAATTATTACTTTTGATATCACATTGTGTTCACAGGTAACAAAACATGAATAAACTTGTCCTGCGAATAGGAAAATTCCTCCCTTTTAAGTAAAAATATTCTCAGCTAATCATTTGAATGGCATGCCTTGTTTTTCAGGACTTAATCACAGGAAAGCCAAGCCTAGTTTTCTCCAAAGAGTAAAACAGGTTTTGGGAACATTTGATTCTGAGTCATGAGTATCGGTTATCTGAAAGATGCAAATATCCTAAATCAACATTGTTTTATTGTATTATGAACTAGTGGGTTTAAACAGCATCTAGATTCTGAAAATGAATAGTTTCCATACATGCAGAATTTATGTCTCAGGGGTGCTGTGTGTTCTGTTTCTATGGATGTGCCTCTAAAACACACAGTCCTGTGGGAATGACTGGATAATTACATGCATCACTGATAATTCACAATCTGGCTGACCATAAAAGTTGTATACATATTTTAAAGATAATTTTAATACATTTAAAGCAGATTTTTTTTAATGAAAGCAAGTCTGTCGTAAATTGGGTAATTTAGGCCCGGTTTCACAGACAGGGCTTAGGTTAGGCCATAGTTCAATTAGGACATTTAAGTAGCTTTTATAAATAGCCTATGCCTTAGATTAAAACATTACAGTTGTGCACCTTGAGGCAAAACAATGAATCTGATATATTTTAAGATCACTCAAGTGCAAGTTTCTTTCAGTTGAAATAGCCCAGACATGCATTTTAGTCTGGGACTAGGCTTAAGCCTTGTTTATGAAACCGGATGTTAATAGCTATATTTTGATATTAATAATAATGTAGGGACAACTGACCAGCAGAAGTTGATTAAAACAGCATAATTATATTAAAAAGGTAGGAATACTGACCAAAAACACCAGGTCACAATGTTGCTTGTTACTACATAAATAGGCCTAACATACAATTAACATCGCAAATATATGCATTTTACAATAAAAAAAAATAATAAAAATAATAGAATATTTCTTTTACTAATTTATGAATTGTGTTATAATTAATAGTCATTATTATTATGGCGCCATCGCCGATTTTCCATGACTAATGTAGGATTATGGTCCATTACTGACATCTACTGGATATAAGTTTTAGTGCAGTCTGTTTGCGTTCTCTACAAACCCCGCCTCTTAAGCGGTTTCTCAACTTCTAATTGGCTCAAAGAATTTCCATCCTTCGGTCTGATTGGCTAACTGCATTCGCCCCAGCCGTCACGCACAACAGAGGTCACACATGATTCCAATATGGATGCCTCCTGTTGAAACGTTACCCGCAGTGTGGTTTTAAAAATAATGTTTGTTATTTCGTTTATTTTGAAGAGAATGCATTCTAATTTATATGGAAAACATGGCGATTCCTGAAGAGACTGTTTGATCTACTCCTGCGATGCCTTCACTCAATGTTGTGTCATGTTTGAAAAGGGTGGGTTTGAAAATTCATATATATCAGCTATAATTTGATATAAAAATACAAATCAGATACAATAATTAACAGCAAAATACACCGTGCTTGAAGGTCTTGTGTTTATTTATTGATTGATTGACGTTGATAAAGGGACATTCTTAAAATATGGTAACTGTCTCTTGTATATATCACTAAAAATATTAAAGTAAGATAGTATAGTAAGATCATTCTTTAAGCTAACATTTTCTTAAATAGTATTTTAACATGCACTTTGGAAATCTGGAGTTTTAAATATATCTAATAAATTATATAAATGGATATATTTTGCACACATATATATATATATATATATATATATATATATATATATATATATATATATACAAGTGTGTGTGTGTGTGTGTGTGTGTATATATATATATATATATATATGTATGTATGTATATATGTTAATGTAAATTAACGTTTTATATGCATTTTTGCATAGATAGATATTGTTTCTCAATGTTTTAGCGTTAGTAATTTAGACATTTGGAAAAATAATAATAAAATAATAATCTAAATAATGTGTTCTTTTCTTTATTTCATGTTGTTTATCACTGTTTAAAAAAACTAGCATTATGAAAATACAAAGTTGAAGTTAAAAGATCAAATGTTCCTATTTGAAAATTAGAAAGCTCAGAGAAAGAATAGGCTGTTAAAATATAAACATTGTGAATTCCTGCATAAACTGCATAAATCTATTTGTAACTCTTTTCTACAGCTTCACACCTGCTACATGGCTCTCTTCAAAAACAGACCCCATCACTGGACTGTGTTTTCTCAGAGCAGAGCTTTGCACTACACTGCCTGCGAACTGCAATGTTCAAGCTCAGACACTTCTTCCACCGTCAGCAGTGTTAACCAGACACAGACTGTCCCAGAACCTGCAGACGAGGGCCCTCCATCTCCCCCCAGCCACTGCTGCATGAGCGGCTGCCATAACTGTGTGTGGATCGAACATGCTGAAAAACTGCTGAAATATTACAGCGATGGGGGAGACAGAGCTCTGGCGGCCATAGAGGAGAACGTTCTCGATGACAACCTGAAGGCTTATCTTAAAATGGAGATCAGGTTACTGAAGAAATCTTGATGATAGTGAACTTGGGTGGAGATTTACTGAGAACAGATTCAGTGTTTCATAGCAGCAACTATTTGCACATTTTTAATGGGTGAGTCTGTCAAAAACATATCCGGGTCATATTTCACCCCTAAATCAAAAGGAAAAATATTTATGTATATTGCACAAAGACTAAATCTTACTTCTAGGAACATAAACATTTTTTGCATTTTTTTTTTATTTTTTATGACAATTAGCACTTTCCCCCAAAATCCTTATTATTGTAATGCATGCAGATGTTTTATTTCTGAGGTTTTTTTGTAATGTCTGTATAGTATAGTTTTAAAACAACAATTTGATGAGGTTGTTTTTTTTCTTTTAGTACTCTTCACAGAATACAGTACAGTTTATTATAATGGAAATATACATAGGAAAATGTTGTCAATTGTAAAGTTCAGTATTACTGGCCTACAGAGACTTCACCCATAATAAGATTTTATCTAAAAAAAAAAACGTTTTTCTTTAATATTTTGAAAACAATATTAAATGTTGTAGATGTTATGTATTTATAGATGTTTTATTTTGTATATTAAGAGAGAGTGTACAGTTTCTCATTTATCACTTAATTAATGTGATCTGTGTAACTATTAAGTTATATCAGAGAGAAAAAAAAAGAATTTGTTTGCAATATATTTTTTTTTTTGGAAATGTTTTAATGTTTTTTGTTAAAACTTTTTTTTGGTTGGGGGGAGAATTAAAAACATTTTATACAAGCATTTGAAAGACTGCTATTGTGCTCGCCAAGGATGCATTTATTTAATGCATTTATTTATTTTAAGTTTTATATATATATATATATATATATATATATACACACACACACACAAAAAAAACAGCAATATTGTGAAACGTTATTACAATGTTGTATATGTAATTTATTTTTATATTATTTGTTTTTGTAATTAAATGTAAATGTTACTCCAGTTTTCAGTGTCACTTAATTATTCATAAATCTTTTTAATATGGTTTGGTGCTCAGCTTCACATTATTGTTATTATCAACAGTTATGCTGCTTAATATGTTTGAAGAAACTGGGATACATTTTATTTCAGGATTCTTGATTAATAGAAACTTCAAAAGAGCAGCAAAGTGTTTTTACAGTCATCAGTTGAATGCATTCTTCCTTGGTCAATAAAAGTGTTAATTTCTTTAAAAATTATGTTACATTTGAAATATTTTAGCATGTATTCCACAAATTAAATGTGAAATTATAAAATTTTCCTGTAGAAGTTTACATACAAATGTTCAAATACTATTGTTTTTATAATGTGTTTCCTCCTTTAGCATCATTGACTGCATGTAACTTTTAGGATCTCAACATCATGAAGAACTCAAACACACAGTGCTTGCAACCTAATCAAAGATCTTACAGGACCTGGAGGCTTTCTGTGAAAAACACTAGGCAGGATGGTACTATCTTTAAAACCAAGGTATGTAAGCAAAATCATTTCAGTTGCTATTTTGTCTTGGTCAGTAGTGCATGTTTTTTTTTGAGTGTCAATATGCTTCCATGGAGAAGGACTGAACAGAAAAAAAAAAAAGCCTTTATGATGACTTATTAAACTTATGAGTCAATTTCTATACATAGATTCACATCTAAATTCTTCTAACCAATAACTGTACCCAAATGCAGATTATAATGACACAGAGTCAGAATGTTTCCCTCTCTGATCAGCTCTTATGGCATTAGAACCCACATTGGCTGGCTCTGAATAGTCATCAGGGTTGCCTAGCAGCATTGATCATGGCATTGACTGGCACTTGTATGAATGGTTTCTTTGACGACAGCCATCCTGATCTGAGTACCTGTGAGTCAGCATATGAGGACTTGATGTCGCGTGCCAGGCCGAGGCCTGAGAGCAGGGCTGTGATCCAGCTGCTTGAAGGATTTGTGATGAATGACGTGAATAGTGGTTAGATATTCTGAGGACAAGACGTACAGAAGACAGTGCGACTCTGATTCATGGAGGTCATTAATGACAGTGAAGTTTGAAATATTTTCTTCCTCTTTGACTTTAAGGAGAATTGAGAATTGATGACACAACCATAAAACAATTCCAATGAAGTAAATGTATATTTAATGTGTGTGTGTGTGTGTGTGTGTGTGTGTGTACTTGTTTATGCTACATTGTGGGGACCAAATGTTCCCACAAGGACAGTAAAACCTGAAATTTTTGACATTGTGGGGACCAGCCTGCAATCCCCACGAAGGAAAAAAAATAATTAAAAATAGTAAATGATGTTTGTCTGAAAGTGTAACAATGCAAATAGGTTTTCTGTAAGGGGTAGGTTTAGGGATAGGGGAAAGAAAATATCGTTTGGTCAGTATAAAAGTAATAGAAGTCTATGGAAAGTCCCCACAATTCACAGAACAAACGCGTGTGTGTGTATGTGTATGTGTGTATTATTATATTATATGTGACCCTGGACCACAAAACCAGTCATAAGTTGCTGGGGTATATTTGTAGCAATAGCCAACAATACATTGTATGGGTCAAAATGATCAATTTTACTTTTATGCCAAAGTAAAGATCATGTTCCATGGAGATATTTTGTAAATTTCCAACCATAAATATATCAAAACTTAATTTTTGATTAGTAATATGCATTAACTACATTTGTACAACTTGAAATGCAATTTTTTATTATTATTATTTTTTATTTTTTTTGCACCCTCAGATTCTAGATTTTCAAAAAGCTTGTTTATCTTTGAATCTCAATCATTCAAGAAATTGACACCTTATGACTGGTTTTGTGGTCCAGGGTCACATATATTATATTATATTATATTATATTATATTATATTATATTATATTATATTATATTATATTATATTATATTATATTATGTTGTGTTGTGTTGTGTTATGCATATATACTAGTATTTCTTATTTTTAAGATTTTTAATGTTTTGAGTTTCGAATTTTCAAAGTGTATGTTAAAAACTAATAGTACTGTAACAAATACTAATAATACTATACATTATTTATAATATAGTATTTATACAATAATTTTCTTAATGATATATATTTGTTTTATATGTATGTGTGTGTGTGTGTGTGTGTGTGTGTGTGTGTATGTTTGTATTTAATAAATATATATATATACAGAGAGAGAGAGATGAATGCTAATCTGCAAATGATGAATGAAATGAAATGATGAATGAAATCTGCATATGTATTGTATACTAGTATTTGTTATTTTTAAGATTTTAAATTCTAGATTTCCGTGTGTTAAAAACAAATAAAACTGTTCTGTAATTATGTACATTTATAATACCAGAAATATATATTTTATTGTTGGTACCCTTGGTAAATATGATCAAAGAAGGCTGTGAAAATAAATGTGCATTGTTAATCCTTTTGATCTTTTATTTTAAAAAAAAAATCACAAAAATCTAAGCTTTCATTGGAGAATAAGAATTTAAAATGGGGGGGAAATATGATTTTTTTTTTTTTTTTTTTTTTTTTTTTCTCAAATACATGTCGGACAATAACTGGTAACCTTAGAAATTCTTATGAGTAAAATATCTCTGAAATATATTCCCATTCATATTCACAATTTTGAGCACACCAGCGTGATTATGAACATGAAATTATCAAGCCATGGCTTCCTGTTTCACAGAAATATAAATAGGAGGGAAAACAAAGGCCAAATTCCAAATTAATCATCCATCAGAATGAGAAAAACCAAAGAATGCATTTCCGATGTGCAGCAAAAGATAATTGAGCTTCACAAATTAGAAGGTGGCTTTAAGAAAAGAGCTAGAGCAGTGAAAATTCCCATTTCCACCATCAGGGCAATAATTAAGAATTTCCAATCAACAGAAAATGTAATGAATCTCCCTGGAAGAGGACGTGTGTCTATATCGTCCTAATGCACGGTGAGAAGGAGAGTTTGAGTGACCAACGACTCTTCAAGGATCACAGCTGGAGAATTGCAGAAAAAGGTTGAGTTTCGGGGTCAGAAAACCTTAAAAAATATATATCAAACAGCACCTACATCAGCACATGTTGTTTGGGAGGGCTTAAAAAAAATCAAGAAAAGAAAATGCTTTCACCAAAAAACAATCTCCAGCATATTCAGCTATCAGACACGACTGGAACTTCAAATGGGACTGGCTTCTATGGTCAGATGAAACTAAAAATTTAGCTTTTTAGCAGCAAACACTCAAGATGGGTTTGGTGAACACAGGGATAAAAAGTACCCCATGTGTACAATGAAATATACTGCTGTATTTTTGATGTTGTGGGCCTATATTTCTGCTGGAGGTCCTGGACATCTTGTTTAGACACATGGCATCATGGATTCTATCAAATACCAACAGATAAAAAATCAATAAGTGACAGACTCTGTTAGAAATCTTATAATGCGCCATGTTTGGATCTTCCAACTGGACAATAATCCAAAAACCAACCTTAAAAACAACACAAAAATGGGTCACTGAGCACAAAACCATGCTTCTGCTATGGCCATTCCAGTCCTCTGACCTGAACCCTATAGAAAATGAGTGAGGTGAACTGAAGAGAAGAAGCACCTTCATGGATCTGGGAATCTGAAGGATCTGGAGTGATTCTGGATGAAGGAATGGTCTCTGATATCTTGTGTTTTCTAACCTCATCAGGCATTATAGGAGAAAACTGGCAAGTGGAGGTTTCAAAAAGTATTGAATAAAAGGGTACCGTTAATTGTGTCCAATGTGTATTAGAGAAAAACATTTATTTCATAATGATATTTCCCCCCATTTTAAATTCTTATTCTCTAATGAAAGGTTAGATTTTTGTGAATTTTTTAAACAATAGATCAAATGGATTAACAATGCAGATTTATTTCCACAGCCTTCTTTGATCATATTTACCAAGGGTACCAACAATTCTGACCACTTGTGTATATAGGAGCCTGACAAAAATGCTAATTTTAGAAGAAAATTTCAAATGGCACTTAGAGGCTTTTGCATCTGAATTCTTCGTATATAAACATATATATCATTTTGGGTTTTAAATTCCATATTTCCAAAGTGTATGTTAAAAACTAATAAAACATTTTTAACATCAAATCAAAGTGTCAGTTATGTGATTGGTTGAATGGTTCAGATAACTAGCAGGGATAAGAGTTTGGTCACGTTTATTGTTTGAGCTGGTCATCACAGTAATCTCACAAGCTAGTTATCAATTGTTAGAGCACGTGAATCCCTGTAACCTACTGGCTTTGTAATTGATCGATTTCTCTGTTGTGCCTCTTCATGCAGTGAGTCTTCATATCTCATTAACCACAGACAGAACAAGGGGCACGTTTGACCTTGTACTGAGGTTGTGGGGCCAAATTCTGACCCAAACCCAAGTATGAGGACCCAGTGGCCCATAAATCCCTTTTTTAACACATCAACACATTTACTTTTTCCTGCTACAAAGATATTATATATGTATTCTAATTATAAGGACAGAAGAAATCTAGATGTTTTGCAAAATGTTATGTTCTGCAGATGAAAATGAACTAGATTCAATCACCCATAGTGATGTAGAACAAAGGACTTTTTGAGCTATAGTTAATCCTAATTCTTATTATTTAACTGATAACAGCTTGTCAATAACAAAGACTCTCATTATAGCAGAGCAATACAGATGGCCAGATGCCTTAATGAGGCTAAGTAATCCTGACCGCAGATCTAGACCATGTAATCAACTAATTAAACCTCCAACTTTTAATCTAGTGTCCTTGCAGTAATTGTTTTTGTGCTGTTCTGAAGGCAGACTCAAAATACAGCATGTGTGAAACAGTGATTTGGGCTGATGTCTCTGCTGGAGTGTTTCTACTAAAGATGAGATGAGTCAGTCGCTAATGAACTCCACTGGACAATGTTACAGACCCCCACGGATGTGGGCCTGTTGCATAACAAGAATAGAAAGTTGCAGAACAAAGAAGTTCTAGAAGTCTAGAAGAACGCTACCTGCTGAACATTTATCATCCGTTTCTGGATATTTCCATTATATTATCCTGTGTTATTCGATCAGCAAATCCCATCTCAAATAGAATTAGCCTATTCTAGAAATCTTCTGGAACAATTCTTGTTGATTTTTTTCATAGTTATTGTCCTCCAACATCAAGTAACTTCTACAAACACTACGTTTGCACAGAATGAGCTTCGAAACATCATTTATATTTTTACATAATTCATATTATGCAATAGGCATAATGAGCATTTGATCGCTGATAAAATCGATAAAATTGAACAACGATTTTAATTCTGTTTATCTATATAAAATATTCACATTTGATTATTTAATATAAATTAACAGAATTATATATATATATATATATATATATATATATATATATATATATATTATATTTTGTATTATATCATATTATAAATAAATGTATTATATCATATTATATAAAGAAGACATCTAAAATAAAATAAGATTTTTATTTTTAAGCCAGCTTTGTAAAAAATTATTTTCTGTTACACACTTTTTAAACAAAACCAGGCCTAAAGTACTGTATAAAAGTGGCATCATCAAATGCAATGATATTTTACTTGTCCAAATACTGTTTGAGGCCACTGTATGTAGTTTATTATGGATAGGTCTGTATGTTGTTTTATTATATTAAAAATTTATAGGATATGAAGTTAATATATAAGATTCTAAAAGCACATGGTGTTACACAAATACATATTAAACGCATACATCCCTATTGTGTTCATCTGCAGGGGATCAGGGGCGGGAGGCATCCCTCTCTTAATCTTCTAAGGGGGCCAGAGAGTATAAAAGACCTGTAACCCCTGCACCACTCCCAAAGAAAGCCGAGCGTTGACATCCACCCCTCCACAGGAGAGACATACATAAGAAACGGTGCAGCTGCACCCAGTCAACAGCCTGTCAATCAACAAACCGGTGAGTGCAACCTTAAAATATTTAATTATCCATTAGGAATGAGTTGTTTTGTAATATTCTGTAACAATGTGGCTGAAAATATACAATGTGTCAAAAGGTCATAATACTATAAGGTATTATGAGTCTTGAGGAGGATCTGACTGCACACCATGCTACTTCTTATATGGTACTTACTGAATAGTATGAAATATTGATTTGAGTTAAAATATTTTATTTTGTGAGAAGAAATGGACCATTGTAGATTTGTAAGACAAACAAGGTTGCCTGGGATAAGTCATTTATACAGTTTAGTGATCATTTTGCATAACCACAGAATGCCATAATTGGCCAAACAGAATATTCCAGGAAGTTGTATAATTATTTTTATACAATATATCTGCAAAATATAAAAACTTTCAATTGAACAATTTAAATTAACACTGTTTAATTGGACAGACCATATGCACTGAAAAAATGTGCTTAATATTTGTTTAATATTGTGTTTAATTATGTATTGTTTATATATATATATATATATATATAAACAATACATAATTAAACACAATATTAAACAAATATGTTATGTGTGTGTGTGTGTGTGTGTGTGTGTGTATATACAGACACACACTCTCACACACACACACAAATTATCCATTGAAGAAATGTAAATGTATGCATGTTTGTTGTTTAAAATATATGAAATATGCAAACCATTGTCCTTTTTAATATAAATATAATGTTGTGAATATGATGTTAACAGAATTCATTATTGTTATCTCAGTTCCAAGAAAGAAAGAAAGAAAGAACGAACAATTGTGCAACAGGCAGCATTGCCATTATCTATTCCCATTAATCTTTGAGGAATATACCTGAAGGTCATATTTTGACTCAGCATGTTTGGTGTTATCCCTGCTCTAATAAGATTAACCCAAGTGCAGATTGCCACCATTGTGATGGGGGACATTTATTAATCCAAGCTCTGGATTACACAAAATGGGTCACCCTACCCATCACACTTTCTCTGAGCTCATTTCTGGAAGCACGGGCCATGTTAGACATTCAATTACAGTGGAATATATATTTGGATTTGCATATTACTCGTCAGTAAGAGGATTATGGATATAGGTTTCTCAGTCTGGGGTGGCTGCCATAGATATTCATTAGCTGTCGGTTTGACCTTGCAATTACTGTAACCTTCCTGACCTAATGTGTAATTTAAAAATCGGTGTGTTTTTATGTGTCATAAAGTCCTCCACGGTAAATTTTCACTCCAGAATGAAGCCAAAATCAATTTTATAGAAAAATCAACATGTCATTGGGTGTGAACTATAAACTCACTCCAGTCTTTTTGATGTATTTACATTAGCACTACATCACGGGGAGCGAATTCAAAGAAAAGCGACCAACAGTGACCAACAGCCATGAATCTTGAGCTGCCCAAACCAGAGATCAAATCCGCCACCCGTGTCACCGGTGGTCCCGCCACACCACGCAAAGGGCCACCCAAGTTCAAGCAGAGGCAGACTCGCCAGTTCAAGAGCAAACCACCAAAGAAGGGTATCCAAGGGTAAGTTAGACAGTAAAATCATAAAGTAAAATCTTTATGATAATGGTTTTGTGATATTCCACACTTCAGTCATGCTTTATTACACTAAGAATAATTCAATCTGTGCATATTTTCAATAATTCTGCAACATGACTTCAAAAAATATAATGTATTTTAAAATGGGTATCTAATTAAATTTAACATCTATTTTATTTTATTTTATTTTTAATAGTTTCGGAGACGACATCCCTGGCATGGAAGGTTTAGGCACTGGTAAGTTTCTCCTCTGCATTTCTCCTCACGTGTTTTGCCTTCATGACAACATCACTTACCATTTATTCTAAGCTGTCCTCGTCTGAAATGATTAGTCTGATCATACAATGCATCATCAAACATCCCATATGACATTATGACATCACTGTGATTAAACAGACGTGAATGCTAGCTGGCCTTCAAGCTGCTTAAGTTAACTCTTTGATTTATAGATGAACTCACGTTCCTGTGTTTCTACCTACAGACATCACTGTCATCTGCCCTTGGGAGGCCTTCAACCATCTGGAGCTTCACGAGCTGGCTCAGTATGGTATCATCTGAGCCCGTCACCTTCCCATCATCCTCTGGGCAATTTAGACCCTTTCCTGTCATGTTCTCCAAACCACCTGCCTCCATCCTGGCCATCGTCTCCACGTGGACCGTTTATAACAGAATAAACACCAAAAACAGCAACATTTATAAAAATGGAAAAACTAAGAAAAATCAACATCAACAAAAAAAAAAAAAAATCTATCTGACTATCTATCCCTCCGGTTTCTTTTCTTTCTTGCAGTCCAAGAACACGTTCTGCTCAAACTATAGAACAGAAAAGTCTATATGATCCCGTCAGATCACATTCTGTTTGCCTAGAAAAACTGCTGCTGTTTTCTTTGCTCTCTTCTTCTTTTTCTACTCTCCCTCCCTGTTTTCTTCTGGAACACAAAACGTACACAAGCAAGACAGCCTCAGAGTGAGTAAAAGCAAGACACGTGCCCGTGAAATGAATGGCTTCTCATTTCACGTGCCTCGGTGCCTCCTCTGTCCACCTTCACCGAGTTCATAAGAAAAGATCGAAGTCCTGTAGAGATGAAATACCCTGCTGGCTGACATTAGATTCCCAAAACTTTATTTCATCCCATTTTTTCCCCATCAAGGTAATAAATGCTGATTTTAATGTTTCAACCTTTTCACTCCCTTGTACTTTTTAAATTTTTGTGTATTCTGTGTACATTTTTTAATATCATGTTTGCTTTGTGCTTTGCAACCCCTTCATTCAATGCATTCATATGTTAGCACACATAGAGGCACGATTTCATTTTTGGCTATAATTCTTGGTTTCAGTAAGTCTCTCAGGTGACTGTTAGGGAACAGTGTTGGGCTGTCATGTCTTGTGTTTCTTTCATCTGTGATCATTTTGTGTAGTTTTTTCATTTTTCATCGCCATCGTCTGTCATCCTCATCATCACACTTCATCATTGTGCCCCACTTTAGTATCATTTCTATCTAATGTATTCATTACTTTCCATTTGTATATTTCATTGTAAAATATTCTTCATTATAATTTAATTAATTCATTTAAATGTCCTGTATCTTTCATAGATTTATGAGTTTCTTTCACTTTATTGGCATTGTGTAAAGCATGTGTTTATTTCCCTATGTTTATGTTTGTTGCATGCTCTTTCACTATTTTGTTTATGTTCATTCATTCATTTGTTCATCCATTAGTTAGTCATATTCTAGATTTTTCTTCTTTTTTTTTTTTTAGTAAAAAAAAAGCCCATTTCCTGCAGTCAGATCCTCATGTATCCAAATAATATATCCAAAATAAATTCTGTGAAAAGATGTGGTTTGCCCAAGCATGAACATATGTTAATTTTTGCACAGATCCTTTATATGTGTTAGGACTGTGTGTCCTTCTCAATCCTTAAGTCTTGAGTGAAGTTATTCTGTTGTTTAGGCCTGTATTTTGCAGATATAGGGTTTCAGGCTGAACATGTATCCATTTTGAGGGCATGTTTGAGGGTTGACAACATCAGTGACTAAAGTGAAGATTTCTCTCTACAGGATGAGATCAAAATAAAGCTTGAAAAAAAGAGAAAAAAATAATTTGCCTGTTTTTTATGCCTATGTGATATTACTAGTCAATAAGCTGAGAAATGAAAAAAAAAAAACCTTGTTGAAAACATTGTTTTTAATGATAATATAAAATGTTCAAATATAAGGGTACAAGCTTACTAACTGCTTGTTTTCTTTAAAAAAAATTTATTACTTTACTTTTTTATTCTTTTTGTATTATGTCTATTTTTTCTTTTTATTTATTATACAATTAACAAAAGCAAAAAAGGCCTCTAACACTAGCTTGCTCTATTCTTTTTCTATTCTATCTGTTTTCTTTTTATTTATTATATTAAAAAACCTTTGCTACGTGTACTACGTTAAGCTAACTGTGACTTGTTATAGCACTTTCATATCATTGCTCTTTTGTTGATTTTGATTGCTTCCATTGTCCTCATTTGTAAGTCGCTTTGGATAAAAGCGTCTGCTAAATGACTAAATATAAATGTAAATGTACAAGCATGATTTTTTTTTTTTACCCCAAATATAATGCAGCTAATATTTAAAGAATCAACCACCTGGTGAATAAAATATAAACTTGTATAAAATATAGTTAAAGTCAGTGCTGAAATATTTTACTTGTTCAGAGAGTATGATTTCTACTTCTGCTTGTACTTGGTGTTGGATGCAGTGTAAAACAGTGTGGCTATTAAAAATATATACAAGCAAGATATATTAGGCTATAGATGTTGTCCTAAGGCCTCAGGATAATTTCTAATTAGTCAGTTCCATCACCAATAAGCATGCAAATGAAGAAACAGCAACAAAAACAACAATGAAAAACAGGTTAAATTAGCCTAAAGTGTAAATAAGATGTCACAGAAGAAAATATATGGATAAAATACATCTGCATAATCTCTAGATGGAAAATTCTACAGCAACAAAAACTATATATATATAATTTTTAAACGTTTTTGTTGCTTTAAGTAATTTATTATTTATAAAATAAAATAAAACAATGCATACAATCTCTAAAAATTAACTGATGTTTACAGGAACACAACATTTAACTCTTTGTTTCTATCCGGTAGCGTTAAGCAGGACTCCGTCGCAGCCCGGACTCAGATAGATGTAGCACCGGCTCTATGAGTTTGGCATTGCTGCATAGGTCCGAGCAGATCATATAAACAGCGATATTAAAATACATCAACTCTCATTTGAGCGACATCAAGAGGGACGGTTCATCCCATCAACATGGCAGAAAACATAGTAAGTGTCAGTCTGCGTGTGTATATCGGTAGTTTGGGTGAAGTCTGTCATCCAGTGATGAGGCAGCAGAATTGTTAGCATAATGCTAATGATCAGACTCAACCAGAAACGCATTGAATACTAAAAACAACGTTTATGTGTGTGTTTACAACACTTATTTAGCTTAGGATATTCTGCAGAGGTTTATTATTTCTGCTGTGGTTGTCTTTACTTGGCACAGGTTGATGCATTGACATATCTCGTCTTCATGTCAACTACTTATTAAAGTCTAACGTTAAATGCTGAATTTGCTCTTAATAAATAGCCGAGGTGTTAAGATAGGAGGTAATATGATTGTTTAGCTTCCGTGCTTCTCGTAGTTTTATATTTTGGAAGTGAAATGACATTGAGTAACTTATTAAAGTGCTTTGAATGACACATGATGTTTTGCTTTGGTTTTTTGTATTAAGAAAAAGCAGTGAGAGCATGAGTTTAGCTCAGTGTTAATATAATATGTCATGCAGTAAGATGTTTGGACATGGATTCGTGTGGCATGCATACCTTCTGCGACAGTTTATTGTGTGTCAGATGTCAATGATCTGCTCTCCAACCACCTGTTTTCTCTTATTCATACTGGCTTGTTTTGCTGATTTGTAGTTGAGCTCTCGTCTCGTTTTAACTTGTAACTTTTCTGTATGAGTAATTCTGTGCTAGATATATAGGAGAAACAAGCACATGATTGAACAACAGACATACCTGTTGTAGTAACCATAAACTTACTTTCCTTTCCCTTATGTTTATTCATTGACAGATCATCCGTGTCCAGTCTCCAGAGGGAATGAGAAAAATCACCTCAACAAAGCGCGAGACAGCTGCAGCTTTCCTCAAGAAGGTATAAGGAACCTCATTCTGTGATATTATTTTCTTTCTCATATATTGTACAATTATCTTATTTAAAACCTTTTAATGGGCACAAACGTGTGTGTTTTTGTGACACATGAGGACACAAATTTGTATAATGACATGGGTATGACATAGGTATTACAAGGAGAAGGTGATTTATGAGGACATTTCCCCATGTCCCCATATTTCAAAAGGCTTAAATTATACAGAATTTCAGAATTTTACAGAAGTTCTTTTAAGAAAGTAAAAATGCACAAAGTTTCCTGTAAGGGGTAGGTTTAGGTGTAGGGCAATAGAAAATACGGTTTGTACAGTATAAAAACCATTACGCCTATGGAATGTCCCCACAATTCACAAAAACAAACGTGTGTGTGTGTTTTATGTGTGTATGCTATATAATGATAATGTTAATAATGTTTTCAAAAACATCAAATGTTTTACCAACTCCAAATTTTTAAACAGTATCATATAATATATTTGCTCCAAAAATGGAACATAACATTTATCAATCAGCTTTTGAAGCTAAGTGGATTAAAAATAGTTTCGTGCAAGAAGAAAAAAAATCATGTAGCAAACTCATAGAGTAAGTATTAAATATACTGTCAAATTAATTTGCTCCTTCAGTATAGTCATGACAGAGTAGGTGTTATTATTCACCCCAGATAGTATCCATTATCATGCCTCTGCCCTTATGCGATGGTCACATTCATAGTGAAGAAGCTGAGAATAACACTACAACAAAAGCACAGCATCAGATCCTGTGAGTCATTATAAAGTGGCGGCACAGACTCCTGTTCCTGCTGAGTGCTGAATGTTGATTTATTAATGAGGCGGCTCTGAAAAAGGAGACCTATGTCCATACGCTGCAGTCACACAGATGTGGGCTGCAGTGACACACATTTTTGCTGTGGTGCAAAGCTTGATGGGCGGTGTGCTTGCAGCAAAGTCAGGAATGAACCGGGGCTTGTGGCCAAAATCCCATTGAAAGTGACCAAAATGCCTCTAATATAAAATAGAGGACCTTTATAGTTTATTTCTACTTTTTATTTGGTATCTAAAAATTGCTATATTTCATAAAATTCTATTTCTAGGTCTGACTAGCTGTATGTTTAGTAGAAAAGTAGTAGTAGGTAATCAATATTCAAAATAATTAAGTAGTTACCTCATGTCAATCTTTGACCATTATGTCATTTGATTGAGTAAATGTATTATAATAGAAGTCGAATAGGAGAAGAATGTTGGTAGTTGAAGGTGCCGAAGGCTCTTTTGAGACGGGCAGAGGGTTTGTGTTTGCCTGATGTAGACACTGCAGGGCTTATTAAAGATTCATGTCTCTCAGCAGGAGGGTGGAGAGTGAGCCGGCGATCAATTGAGACCGTCTCACAGTTTGATTTTGGGATTAAATGGCAGGAAAGAGACAGAGAGATATCGAGGGCTCTAGCTTTGAAAAATGTGTGCTTGTTCATCTTGTATTCTGGTGCATGGATTAAAAGAAATGCACACTGCATTTTTAAAAAGGCCTCATATATTGAATATGTTATTAACAGGGTAGTATGTTACAGTTAAAAGTTCAATTTAGGACATAGTGCCCTGAGTGACCAGTAAAAGCTTTTGCTGATTGGATTAGTAAAGATATCGGTCTTCTGCTGGGTTTTCGGTTGCCTAATGGACAGTCATTTGGACATGAATCAATTTGTTTCTGAGACTGCACTTTTTTTGAGTACTGTTCTCAATTAGGTTATCTTGTTACTAGAACCACCTGATAGTGAATTATATCTAGTTTAAATTCGGAACAGCCTGTCGAGCTACGAATGAGTTCACTTTGGACAAGTGTCCTATGAAATGAATTAATGAGTGTAGTTTAGGTGCTTTAGATGAAGAATTTAAGGACTGGATTTGCTATGTCAATGGCATCACATCTTTGAAAGATGCATTGTTTTCCTGTGTACATTCCACTAGTAGACTTTCCACTAGATTCAGTAGCTTATTAATTGATTAATAGATTTTTCCATTGTATATGTCTGTATGTATAAAGTGTTTGAAAATGAGGAGTGTATAATCTTTTTTGTTTTCTTGCACCATCATCTCAAATACTTTCTTTTCCTCTTTCTCTCATGCACTCTACTCTCATAACTTCATTAGAGTTTGAGCAATCTCTGAAAGGCAAACAATCTTTACACATTTTGAATGTCTATATTATTTAACATATGTACATTTTATCAGCTTATTAGTTGAGGCTCCAAAACAGGGAGAAGAGAAATGGACAAGGAATGCCCAATTGCAGCAGTAATGTTAGAGCCATCCTTTCCTGGAACAAAATGAAAGACTTGTCAGCTTCTTGTTTCTGACATCCTTTACTACATTCTTGCTAGGTGGCCAAAGAGTTTGGCTTTAGTTCAAATGGTTTCTCTATCTACCTAAACCGGAACAAGACTGGAGAGATCCTGTCACAGAACAAGACCCTCAGTCTGCTGAAAATCAAGTAAGTGTGCCGTTGTGAGAGATTGAGTTTACTCAGTTGTACACGTGTGTTTACATGCATAAACATAACTGAGTTGTTTTTCTCTGTCTTTTAGGCATGGCGACATGCTCTTTCTTTTCCCATCCTCAGCTGGACCCTCCAGTGAGAACATGGACACAGCTCAGCCTCACACTTCTTCTTCCTACCCTTCCTTCCCTTCATCCTCTTCATCATCATCTTCCTTATCCCGTTCACACTCTGCACCACAGATCCAAGAGGACGAGATTGACCAATATCTGTCCAAACAAGAGGGAAAGATCTACAGAAACCAAGACCCCCAGCTGTAAGTCTGCCTCACTCTCCACACTGCATTGGAAAAAGTTTTTATAACATATATCACCAAAACCTTGAAGTTATTTTCATGCCATAGTTTGGAGGTACTGCATCATGCAACCTACTGAATAATTCATTGCAATATGAGAACTACAGAGTATTCAAGACATACAGGTGCAGCTCAATAAATTAGAATGTCGTGGAAAAGTTCATTTATTTCAGTAATTCAACTCAAATTGTGAAACTCGTGTATTAAATAAATTCACTGCACACAGACTGAAGTAGTTTAAGTCTTTGGTTCTTTTAATTGTGATGATTTTGGCTCACATTTAACAAAAACCCACCAATTCTCAACAAATTAGAATACTTCATAAGACCAATAAAAAAAAACATTTTTAGTGAATAGTTGGCCTTCTGGAAAGTATGTTCATTTACTGTATATGTACTCAATACTTGATAGGGGCTCCTTTTGCTTTAATTACTGCCTCAATTCGGCGTGGCATGGAGGTGATCAGTTTGTGGCACTGCTGAGGTGGTCTCTTGTTTCTCATTTTCCTCTTGACAATACCCCATAGATTCTCTATGGGGTTCAGGTCTGGTGAGTTTGCTGGCCAGTCAAGCACACCAACACCATGGTCATTTAACCAACTTTTGGTGCTTTTGGCAGTATGGGCAGGTGCCGAATCCTGCTGGAAAATGAAATCAGCATCTTTAAAAAGCTGGTCAGCAGAAGGAAGCATGAAGTGCTCCAAAATTTCTTGGTAAAAGGGTGCAGTGACTTTGGTTTTCAAAAAACACAATGGACCAACACCAGCAGATGACATTGCACCCCAAATCATCACAGACTGTGGAAACTTAACACTGGACTTCAAGCAACTTGGGCTATGAGCTTCTCCACCCTTCCTCCAGACTCTAGGACCTTGGTTTCCAAATGAAATACAAAACTTCCTCTCATCTGAAAAGAGGACTTTGGACCACTGGGTAACAGTCCAGTTCTTCTTCTCCTTAGCTCAAGTAAGACGCCTCTGACGTTGTCTGTGGTTCAGGAGTGGCTTAACAAGAGAAATACTAGAGAAATTCCTTGACACGTCTGTGTGTGGTGGCTCTTGATGCCTTGAACACAGCCTCAGTTCATTCCTTGTGAAGTTCACCCAAATTCTTGAATCGATTTTGCTTGACAATCCTCATAAGGCTGCGGTTCTCTCGGTTGGTTGTGCATCTTTTTCTTCCACACTTTTTCCTTCCACTCAACTTTCTGTTAACGTGCTTGGATACAGCACTCTGTGAACAGCCAGCTTCTTTGGCAGTGAATGTTTGTGGCTTACCCTCCTTGTGAAGGGTGTCAATGATTGACTTCTGGACAACTGTCAGATCAGCAGTCTTCCCCATGATTGTGTAGCCTAGTGAACCAAACTGAGAGACCATTTTGAAGGCTCAGGAAACCTTTGCAGGTGTTTTGAGTTGATTAGCTGATTGGCATGTCACCATATTCTAATTGGTTGAGATAGTGAATTGGTGGGTTTTTGTTAAATGTGAGCCAAAATCATCACAATTAAAAGAACCTAAGACCTAAACTACTTCAATCTGTGTGCATTGAATTTATTTAATACACGAGTTTCACAATTTGATTTGAATTACTGAAATAAAAGAACTTTTTCACTACATTCTAATTTATTGAGATGCACCTGTATATTTATGTTTATAAAGCATTCTTTGTCATTGTTTCTCAGGTGCCGGCACGGTCCCATGGGGAAATGTGTGCACTGCGTACCTTTAGAGGTAAGAACTTGTGATCCTCCCCTTGGAACACAAGAATACTGATGGGAAGACTGGTCTAACCCAGTGGTTCTCAACTAAGGCACCTCAGTAAACACTCAAGACTTAAAACTGATTTAAAATAAGCTAATATAGCTAAAAACCAAGTTTAAAACATATGCATTTTTAAAATTGTTCCCTCAACAAGTATCATTTTTATTTATACACAGTCTCTGAAAACTTGGATATATGAGGAATTTTAAATTAAAAGTGTGATTTCTAGACCTGGAAGAGTTATGGAAAATAATTAAAACCCTAAAAGGTCATGGAAATTTATTTGTTTATTTTATAAAATATAATTGCTGCATGGCACAAAAGTACAAAGTTGCCATTTCATCTTTCATTTTCTGTTTTAATAGCCTTTTGATGAAGACTATCTGAACCACCTCGACCCACCGGTCAAGCACATGTCATTTCACGCCTACATCCGGAAACTCACTGGCGGAGCAGACAAGTTAGTGCTTTTGAGAGCTCTGTACTCTCACTTAAATAAGGTTGTGGGAAGAGAGTGATTTAATAAACTTCTCTTGTCTCTCAGGGGGAAGTTTGTGGCGCTTGAGAATATCAGCTGTAAGATTAAATCTGGCTGTGAGGGGCATCCGCCCTGGCCAGAGGGCATCTGTACCAAGTGCCAACCCAGCGCCATCACTCTCAACAGACAGGTACACAGCTCCTCTCAGTCTATATCATAAACATCTTTACTTTCATCTAACTCTTACATTACATACAGACAAACTATTCACTAATCAATTTCTTGCTTTAAATGAGAACCCGCTGCTTCTCCATTTCCTGCTCGGGCAAGTAAATGAGCGCTCCTTGAGGGGCAGTGTCATATTTCTGTCTGTTTTGATCTGATGAAACTGCAGAAATATCGACATGTGGACAACATCATGTTTGAGAATCACACCATTGCGGACCGTTTCTTGGACTACTGGAGAAAGACGGGTAACCAGCGGATGGGGTACCTGTATGGACGCTACACCGAGCACAAAGACATCCCTCTCGCCATTCGAGCAGAGGTTGCCGCCATTTATGAACCTCCTCAGGTGAGAGACTCAGGTCTGACACACAATCAGGGGCACAGCATTTTTTTAAGAGCATTAGGTAAGTTTTCATAACCTTGAGTGACACTGATTCTCTAAGCTTTTATTCTTTAAGCAATGATACCAGATAAACACAAGAGGGCAATAAAAAAACTTACATTTAGGACAGCAGTTTTCAAACTTTTTTGTTTCAAGGCCCCTTGTCAGAAGATATTTCTGTTGTTTCTGCTAAAATGAAGACAATACTCTCTTTCAAACTTTAAGGAAACTAGGTGTGGCAATATATTAAAATAATTTAATAAAATAATATATAATTCAAATAATGGAATACTTTAATTACAGAGGTTTTGGTTCATATGAATGAATTTAATTCAAACCAATGATAAAATTTGATCTGGAATGCAATGTTCACTGACCTTGTCTGCCATTTAATCCAAATTGCTCCTTAACAATTAATAAAGTTGTATAAATTGCATTGCTGTAGATTCTCAAGCATCATGCATGTATAGTCAAGTATTGTTTTGCTGATTTGTTCTTTTCCTTTCCGCCTGTGTGCTTTGACTCAGATTGGAACCCAGAACAGCTTGGAGTTGATTGAAGATCCCAAGGCAGAAGCAGTTGAGGAGATTGCTGCAAAACTAGGCCTGCGGAAGGTGAGCCTTTTTCCATGCCTCTTAAAAATTGGGGGCTTGTCCGGGATAAGTAAACTACTTTATCAATGAAATTATATATATATATATATATATAAGACTGAATAGTTTTGGTGTAGATCTGCCGTACCTAGTGTAGTCATCCATCCCATGAGGCTCTCTGATGGGATTCTTAGAGTTCCTTTCTCTTCACACATCTATGGCTTCCATATGATACTTTCAAAATTACTGTCTGGTGCATGATAGAAGTGGCCTGATCAGTCATGGCCCTTGTTACTGCCTGAGCATGTGGAACAGCTTCCAAATGTAAAGCTGTTTTTAATTAGTAATATTGGCTCTTTTTTTTCAGGTGGGCTGGATTTTCACAGATCTTCTGTCAGAGGACACCAGGATAGGCACAGTCCGCTACAGCAGAAACAAGGTCAATTGGGAAATGAAAGATTAGCATTTGACTTACTGCATGGTGTATTCTGAGATCATTATTAACCAGTGGATTTGTGTCACCTGTCTAGGATTCATACTTCCTGAGTGCAGAGGAGTGCATCACAGCTGGACACTTCCAGAACCAACATGCCAACGCGTGTCGGCTGTCCCCGGATGGCCATTTTGGATCCAAGTTTGTCACAGTGGTGGCAACAGGTATGCAGCTTCCTCCTTTGCGCAAAATTTACTGCTACTGTTCGGTTATCCAGTGTGGTGATAAATTAAGGCATTTGGTCGTGTCAGAAACCTGTGTGGTATTTAGTTCAAGGCCGATAAATCAGTCCATGACATTTTTTGCATGGAATATTTTACTGGTACCCGGAAAAACGTAACCGGTTTAGTGCTAATTGAAAATATAGTGTCCTGAAAAATAGAGCATGGATTTGACTAACTTTTTTTATGCGTTGACAGGTGGTCCCGATAACCAGGTGCACTTTGAAGGGTATCAAGTGTCCAATCAGTGCATGGCTCTGGTGAGGGATGAATGTCTACTGCCCTGCAGAGATGTTCCTGAACTGGGCTATGCCAAAGAGTCCAGCACAGAGCAATACGTCCCTGATGTCTTCTATAAGGTACTGGACTAAAACATTCCTTCTACAGATAATCAATCACACAGCATGTTACTAAAGACATATGCATAGGACATGCATGCACATACACTACCATTCAAACATCTGAGGTTGGTAAGACACATTTTATGCTCACCAAGTCTGCATTTATTTGATCAAAAATACAGTAAAAACAACATTAATGTTGTGATATATTGTTGTGATTTAAAATGACTGTTTCTGTTTTAATAGATTTTAAAGTGTTGTTTATTTCTGTGTTGGGAAATCTGAATTATCAGCAGGCATTACTACAGTCTTTAGTGTCACATGATCAATCAGAATTAATTCTAATTTGAATGACTGAATAGAAAGTTCAAAAGAACAGCATTAATGTAATAATCTTTTTTTTTTTTTTTTGTAATGTAAAAGTCTTTACTGTTACTTTTTATCAATATAATGCCACCCTTTGCTGAATAAAAGTATTTGACCCTGAACTGTTAAACCTACATTTTCTCATTTCTGTTCCAACTTGTAACTGTAACCTTGATCATATCAATTGCAGGGTTTGACTGATGTTTCTAATGTGTCTGAGCTTCTTTTTACTTGAGCGTGTCACATTTCTTAAAACAGAAGGAATGAAAGTTAATATTTCTGTTGCTTTGGGCATAAACAGTCTTATCAGTGTCACTTCTTCCACAGGAATGCATGGGATTAGTTGTCATTGAGGCATGAAAAGTTTCACATTTTCCAATCTTTTTCTTCACCTCCAGGACAAAGACAAATTCGGCAATGACATCACACATTTAGCCCGACCACTGCCAGTGGAGTACTTGATCATTGACGTGAGTAGTTGTCATGTTATTATAACTACATACTTTTGCACTGATCAAATCTAGACCTTCAGCCTACACATCTCAGTCAAAAAGCCAATGGTGTAGTGAAGTAGTTTTTATACTACTAGATGTAGATTTTGTCCTCTTTGATAGCTGGTCTTTAAAACCCAATAGAGAGCCATGTCCAAATGATGGTACATTAAACTGGCTGTAAACAATTGAGCTTTAATACTGTGTTTGTCTTTTGTTTATTATTGCTATTTAACCCTCTGTTTTTCAGATCACCACCACTTTCCCAAAGGACCCTGTGTTCACCTTCTCCTCTACTCTTCGCTTCCCCATCGAAAACAGAGACGCTCTGGGAGAGACCCAGGTACACATCTAGGGTTAGAAGTCTCTTCAGTCTAGGAATGATGTTTTAGATCTGTATCATATCTGGAGACGTCTCGCAGCTTTTCTTGTTGAAGATGAGCATAAAACTCTTTGTAATTCTGTTTACTGTGGTCAAACGTACAGTTCTTGTGAAATATTGACCTAAAAATTGTTTGTGTGCGCGTGCAGGACTTCCACAGTTTAGCGACGTATCTTTCCCAGTGTTCTTCCTCCTCCTCCTTCCTGGACATCGTCTCAGACTTCCATCTGCTTCTCTTTCTTGTCACCAATGAGGTCATGCCCTTACAGGTGAGTTTTTCATTGTATGTGTGTGTGTGTGTGTGTATATATATATATATATATATATATATATATATATATATATATATATATATATATACAGGTGCATCTCAATAAATTAGAATGTCATGGAAAAGTTCATTTATTTCAGTAATTCAACTCAAATTGTGAAACTTGTGTATTAAATAAATTCAGTGCACACAGACTGAAGTAGTTTAAGACTTTGGTTCTTTTAATTGTGATGATTTTGACTCACATTTAACAAAAACCCACCAATTCACTATCTCAACAAATTAGAATACTTCATAAGACCAATAAAAAAACATTTTTAGTGAATTGTTGGCCTTCTGGAGAGTATGTTCATTTACTGTATATGTATACTTGGTAGGGGCTCCTTTTGCTTTAATTACTGCCTCAATTCGGCGTAGCATGGAGGTGATCAGTTTGTGGCACTGCTGAGGTGGTATGGAAGCCCAGGTTTCTTTGACAGTGGCTTTCAGCTCATCTGCATTTTTTGGTCTCTTGTTTCTCATTTTCCTCTTGACAATACCCCATAAATTCTCTATGGGGTTCAGGTCTGGTGAGTTTGCTGGCCAGTCAAGCACACCAACACCATGGTCATTTAACCAACTTTTGGTGATTTTGGCAGTATGGGCAGGTGCCAAATCCTGCTGGAAAATGAAATCAGCATCTTTAAAAAGCTGGTCAGCAGAAGGAAGCATGAAGTGCTCCAAAATTTCTTGGTAAACGGGTGCAGTGACTTTGTGTTTTGTGTTTTCAAAAAACACAATGGACCAACACCAGCAGATGACATTGCACCCCAAATCATCACAGACTGTGGAAACTTAACACTGGACTTCAAGCAACTTGGGCTATGAGCTCCTCCACCCTTCCTCCAGACTCTAGGACCTTGGTTTCCAAATGAAATACAAAACTTGCTCTCATCTGAAAAGAGGACTTTGGACCACTGGGCAACAGTCCAGTTCTTCTTCTCCTTAGCCCAGGTAAGACGCCTCTGACGTTGTCTGTGGTTCAGGAATGGCTAAATGTGAGCCAAAATCATCACAATTAAAAGAACCAAAGACTTAAACTACTTCAGTCTGTGTGCATTGAATTTATTTAATACACGAGTTTCACAATTTGAGTTGAATTACTGAAATAAATGAACTTTTCCACGACATTCTAATTTATTGAGATGCACCTGGATGGATAGATAGATAGATAGATAGATAGATAGATAGATATACACTCACCGGCCACTTTAATTGCTTGGTAACACAAATTGCTAATCAGCTAATCACATGGCAGCAACTCAATGCATTTAGGCATCTAGATGTGGTGAAGACGACTTGCTGAAGTTCAAACCGAGCATCAGAATGGGGAAGAAAGGGGATTTAAGTGACTTTGAATGTGGAGTAGTTGTAGGTGCCAGACGGGCTGGTCTGAGTATTTCAAAAACTGCTGATCTACTGGGATTTTCACGCACAACCATCTCTAGCGTTTACAGAGAATGGTCCAAAAAAGAGAAAATATCCAGTGAGCGGCAGTTGTGTGGACGAAAATGCCTTGTTGATGTCAGAGGTCAGAGGAGAATGGGCAGACTGGTTAGAGATGATAGAAAGGTAACAGTAACTCAAATAACCACTCGTTACAACCAAGGTATGCAGAATACCATCTCTGAACGCACAGCACGTCGAACCCTGAAGCAGATGGGCTACAGCAGCAGAAGACCACACCGAGTGCTGCTCCTGTCACCTAAGAACAGGAAAGGGAGGCTACAATTCACACAGGCTCACCAAAATTGGACAATAGTAGATTAGAAAAACGTTGCCTGGTCTGATGAGTCTCGATTTCTGCTGCGACATTCAGATGGTAGGGTCAGAATTTGGTGTAAAGAACATGAAAGCATGGATCCATCCTGCCTTGTCTCAACGGTCCAGGCTGGTGTAATGGTGTGGGGGATATTTTCTTGGCACACTTTGGGCCCCTTACTACCAGTTGAGCATTGTTTAAACACCACAGCCTACCTGAGTATTGTTGCTGACCATGTCCATCCCTTTATGACTACAGTGTACCCATCTTCTGATGGCTACTTCCAGCAGGATAATGCACCATGTCACAAAGCTCAAATCATCTCAGACTGGTTTCTTGAACATGACAATGAGTTCACTTTACTCAAATGGCCTCCACAGTCACCAGATCTCAATTCAATAGAGCACCTTTGGGATGTGGTAGAACGGGAGATTCGCATCATGGATGTGCAGCCGAGAAATCTGCAGCAACTGCGTGATGCTATCATGTCAATATGGACCAAAATCTGAGGAATGTTTCCAACACCTTGTTGAATCTATGCCACAAAGAATTAAGGCAGTTCTGAAGGCAAAAGGGGGTCAAACACGTTACTAGCAAGGTGTACCTAATGAAGTGGCCAGTGAGTGTGTGTGTGTGTGTGTGTGTGTGTGTGTGTGTGTGTATGTATATGTATATACCCACACATCATACTCTCCCACTTAAAGGAATAGTTCACCCAAAAATGAAAATTCTGTCATCATTTACTCACCCTCAAGTAGTTCCAAACCTGTATGAATGTCTTTGTTCTGCTGAACACAAAGGAAGATATTCTGAAGAATGTGGGAAACAGAGCAGTTCTGGGGCACCATTGACTTCCATAGTATTTTTTTTTCCTACTATGGAAGTCAATGGTGCCCCAAAACAGCCTGGTTACAAACTTTCTTCAAAATATCTTCCTTTGTATTCGGCAGAAGAAATTCATTTAGAAATTAAAAACTGGCCGACCAATGAGATTGGCACTTTTGTTGATGTGAGCTGCTGAAGTTACAATAAAACACGACTTGGTGGCGCTCAAGCACAAAACGGTCTTGCCGAGCCCACATTGATACCTAACGACGAAGAGGAAGTAAGTAGCTGAAGATGCATCAAGGCAAGATGAATGTAGAGCTGCTGGTCTCATTGATGTCTGAACACAAAGAGCTTTATGACAAACGCGACAGTGACTACAAAAATCTCGATAAGAGGGAGTTGTTATGGAGAGGAATTGCAGATCAGATAGGATTCGATGTGTACTGGGGTATTTCTGTTTTTCATTAAGCGCCATCTAATGTCAGGGAGTGAATTTGCACGTTCACTCGGCTCATCGTCAGCGAAAATCGCTTGGGTATGAACACAAAGACGCGGTGAAAAACGCTGGCGATAATCGCGCGTGATAATCGTCCCGGTGTGCATGAGGCTTTACTCTGCTTGGTTTAAAAAAAAAAAAAAAATTTCAATTTTTTTTTAAATTTTTTATAATGAATTCATTTTATCTAATAAAGAGTTTGTATATGTATTTTGCCTGACAACTTCATCTCATTTTCTTTGTCTACAGGACAGCATTGGGCTTCTGCTGGATGCAGTGAAGACATCCAATGAGGAGCTGGCTCAGACCTGGAAGAAATCTGAGCAGTGGGCCACAATCGAGCAACTCTGCAGTGAGTAGTCCTGAACAGTGTTGTTTTAGTACTCTTTATATAATGGTAATGTTTTTATTGATACTTTGAATTAGCTTTAATTTTTATGTTTTCAGTTTTCATTTAAATTATTTCATTTTTTGTTCTTTTGTTTTTTTTTTTGTACAACTATTTAGGTTTAATTTTTTTTCTTTCAGTTTTAGTTTATTTTTCCATTTAGTAATTTAAGTGTTTCATCTTGTTTTTCATCAGTTTTTCAGTATTTCTTCAATAGGTTTTCCAACTAGCAGACCATTTTTCTTTTGTTAATCCCAGGCACAGTTGGAGGGCAGCCGTCGGGATCTCTGGATTATGCCATGGGCGGCCCAACTCTCCCCCAGTCCTCTTCAGCTGTGTGGTCCTGCCTCCACTGCACCTTCATGAACCAACCTGGCACCGAGCACTGTGAGATGTGCAGTTTGCCCCGCAGCTAAAACCCCATGAATCTGGGCTGCACCATACATCCCACCGGGAACAGCAGTGAGAGTGGGCATGCTTCCCTGTATTCCTGCCGTTTTAGTATGCCTAATCCTTAACTCCTCCACTCCCTCACTGACTGTGCCGCATCTAAACGCCGATGCCAGCCGCGTGCCCGAATATGCGCCCGATCCAACGCTGTGAGCTGCATCACTTTGATGATGATTGGTGGCTGAAGATGATGGGTTGTACCCATGTAGCACTCTCTGTGTGAGCCCAGTGCATTCTCGGTCTTTTATTTAGACAAGCACTTGGGCGAATCTCCTTCCACCCTCCTCATCTCGCTCCGTGGTCCAAACTAACCTTTCAGCACCATTGGTGAAACATCTGATATTAAACATCTTTCCCCAGCTCTCATTGAGGATGTTGTGTAAATACAGAGAAGAGAAGGAATAATACTGTTATTTAATTTCAAAAGATTTTATATGTTGAGGGGAAATTACTTTTTCAAGCCCATTTTGAAGTTAACATGCAGCTGAAGGAGCTTTGTGGTTTGCAGCACTGACTTTTATATCATCATGGTTTCTTAGATCTTCAACCGTAGTTTAAAACACTTTCTTCACCAAACACGCGTGCTTGCTTTATTTTCTTCCATTCATTTTTCATAACACTTTATTTTGATGGACACTTTATTTTAGTTTCTTTGAGCATCAATTCTCAAATCAAATCAAGTCGAATGGTTGGTTTGGCTGCAGAGGTTCCTTTTCCTCAAGATTGCAATTGACTGTTGACCTCTGAAGGCTTAAGAAGCTATGCTTTGAATGTGGATTGGTTTACGTTTGCTTTGCAAAAACTGTAGCCACTCAACTTTGGTGCTGGTACCCTTTTCTGCACCATTTCACTGTCATCGCCCTTTCATTACCAATTTCCCCTTCCGTCCCCCTGGCGCTTGTCCAGATGTCAATTGTGGAGATTTTTTTCCACTGTTCAGCCCTTAAGGAGCCTGTACTGTTGCACCTTCAAAGAGTTCTGTCAGGGCCATCTTTGAACACGCTCGCTCACCTGTCGGCTCCACATCTGGTGGAGATCAAGACAGATTGATTGATTGATAGGGAAGAACAAAGCTACAAATATAAAAGCAAAAGTCTAAACTTATTCCACTTGATTGATATCTTTGCTTTGGACTTTTTTTAAACCAGCCTCAGATCTTCTACACTGGTCTGTGTAGTTCAGCAGATAGAGTTTACTGGCTGGACACAGGGTTATATTGTCTTCTGACAGCCATTTTCATTTGGCCACGACACGATGAAACCAGCCCAAAGAAATCTCTTAAATATGCATTCAGGACAATTTCAGCCATCTGAAATGATCTAGATGTTTACATTTGTGTTATATTTTGTAGATTTGAGTTTCTTCAATTTTCTTAATTCTCAAACTCGCCCATAATTTCCAACACTCTAAAATTCAGTCTATTGGTTCACTTAAATAAGCTCACACTGATCATCATTGTTCACAGATGCTTCAAGAGTTTTGAGGTGTGAGGTGCAGATAGCTGTGCTTAGGCCCCATTGTCACAAAACACAGGTGCCCTGAGTTGTATGCTTTCAATTGGCTTTGGGGTTTTAAATACAGGAGAATAGTTCAACAATAAAACCGATTCCTTTGGATGCTGTGGTCTTGTCTTTTTTATTTCCTGATTTTGTGTTTGTCACTAATGAATTAGTTTAGCCTTCAACAGCAACTTTTTGGTTACAAAAATACAAAAGTTGATTCATTTTTATGGTAGGATAGACCAGATTGGGGCCCTGTGTTGCTTGATGTTGATGATTGCTTTAGATATACTTCAAGGGCTCTACATACATCCCATACAAACTGAGCATATGGACTTATTCAAGGTGGTTCAAAGTGTGTCATACAAACCAGTTACTTGTTAGCATAAATATGAGTCTATCCTGAGGGTGAAGATTTTGCAGTATGTTTTTTTTTTTTTTTAATGTCTAGGTCAATTTTTGTGTATGATCCTTAAAAGTAAAGGTTGAAGAAGTTTCACTTCCAGCCAATCAGAAGGACCTCATATGTGTGGCAGATGAGTCGCTGGAATGCTGAGGTAGAGTGAACTTGACATCAAACATCTTACCTGAAGCTCTCAGAAGTTCAGTCTGACACATCTGGATTTTATCTAGTCCTTAATTTAACACTTTATCTCTTCTTACACCTACCTCCACAGAAGTGGGGACCAGTTTTATGGGACAGTTGTAGATCATTTGAGAGGGTACTACCATTTTTACTTTGTTTTTACCTTTGAACTTGGGTTCTGGAAGAGATGATTGGCATGTTGTTATCACTGTCAGTATGGTTTTAGCTTATGTGGACGTGTGAACACATCCATGTCAGTGAAAACAGGTAGGTATAGAAAACTGTCCATCATATTTAAATACAATTTAATTTTGTTAAATGAAATTAAATGTCTGTTATATTATTCCTTTAACAAATACCATTTTTCTCTCTCAGATGTTTCCCAATATGTTTGCAATGACCCTCTCTAGATTTCTTGAGATTTGTCTGCTTGTTTGAGTATCTAATTGAATTGTTGTTTAGATTTATTGAATATGCATGGGGGAAAAAAGAGGTGGGTCCTTGATTTATAAAAGCTGTTTTTCTTCCAAAAGAAAGTGTGACAAGGTGGGTTAAACACTGAAATTTAACTCCACTTTCAGACACAACCCTAACCACTGGGCGGGATTAGTTGAGAATGATAATATAAAAGCCAGAAAGACGCATATTGCCAATATTTAATGATATTTGAACGCGTGTTTTTCATGATTATTATTATTATTATTATTTAATTGGCTTTTGAGACAATATAGTCAGACTGGACTCAGGTAAGCACATTGCTAGTCTTAAAATGTTTATCTCCCAAACTGTTTTTATATTTCATATTATCAGTAGTTTAGCATCTGATTTCATTGGTGATCCTGTTTGAATATATTTGTTTGTACAGAGTAATGAATTGTCTACTGCCGTTACTTTTTGTGGTCTCACTGGGAGCTGCTCAGAAGAGCGCAAGACAGACTGTGGAGTGGGACTTCAAAACTGAAGGTAAAATACTGCATATGTATATTTAAAAAAAATTATATTTTTCAATAAAAGCTTTTTGAAATGCTATGTAATTATAACACATTTAAGTTATTTTGTTAATAATTATACCATGATAAAATATTTAAATGTGTTAATTGTGTTTAAACAAATTATTTTTTTCTTTTTTCTTTTCTTTTTTTTTAGAAAATAATAATAAAAATAAAGAAATATGGTCATCTGTTTTGTGTGTGTGTGTGTGTGTTAGCTGAGAAAGTGAACTTAAGAGGATGTGCCAATCTCACTTTAGTCTTGGATAACTGGAAATATGCCATCATGACCCAAGTCAAAGACCTCCTTCTGAATGATCACAGCACAGTGCTACCAGACTATGGAAGGTATGTTTAAAAAAATAAGTAAATTAATAAAATAAATATATTTATGTGCTTGCTTCATCTTATGTGTTTTTTTTTTCCTCTCTCTCTCTTCTCAGGATTCAGTCATTATCTGAAGCTCTAAATGACCTGTACAAGGAATTTAATTCCTTGAAAGAGAGACTAGCGGAGCTGACCACAAAGTTTGAGGGAATAGAGTTGTTTGTGGATGAAGCTCGAACCGGCAGGAGTCACTCACCTCCTCGAGCAGAGCGTCCACCTCCTGAGGGAGAGGGAAACCCACCTGAGCCTGGCACAAGACAGGGACGCAGGAACAGGGTGGTGGTGCGGAGAATTAAGAAACCTGATAATTCACAAGTTTAGGACTGAGTCAGGTATCTTCCATGTGCATAAGACCAGATTTATTGTACATTAATTATGCTGTATCTAGGTTTTTTTTTTGTTTGTTTTTTTTTTAAATCAAGTGCTTATGTCTATCTTTATTATGTCTTATGTATGTTTAAATCAGGTGAAAAAAATAAGATTTTTGGAGCATTTAGCCACAAAGTATAAGCTTTTTCTTTTGCTGCTTTTTTTTTTTATTTTTATTTTTTTTATTCATTGTAATTATTTTTAGATAATGTGATGAACAATGGGAGCTTCTTATATCATCTCATCAAAAGCATTTGTTGTATTCTTTTCTGTATATTCTGTTGTTCTCTGTGCATTTTCCATGTTTTCATATTGGGAACACATTTTCCAGCATTATTAAATTTGTTTATATTCTTAGTGGTCGGTGGTGTTTTAGAAAGAATGCAAAATACGCCTGCTTCTTTACAAACGTTGTTTGGTTGATAAAAGATTTCTCACAGTATGGTAATGAATTGACTTATGAATATTAATTTATTAGGGTGCGTGACGTCCGATCCAGTAGGCCTACCTGACGTCAGCATGGTCTAATTAATATTCATGAGACAAGCATTCCTATTCAAGAACTGGAAGTTCAAAAATACTGTAATTTATTGAATAATACCCATTACGTCGTCGTAAAAATATATTAAATACACAGTTAACATTGTACAGAAGATAGAAATAGTTTTGAGAGCTTTTTATCAGTGGGTTTTGTTTTGTTTTGTTTTTAATCACTGACGTTATCACTGTCCGTTATATTTTGATTCCTTCACATTCTGTCAAGGTAAGTCAGCAGCAGATTATCAAACTTTAATCTTACATTTCTTTTTTTTTCTTCTTTTTTTAAAAGGATAAGTTTCAGTAACATCTCGATTATTACAGAATTGTTGAGAAAAACTAAAAAATAAGACGAACTGTCTTTACGTGCCTGTTTGCCATCGAGACGTTAACTGTTTAGCGCTCTCTAGTGGCGGCGTTTCTTGAACTGCAGTCAATTTGAAACTTTAAAGAGCAACTTAACTTTCGTTTCTGTCAGCGTGGGTCATAAAACAGACAGTCTTGCTATCAGTGTCTGTTTTTATGGGTCATTCCTGCTATGTCGTACCTTTAAACTCTGTGGAAATGAAGAGCAGAAGTTAGTTATTGCCAAAGACTACACTGAGAATATAAACTGACCTACGTGAGGGTGTCAGAAAACTTCATTTTGATTGTTTTTTACGTTAGTTTTTCAATAAATCAGATTTATTTTATTTATTTTTATGATATTTATTTATTTTTATTTATTATACAGACAGAAATGAATGTAGGATGATGATATTAAAGAGATATCACAAAAGACTCTCAGGATGGAAAGTGATAGTGAGGACAGAAGAAAAACATATGCATTGATTACCAATTAAAACAAGTTTCTCAAGAAAACATCAGTCAAAGAAAAAAAAAATATGAATTTACCTCTAATGTGTATCATGCATCCCAGTACATGTCCCTCTCCCATTTTTTTTCTAGCTTTCAAAATGGACATCGATCACTCATGTGACTTTTCAGAAAGTGCTGTGGAGCATGAGGACATCCCACCTGATCCTGCTCTGCAAGAGATCTGTGCATCTGAAGTTAACACAGAATTCAGCAAGGATATATCAGAGGTGAAAACAGCAATACTGATCAACATTATTTTTCTTTTTTCCTTTCTTTTTTGATGCTTAAACAAGGGAAATCTAACTTACAGTGAGATAAAAAAAAAAAAAGCTTAATTCAAAATATATTTCCATCCTATATACATATATTAAGCATGAAAATGTCTGTTTGACTTGTTCAGGTGAGCACAATGACTTCATTTGAAAAAGTGTCACAAGGAATAAACCATGTAGAAGGGGGGTGGGCAAAAATGATCAATGCAGACGACACGGAGGTGACTGCCCGCTACAAGAAGAAATATCTGAAGGATGAGCATTGTCAGCACACGGTTATGGAGACTGCTAGCGTGAGTGCCAACACCATAAACACTCCATAATCATTTTAGCAGTATATCAGGCACTGCAAAGTGAGCAATAATGTGCTTAAATTATAGAATAGGCTTGGTGAGCGATTTTCCCCCTCTTAAGCAGAGCGCATGTCTTTGATTTAAAGAAAGTGAATTTTGTTTACATTACTTTAAATATCTGTAAATTTTAGGAATAGTACTTCTGTACTGTACTTCTGCCCATCCTCATGTTTTTTCAAACCCATTTGAAGAGACAGATGCATTATATTTGTCATTCTTTTATACTTTTATGGAGCTTTTGCATCCTTGTCTCCATTCATTTTAATTTGTATCCTGTACAAATTTCTTCCTTTATGCTCCATGGAAGAAAAAAAGTCTTATGGGTCTGGAACAACGTGAGAGTAAATAATGACAGATTTTTCATTTTATGGTGAACGAATCCTTTAAGACAAGAGTGAGATAAATGGATTGAATTTGACTTTGGTTTCAGCTTTTATCTCCATCTTTTTCAGAACTGCTTATTAAATCTCACTGCTTATTAAATGTCCTCAGAAACACAATCACTTTGTGAATTATTGTCTTATTGTCAACTGAAGGTCATGGAACACTGCAACCAGTGTAAAGAAGCAGAAGATTGTTTCCCAGATTTAAAAGATGAGAAGGTGGTGGAGGAAATGGAGTATGAGCCATCAGCAAGAATCATCAGTATGTTAAGGTGAGCGCACTTATTAGAGCACATTAGGATGAACAACTAGTGTACACATGATTTGGCTCTGATGGATGGGTGGATCAATAAATAAGAGAAAGAAAGGTAGATGCAGTGTGTGATTTATGTGGCACAACTTTAACCAAAATACAATGTGATTTTCTCTAGAGACCCAAATAAAATAAAACGCACTGCCACCAGTTTGTCCTGGCACCCGCTTGATTATCATAAACTAGCTGTTGCCTACTCTTGCCTGGAATTTCAGAGAGCGCCCAAAAATATGAGCTTTGACTCCTACATATGGAACATTGGTATGTTATACACAGTTTCATTGATAATACTATTTACAGTATGTATTTGGTAAATATATATATTTTTTCTTCATTTACAGAAATTTGCAATAAACCAGAGATGACTCTGAAACCTATATCTCCGCTTGTTTGTCTGGAGTACAACCACAAAGATACTCACATCCTTATTGGGGGAAGCTACAATGGACAGATCAGTGGGTTTTTATTATGATTATGAATTGCATATGAATGATTATATAGGCAGATGTACTTGTTTCCATCCATCAGACACTCTTGTGCAAGCTCAGCGATGCTCAAGTCCTTACATGTGTTTGCCGTTGGTTGCAGACATCACAGATATATGTTTGAAATCACAGCTGTAGATGTATTTATGTAAAGGTACACAAATGTTCTCAAGTCAGAGAGTTTGCCTTATTTCCAGGCTATTGGGACACTCGGAGTGGCAGCCAGCCAGTACAAATGTCCGCCACTGAGCATAGCCATAAAGATCCTGTCTACAAGGTTATCTGGCTGCAGACAAAGATAGGCACTGAAACTTTCTCAGCTTCTACAGATGGTCAGGTCTGTGTACAGTGGCAAAACTGTCCAAAAACATTCAAATAAGCCACCAATATTTCAGATTAATTAAATTAGTCAGATTAAATATTGTACTCAAAGAAGTATCTATCTGACACCAGGTACTGTTCTGGGACATTCGTAATATGAGTGAGCCCACCAAGCGGCTCGTGCTGGATCCCAGTAAGAAGGGAAACCGTGAAAATGCCCTTGGTGCAGTCTCAATGGAGTTTGAAAACAGTATGGTAAGAGCAGCTCTCTTTTTGTTTGTCTCATTCCATTGTGGAAATTCATGGTTTTTTTTTTTGTTTGTTTTTATTACAAAAGGCCAAGTTTCTGGTGGGCACAGAGCAGGGGCTTGTGGTCTCGTGCAATCGCAAGTTAGAGAGCACAGATGATCCGATTGTATGCATGTACAGCGGACACCATGGCCCCATTTACGCCCTCCAGAGGAACCCCTTCTTTCCGAAGAACTTCTTGACTGTTGCTGATTGGACCGCCCGCATCTGGTCAGAAGATATCAAAGAGTCCTCCATCATTTCATCCAAGTAAGCAACTGTTATTGTTCTGAAATACAGTACTGACAGAGCAGCAATTATACCAATCAGATGGGTTTTAATTTACTATTTCTAATGCAAAGTGGGATCAACTATATTTTAAAGGGATAGTTCACCAAAAAATTAAAATTCTGTCATCATTTACTCACCCTCAAGTAGTTCCAAACCAGTATGAAAGTGTTTGTTCTGCTGAACACAAAGGAAGATATTCTGAAGAATGTGGGAAACAAAGCAGTTCTGGGGCACCATTGACTTCCATAGTATTTTTTTTTGTCTTACTATGGAAGTCAACGGTGCCTCAAAACAGCCTGGTTACAAACTTTCTTCAAAATATCTTCTTTTGTGTTCGGCAGAACAAAGAAATTCATACAGGTTTGGAACTACTTGAGGGTGAGTAAATGATGACAGAATTGTCATTTTTGCTTGAACTATCCCTTTAAGTCAATGGTTCCCAACCAGGAGGCCTAGGGGGCCACAGGATGACTTTAAATTTTATTTAAATTGTTATGCTTTATTTAAATTGATATACTTTAAAAAGTATTTAAATGAATACATTATTATTAATAGAAAACTATCTAACTCTGAATTAAAAGGCTAAAGAACACAAAATCAAATCATATTGTTTCCTCACTAACTGTTGTTTTTAACTGAAGAGCTCCTGGAATCACAAAATCATAGAAACTGTTTCTACAGATATCACATGACTTATCTCTTAGATGGCTGTTGGAGTCCAGTCAGACCCTCTGTCTTCTTCACGGTGAAGATGGACGGCACCTTGGATGTGTGGGACATACTGTTTAAACAGAAGGACCCCATTCTCAGTCTCAAAGTCAGACCTAAACATCTCCTCATGCTGAGAATGTCTCCCATTTAAATATCGAATCGTTATTTGTTCATACTGTTTATGAGTTTTTTTTTTGTTTGTTTTTTTTTGTCGTCATAGGTTTGTGATGAAGCTCTGTACAGCATCCGTGTACGAGATAAAGACTCTTTGGTGTGCTGTGGATCTCAGCTAGGAACTGTTAGACTGCTGAAGATGTCACCAGACCTGTGCGCTCTGCAGAAGAACGAGAAGGCCCTGGTCTCAGAAGTGAGACATGAACACAACTTCTTTCACATGTGCAAACACATTCAGACTTTAAAATTTATATTGACATGAGATTTTAGTAAATTATGACTTTTTATTTTTGAGTGAACTATAAAGAGATACAATTCTAAGACACTTTTTTTTTTTTTTTTTCCTTTTGATGTACGCTGAGCTGTTGGAGTGGATTTTTACTTCATTTCAGATGTTTGAACGTGAGACCAAGAGAGAAAAGATTCTGGAAGGTCAGTACAGAGAGAGGCATCAGATGAAACATAGCTGCTCTGTAGAGGATGAGGGAGGAAAAGATGACATGGAGGAACTTCTGGCCTGTACAGAGAGGGAGTTTTTTGAGACTGTGGAAGCTGAGAAGAAGAAAATAGAGGATGAGGAGAAAGAGAGAAGGTCAGGGACGTTTTGCTTTCAGGTTTAACACTCTTAAGATTTTAAAGCTTAACTGTTTGACTGTTAGGCATGGTATGATTTTGACATAGTATATACCAGCCAATCAACAAAAGAAATGTAGTTTGGCTGGTTTTGAATCTATGGCTTCTAAGGTTGTTTCTTGTCCCCATGCAGGAAAGTGGTGTGTGTGAAGGCATCCAAACAGAACACGGATCCTAAAGATGCCGAATAAGAAAGCTTCTCCAATTGCATACAGACTTTAAATCAGTTAAATCTTAAGTAAATTGAAAAAAATCATCAAGATTATTACCCTTGCTGCCCCCACCTGTTTATTGATTTTTTTTTTCAAAGACATAACTTTAGCATAAACCAACTCAGTATCAGTTAAAGACATGCTTGAAAATTAAATGTGAGATATGAACGTCCTTTAATCTCTGTTTTTACTGTAAACTCATGAGTGTTGCATGTGCAAGTTATTGTAATTTTAAGACATAATGGACATAAATACCCCTGAATTAATGCATAAATAAACAGCATTAAATAACCATCAAAAGTGAATGGTCTACTTGATTTTGTTTTGTATAATGTAAACCTTGGCATGAAATATTGGCACATGATGAAAATAATTTTTCTGAAGTGTACCGTCTTTAAAATTGTTATTGTTAACATTTGCATTTTTTTGTGGATGTGAGGATGAAATATTAATCCACCATTCAGCATGAAATAACCCAGGAACTGATCCTGACCCAGGAACTTGATACTTTTCAAGTTACCTATTCCTTAAGTCGTAGAAAGAAATTATTATTATTACAATAACATTATAAGTTATTAGAATAAAACAGATAACTCCAGATAAACAGATTATTTAAACAGATAACTTTTTTTTAATACCCCGCATTCCAATTAATATAAATCAAACTGCAGCTGGGTTGTTTTGATTAAATAATAAACTAAAAAAAAAAAAAAAAAAACAGCTAACTAACACAATAAAGCATAACAATAAAACAATAAAAACATACAATAAAAAACATGATTTATGAAAATTAATAAAAAACGAAGTTATCTGTTTTTGCAAATAAACTCTTCAAAAAAAAAAAAAAAAAAAAAAATATATATATATATATATATATATATATATATATATATATATATATATATATATATATATATATAACAGAGATAAAAAAAAATAAAAATAAAAAAATTAAGAACTTTACTTTTGCTATCGTTAAATAAATGTTCCGTGATATCTTCCAATGCATTAAATGTGATATATGTTTCCCCAAGTATCGACCCTAATAATTATTATTATTCCCCAACATTTTAGTTTAAACTATCTCAAATATAGGCCCTAGTAATAAAATAAAACTATGCGTGGTCATGCAACGTCAGTTTAAGGATAAGATTAATATTCATGAGTGAAGCTTTCGTTAGTTGTAAAGAGGGAACGGCCAGTGTCTAGAAACCAGCTGGTGAAACGAAACTGAAAGTGTAGCGAATGCAATAACTCTGGGGTACTTGAACTGAGGGGAACTGCAACGAATAGTTCGGTTTGCTGACAGGAGTGCAGACTATTCAGGGAGAGTCACTCTCCAAAACATGTGTGTGTCATCTTTTTACAATGCCAAGGATCAATTCAGGTAAGTCATAATGTATTTTGTTGTTGATATTATAGACACTCGTTTTGTTACAAACGAGGTTTATGATTCATCTATTTTTTCTAATGTGCTGTTTTGAATTCAATATTTCTCTCAAATTTGCCCACATTTAACTGTATTTAGACACTTTTTTTAGGTTTCTCTTTTCGGGAAATGTGTGAGGCAGTATTATTTCTGATGAAGGAAACCTAAGAGAAGTTATGAGGAAGTTGTTATTGATGAGCAGAGATGGTTATTAGATTGTTTTAAGCTGAGACCTTGTTATGAATTTGAAAAGATATGTCTTTGCAGTCACTGAGGCAATGCGATATTCGGTGATCCCTTATGAAAAGTTTCTGTAGTCGTTGTATAATAACCATATTTTAACCGTAGTTTTCGCAATAAGACCATAATAACCAAGGGTAAAATCATGGATGGCTCCTTAACATGGTTAGACTGTGGTTTCTGTAAAGCAGACTATGGCATATGATATATATATAAAAAAAAAAAAATACAGTACTGCAACTACAACACTACCTCCCTCACTTCTGATTAATGGTAGTAGGCCAATAGTAAAACAAAAATTTTAATTTAAAAATGCATAATATTGTCATGTATTTTTATATATTATACATTATGAAATATTTATCTTAGAGAATCTTTGACACTTGAACCTCTTTTGCTGCAACCAGGAAGTCACAAGCTGTGAGACGATAGAAAATGATGAGGAAGAGAAAGAGTGGAGAGAAAGGAAAGGCAGGTGCACAGAAGAAGGGGGCCCAAAAAAGAGATGGTAGCACACCATCCAGAACACGTTCACAGAGCCAAACTAAAGGCAAGCATACTCACCCAAGTCCAGCCAAATCCAGAGGCCATGGAGGGCACAGCACGGGTGCAACAGAGCCTGAACCGCTGAGTAAAGAAGCTCAGACTCAAACAAGCTCAAGTGGGCTGGAAGACAAGGAGACTCAGACGGAGACTGTCAGCCAAGCTACACAGCAGACACAAACAGAGCTCAATGGCAACACAGACACCACAGAAGTGTCACAGCCAACAGAACTCAGTCCTGAAGATGTTAAGATGGAGGTGGAAACTGGCCGGTCAAGGATCAAAGGAAATGAAAGTGATGGAGAAAAGGATGAAAGTGTTGAGAGGAACAAAAGGAAAGTTAGTGAAACAAGGGAACCTACAGAGGAGACAAAAGAAAGGACCAAATTATCAGATGGTTGCACAGAACAAGATGGAGATAAGCAGAAAGATGCAGACACAAAGGAAAAACATTCAGGAGGAGATTCACAAAAAGACACTAACAACCTTAAATCAGGAACAGAAGAAGCAAAATCATACGCAGCAGCTGTTTCAGCAGGAAAGACTAAAACATCTAAGGAGCAGAGAAATCAGACAGCAGCGAATCTGGAGAGCACAATGGAAAGCAAAAAGACTGAAAGGTTTGTAGCATTGCACTTATAATAAAAAATGTTTGACCAAAGTAGATATATAACCTCTGATGCATCTTAATTTTGTATATTATTTTCATAGAAATCCTTCCCCAGTGAGGGCTCCAGACGAACCACCAATGTTCACATTTTACATATATGCAGTTTTGGACAAAAGATTCAGATTTAACAGAGAGTGTGATTCTCTTTTGCTCCTTCATGCGAATGGAAGCATCAGTCTACACATGACAGATTTTATGTAAGTTTCTTATTAATTTTTAGTTTGTATTTTGTATCCCATAGGTAGCAAATGCTATATTAATTGCACAAGAAGATGTTAACTGATGTAAAATGGTGTATTGTATAGTATCAGTATTTTTTATGTCTTGCCTTTTCTTGTTACTTAGGGATCTAGAAAAGAATGGTTATTTGATTGAGGCAAAATGTTCAGTTAAGGAAAGTCTGGTGAGGGGTACCACAATAGAATATGTGTACGCAGTGCAGCAGAAACACAATCAGAAGCTGGAAATAGCAATGAGATATATTCAAATCCCTACTGATGATGCAGTAAAAGGTACTTTTACAAATCATTGTAAAATGATTAATAACATTTTACAAAACTAAAAATGTTATTTATGTATTTATTTAGTTTTTATTTATTTATTTATTTATTTTTATTTTGGTTATTTTCTATGCATTCTGTAATAATAATTGCTGATTTTGTTGCATTTTCCAGAACTTCACCTCTATGAAGGCTATATAAGCTGTTCAAGCCCAGGATCATTTCCAGATTGGTTGAAGAGTTGGTTTCAGTCTGAAAAAAAAGAAATTCGTAAAGGCTGGGAGAACTCTGCACATGTGTTGCTAGACAGAGTTTTTCACAAATGGCAGCCATTTAACCTTGAGAGCAGCAGGACATTTATACAACACCTAAAGCAATATAAAAAACGTTTTCAATCAAGCTGTGTCAAATTCCCAGAGGATTTCGTGCCATTTCCAAAAGTAAGTGTGATATATATATATATATATATGTGTGTGTGTGTGTGTGTATGTATATGTGTGTGTCTTTGTTTGAAACACTGTTATACAACAGAACTATATTGTTTTACTGTAGGTCTCAGAGCTGATTTCTGCTAAACTGACTAGGATTTTGAAAGAAGAATTAGAAGGGAAAACTTCAGAGGGCTTGGCTGGGATCAAATCATTGGAAGTAGCCCTTTCAGTGTTCCAGGTGTGCCGTGGCTGTGATGTGGATCTTGGCCCAAAGGACTGGGGCAAACTCTGCCAAGTAGTCTGTGAAAAGACTGCTTCTCTTGGAGAAGTGCAAACAACCCTAACAACCCTACCATTGATTGACTTGTGAGTAAGGTTTATTTGACAAATCTGTAGTTTCAGATAATTTGATTTCATCTGTGTCCCCTAATGCACAATATAAAGCAAAGCCTTTTGCCTGCTGAATAGTTGTTAGTGTTTTAAATAATGACCTATGTATGTTTTAAAAGACACCACAATATCATCATAATTTTGATTTGTTTCTTTGTAGCACTGTGATGGGACTAATGAATCAATGTGCAAGGAAGCTGATCTCAGAAGTGGTGTTACTTGTTCCTGTCCTTCATTTATTGAGAAATCCGGAGGCAAAGTCAGATCCAGGCTCGGCTATGAACGAACAGAGATGGGCAGGGCTTGAAAAAATAGAATATCCATCTTTTAGGGAGAGAATTAGAGGACTTCCTGACAAAAGGAGGTTTGTCCAAATACTTTTAGAGGAGCTCATTTTTATTTCTCAAAATATTAAGACTTGAATTGTTGTTTCTAAAATTGTAGGATGGTCCTTCGGCTGATCAAAGATCACTCATCAATGACCAAGGATAATCCTTACTTGTTGAAAAGTTGGCTTTCCATGGTGGCTTTTGAGGATATCCCTGAGTTTGTACTGTTGACAGGAATTGTTCCTGAACTCCTGATCGAGAGCCTGGTGTATAGAATGAAGGAGACTGAACAAATCACTGATCCCAACCGCACAGAAAAAAACCTGGAGGTACCTGATTAAGGGCACATAGCTAGCTCTACATGTTTTGTATTTGGCACAGAGAACGTTTTTATACCAACAAATATTTGATTTTTAAATTGCAGGCTACTGAAAAGGTTCTGGATGTCTTGTTGAAGAGGGTTGAGGAGGACAGAGAACGGTGCGCAAGTTTATTAAATGTGGTATTTATTAAACATAGTAAGCTTGTTTTTAAAACTTTGATATTAGGCAGGTATTAATGTAGAATTTCTTTAATTACAGAATCATGGAGTCCAAGCCATCTGACATAATCCTTCGGTGTTGCGGAAATATTCACAAGAGTGCGTGCAAAATCGCTCGACTTGTCCCACAATACAGAGTCACAGTGCTCTCATTCCAACTCCTACTTAAAATGGCTGAAATTTATCATGATCATTTTTCAAAGGTACTGTATCATTGAGATCATCTTGAAAGTCATTTTAAGGGTGGTATTGCGTCTCTGTAAGCAAATTATTTTATTTTGCAGGGTGGAGAGGAAATGAAACAAAAACAAAATCAGCTCTTGTCCATGCTTAATGAAATTCAAATGGATTTCAGTAAATGGAGAGATGGGCTGCTACACAATCCTCTGATGAAGGAGTCCAAATTTACTTACCCTAAAGAAATGCAGGTGTAGTAATTAGTACAACCGATCAACTTAAAGGTTATGTTAGACTTGAAGAATGTGAAACTTCTTCAAACACTGTTCGCTGTTCTTTGAATTATACCAAGAGATCAATTTGTGTCTTTTAGATCCTTTATCAGTCAAATGTCTTTGTACTATGCAAATTTTCAGGTCAGAGAACTTGGTAATTGACTGGATCTAAATAGTAATTTTTGGTTTTGTTAATTCTTCTTTGTAGTTGTGGAATGATTTGTATGGAATTGACTCTTCAATACCAGGCGTCTCTGAAAAATGGAAGGGTTTATTAGACCGAGACCTGAGACGAAGACTGTCCCATGTGAGATATAAAATTTATTTTAGAAGTATATACTGTACATTGAAAATTGTCCGTAATATATGTCACCATCCTCCTTTTGTTTTTCAGATCTCTGACACTGACAAGATTGTTGTATGCTGTCTAGAGATGTCAGCAAAGACTATCGAGAATAGTCATGCAAACCTTCAGTCTTGTTTCAAAGAGATGTGTCAGGCTGCTGTTAAGAACCTGTGTAAGGTAATGTCAACTTTTCGTGCTGAAAGAATTATATTCATTATTTTTGCAGTATTGTTGTACTGAATGTGTCACTCTCTTGTTTTCTGTTTACAAAAAAAGTAGGGTGGTATATTTGATTGGTATATTTGTAAGTACCTTTTTGTATTTGTTTGCTTTTTGCTGCAGGCAAATAAGGAAGGAGACCTTTTACACCGTGTTTTTACCAAGTCCATTTCATGTCCTGTTGTGTCCTCCATTATTGTGGAGTCAGCAGCTCGCTTTGGAGAGGATCATGAAGGTCGGCTACTGGACCCACAGTCAGCAATCAACTTCCTCTTGTCTCAAGGTGCAGTGACTGGGTCTTACAAGTTTCATGATTTTAACATGATCTAACAACAAAGTGAATAGTCAGAACAGGGCCGGCCCTGGCCAGTTTGCTGCCCTAGGCAAGAGTTTACCTGGTGCCCCTTGCCTCACATTAACAATGAACAATACATTTGTTACAGTATTTATAATTTTTTTGTTAATGTTTGTTATTGAAAATTAATCTTATTTTAAATAGTTTCCAGTGAAACTATAAAAATATTGGTGCTGTCTAAGTTACATTATAAATTAAACACAAACAGCAAGAATAATTACATGTATTCCTGCTCAAAACTGTATTCATTTGAACACTTAGGTAGGCATACAGTAGGCTACTGTTTAATCTTCAAAACAAATTTGAAAAAGTGTTCGATTTCCAGTACATGGCAGCAATGTTCTATTAAACTATAGCCCTTTCTAACATTATCACCGTGAATTAAAAAGAAATGTACATCTTTAAAGTGAATTTTACATAAAATGTTGCTATTTTAATCAGCCCAGTTATAAACAAACATTACCAAAATAGCCCATTCAAATTAAAAATACCATAAATCCCCAAATACTACACAACTACACAACTACAGCATAAAAATATTATAAAAACGTGTTATCATGGGACACGAAAAATTACACGATTATTTTACAAAATCTCGGATCTCTGGAACTCCAGACATTGTTATTTCCCTATTTTAAATTTAGACTATATGCTTTCTAGACTAGGCCAACATAAAGTTTGTCCACAATTTTTATGATAATAAATTTATATGATAATCATCATACATTAGGCCTACATTACAGTACCTCTGTCTTTGTCCCGTTTTTTCTTCTTCTTCTTCTTCTTCTTCTTCTTCTTCTTCTTTTCTCTCTCTCTCTCTCTTTTCATTCCTGTGCACCAGAGGGCTTCGGTCTTTTTGACATAGTGATAATGTATTAGTGAACATCTATCACAATCAGGTAACTGATGTAGGCTATGTGGAAGTGCGGCTATGTGGGGTAGATTGATCATGCGTCAAACTGGGGTGAGTCGGGACTCGGTCGGGAGAGGGGGACGATCGCTTTTTTGTAATATTTTCAATTCATAGTTTTGGAGTAGTATTGGTAATAAAAAAATAAATATTTTTAAAAAATAAATAAAAAACACTCATTTTGGCGCCCCTATGGATCGGTGGCATCCCTAGCATTTGCCTATTCCACCTATGCCACGGGCCGGTCCTGAGTCAGAGAAAGAAAACTTGGACACATTTTAGAAACCTTCATGTATATACATAAATACATTATGGGCAGCAGTTGTTTATTAACATTATGGCTTATGTTTAATTTTCACAGACAAATGGAATCAGTGGAAGTTGGAAGATGATGCCAGTCGTTTAATAGCAGATAGTCAATCATTCTTGGGTTTTCTGATTCAGACCCTTTGTCAGGGAAGTATACCCTTGGGCCACCTTAGGACCATCATTAAGTCTAAGAGTCAATTTCAGAAGCTTTACAACCAGTGTAAGTGTGATGATCTTAGTATCATTACAACTTATAGATGTCTCTTTAGGCACAGGCTTATTCATCATTTGGTTTATTTTGACATTAGATAAGAAGAACAACAAAGAGAATATCTCAATCGATGTGTCAGAGCTACTCAGTCAAAGAGAAGATGACTTAAAAGCGTTTGAACAACAGAAGGAGTACATGACCAACCTTATTAATATGCTGGGGAAGATTACTGATGTCATAGATGGTAAGGAAGTTACCTTAGGACATGGGTTTTCAAACGATTTGATACCAAATATGATGAACCCTTTGCGAGGGACCCCTTTCCTAAACTATTAAGATGAAATATCCATTTATACTGTGTCTGAAAAATAATAAGTGTGATATTATAAAGACAACTTGTTGTTTCCAAAACTAAATAATTAGCATTTATATTGTTGCATTACCTGGAGACAAAGCAAATTATTCAAATATTTTCTGTGAAATATTTACTTTGTATTAAGTTGACAGTGCAAGGAAGTAAAATTTATATTTTTATATATTTTTTTAATAAAATTCATTTTTTTATTTCTTATTGTTAAAAATGAAAGCTATCAATTGAATACAAAACACCATCATGATTACTGTCATGATTTCCAAATGAGACCATAATAATATCAAATTCAGTAACTGTATTTACACTAATTGCATTAAATCTAAATTTTTCATTGACCCCAGTTCGAAAAACCCTGCCTTAGGATACATTTGTCAATGAAAGTTCTCTGAAGATTTAGATCAATTTATAATGTTTTATATATATATATATATATATATATATATATATATTTAAAGAAATGTCATAACTTTGCCTCAGTACCAGAGGTTTCTTCCCTTGAAGAAATGGTCAAAACCAACCTGCAGATGGTAACTCTGGACAAACTGGTGGAAGTGCAGACATATTTCTCCAAAGAAGATCTTGACAAAAACAACACAAGGCGAGTGTTATTCTACAATGTTGATCTGCAAGTCCTAGACATGGCACAGGAGATGCATAAAGTGAAGACCAGCGACCTTCTTCTATCGTTATGGCGAGAAAAGGCAACAAATTTTGTGCCTGGTCCTTACCATTTGTCACTAGACCTTACAGACATTGATGACAAAATCTGGAAACCTTGTATCTCTAACTTCCTCAACCTTGGTCTACGGATTGCAGTTGGAGCAACTTCTTTTAAAGAGGTGGACCAAGCTTTGAAATGGTGTGGGGACAGGGGTGAAGGAGATCGTTTAAAGAAAGAGCTTACTTTGATGGCCACTATGCTGAAAAGTCATCATTTTCTGGATGAGAACTGGCCAGAGCATCGTTTCAGTCAGATTCAGGAATATAGACGCCTTTACCATGCTGCGGAATCTGCTGAGGTCATACTGAAAATCAAAGATAGATTGGAATTACAAGGAGACTTCAGCCATATTCATAGCCTGATTCAAGTGGTAATAAACCAATCATTATTGTCATTATATTTATCATGTATGTATGTTTATTTAGATTTGTGAACATTTTATTCTTCTATGTATAGAGAGATGACTCCTTCAAACAAAATACTCTGGGTTCGCTGAGTGATGACCTGATCAGAGCCAGGCAAAACCTGGCAGATATCAAACGCCAGCACACAGCCTCTCTGAAGGCATTCTTGGAAAGTGATACCCTGATCAAATGGGTCAAAACGCAAATTCCAAGTAAGTTTTTTGGAATTTATCTGTTTTATAGTGTTGTGGTGTGGAAAAAAAATCTTCATATTCAATATGTTTCATTCAGGTTTAAAGGACCTGAAAGTCTTTATGGAACTGGCCACAATTTCTGCTGGAGAGAATGATGCAGACATTGATAGGCTAGCCAGTTTCGAGACTGTTGTGATGGGCTATGGCCCTTTGCTTTACTCACTACCAGAAAATGCAGGATTTGAAAAGTTTATTGACTGTGCTAAGCAAGTATGGGGCACCCTTGACAAAGATGAGAAACTCATGGATAAATTGGTTAGTTTCTGCAAACACTTAACTAATACAATAATTAAATTTAAATTGTTCTGTACACCTCTAATCTTCCATTTAATAGGTGTTGAATTATGCTTCTTTTAATGCAATTTAAAACTGCCAAGTCACTATCGTGGAACATGTCCATACATGCTTTTAATGTAGTGTTGGCGATATACAATCTTATATACAGGTAGACTCCAATCGGTGGTTGGATTGGCTGAAAGGTTTAAGGGAGACTCATGGTTCTGTTGAACAGTCGTCTTTGTCCATGGCCTCAGCTATCAACACTGGAGGCATTTATCATGTGGGCTGGCCTGAAGAGTTCAATGGGAAAGTGAGTAGACACTAGCATAAAAATTTTTTCATTTCCACAAAAATGTTTCTTTAAATTAGTCAATTTTTTTTTTTTTTTTTTTTTTTTTTTTTTTTTGCAATATGTGAGTCTGTGAACATCTATTTAGTAACAGAACAATGTCTTGTGATATGTTTGTAGACAGGCTTGGACAATGTCTTTTATGTGAAGGTGACAAAGAAGGAACAAGAAAAGACATACAATCTTAATGAACTCTTAGAGCTTCAGAATAAGCTCATGCTGATGTCTTCTAAAGGGGAACATGGAAGGGAGCAAGTCAACAAGTTCACACAAGTGGGTCCATTATCACAATTATCACCAGCCTTTTGCTAGAAATATTAAACTACTGATGTCTGAAAACATAAAGTTCCAATAAAAGATCAGATCTCTATATTTCCATCATTTTATTCAGGGAAATGGGCATTAGTTTTGTGAAGACTTACCTTTATTTTCATCTTGTAGGTTTTTGAAGGAGTCCAGAGGATGGGCCGCATCCTCCTTCAGTTGCGCACATCAGGCAATATGCTCTTTCGAAACTGGGAGGCACAGATAACATGCAACCACCAAGATCAACCCTGCATTCAAGTTAGCTTTACCCTGTTGAGCGAGTGTATTGTATATCATGGTGTGGTTGAAGAGGAGCTTCAAAAACTGTGTCGCTCTCTGGAGAACTTTCATAAAGACTGGTGTAACCACTTAAATAAGATTCGCTCCCAGTACTACGCATTGAATCATTACACCTCAGAGCAAATCGTTTTTCTTTGCGAATGGATCAACAGTGTTGGCATCAAAAGGAAACCTGTGCCACAACAAATGTGGCATCTTTTGACTCCTATTAAACCAGATTGTACCTTAAATGACATACGAGAGGCCTTTGAAAAAGCAACAGAGACAGAATCTGTGATGCAAGATGACATTGCAGAGGAATCAGAACAAAACAGTGATTTTGACCTGCCTTTGAGTTTTAGTTTACTAGATGTTGGTACTGAATGCTTGGAGGACCTGTGGCAGCAATTCAAAGAGAATATGTCCAGGTTCCTTACCCATCATGTGGGCATTGAAACACTTGGACGATTTCTCTCCAGTCTGTCTGCCATGAATCAAATGCACATCAAACGCAAGATTCCTCCTATTCTACAAGAGGGAAGGCCAAACCTTGTCCAGTGCCCTGTTGCGGAATTGATTAGCACAACTCTGTCTTTTTACACAGAGAGTCCAGAGCATCCTCTTCCAACATCTGATGAGATATTAATGTGCCAGGAGGAGACAACTGAACAGGAGGTGGAGATCTTCCTCCGCCGATGTCTAGGATTCCAAGGCAATGCAAGCAATCATCATAAGATTTACACTTTGGTCAATCCAGGTTCACTGACTTATGATGTGAGCGTGGCACTGGTGGAATACTTTGAGACACTAGAAGAGAGTGCTGGGACTCATTACCGTTTAGTGATGGTCTGTCCTGTAAACCAGGATAGATATGTCCCTTCCTTCTTCAGCAACTATAAAGTACAAACAGGTCTGAGTATATCTGCAGCAAGAATTAAGGACTATCTTCGCCATCATTTCCGTATCCCATCTGAGCTTTTTCCCCACTCAAAGGTCTATCCAGGGGAGCTCTCTGTCTGGATGATTTCATCCCAACGTCCAGCTGTTGGTATGTATTATATTTTTGTATATTGAAGTCAACATGAACAAAATGGACTCTATTTGATTTTTTTAATGCATTTTCTTGACTTAATGTGCAAGATTTATAGTGCATTATGTTATGAATCCCTCTTATTTTTCAATCCCTTTTCTCCAGCCATTTATGTGTACTAAGAAGTTGTCATTCAAAATGTCACATTGTGGATGGAAAATAGGTTGCGCTTCATGTTGTCTTGATATGGTGAAAACATTACCAAACATTATGCTGATACTCTCCTCTTTTTCTCTGGAATTTTTCCTATTATTGGTGCAGGAAAGTCACTATATGTCAAGCGTCTATTTGAGCAGTTCAAAAGAGAGTTTCCAACAGCCACCTGTCTAACAATCAGACTGATTGAGCCCTGCGTTGACATGGATGTATTTGTCCAAACCCTGTCCGAAAGACTGGCTCCACTGAGAGAGCAGGACCCTGTGGTGTTGCACATTGATATTGCAGCAGTATGTTTTATGAAAAAAAAATTTCATTCATTTTTCCTATTTCATAACATGCACTATTATATATAGTACTAACTGTGGATCAATAATAAAATAATTTGTCTCACTACAATTCTTTTTACATCAGTTACGTCATGGCTTGGAAGAATTCCTATTCAAATTACTCATTCTAGGATGTATTAGTGACAGCAAAGGAACTATATGGAGGAGAAATTCAGCTCACTTGGTGGCGATTGAAGTACTTCAGCAAGTTCAAAAGAGTCAAACCCAGTTGGAGGTGCAAGCCTACTTTTACCATTTTGGTAACTTTTTGTTCTTTGAACAATTGTTGAGCTACAGGCATTAACCTGTTTTTTTTGCTTCTTTTTTTTTTACAGCTAACCAATGGTTTTTTGCATGCACTACCTACTATCTTCTGCAGACCTCCTAAAGATGTCAAAGCTTTGGAGATCAAGAGAAAAAAAGGGAGGTACACATCCTTAGATCCACTGATGGATAATGAAGAGTTTAAAAGTGAGGCCATTCAGAGACCCTACCAATACTTGAGAAGATTCAACAGGAATGTGAACTTGGATCATTTCAAATATCAAGCTCAATCTGTAGAAGGTGATCCGGTTGACTGTCTCCATCATCTTTTATCAAACTACGGCCTGAAAGACCCATCATGGGCAGAATTAAAGCACTTCACTTGGTTTCTTAACCTGCAGCTTAAAGACTGTGAGAATTCTTTGTTCTGTGATCCAGACTTCCTTGCTGACAATTTAAGTGGTTTTAAGGACTTCATAGTAAAATTCATGATTCACATGGCTCGAGACTTTGCCTCTCCATCCATTGACATCTCTGATGAGAGCCCCACCTTCTTCCCTGAGAATGAGGATGAGCAAGATATCCTAGCCCAACTATTTATTCGAAAACGATGGGAAAATGAACCTCACCCATACATCTTTTTCAATGCAGACCATTTCACCATGTCTTTCTTAGGATTCCATGTGCAGAAAAATGGGACAATTCTTAATGCAGTTGATCCAAGAAGTGGCAAAGTTTTAATGTGTAATGTGATGACACAAGATCTCTTTTCAGACATTGAGCGACAAAGAATTAACCTTTCAGAGAACTTTGATGACCTGTCCAGAGAAGACAAGATTCGAAAAATATCCTTAGTTGTTGGTGCCAAAAAAGGCTGGGAAAAAGGAAAATTTGATCCAGACCCTACGTATGAACTCACTACTGACAATGTCATGAAGATGTTGGCTATTCATATGAGATTCAGATGTGAGATTCCAGTGATCATCATGGGAGAAACTGGCTGTGGGAAGACGCGGCTTATACGCTTTCTCTGTGATCTGCAACGTGAAGGCAGAAAGGTTGAAAACATGAAACTAGTCAAAGTTCATGGAGGTACTACTTCTGAGGTAATCTATAGGAAGGTGCAAGAAGCAGAAGAACTTGCTCAGAACAACCGTCAAAAATATGAAATTGACACAGTTTTGTTTTTTGATGAAGCCAACACAACCGAAGCAATATTTGCTATTAAGGAAGTGCTATGTGACAAAACTGTACAAGGGTACCCTTTGAAGAAAAATTCTGGTCTGAAAATAATTGCTGCCTGCAATCCATACAGAAGACACACACCCAGAATGATTGAGCGCTTGGAGCGTGCTGGGCTAGGATACAGAGTGAAAGCTGAAGAAACAGAGGATCGCCTTGGTAAAGTTCCCATGAGACAGCTTGTGTACCGTGTGCACCCTTTACCCCCAAGCATGGTGCCCCTGGTATGGGATTTTGGACAATTAAGTGATTCAGCCGAGCTCTCTTATATCTGTCAAATTGTGCAGAAACAAATAGGAGATCATGAACTGCCCCATGCATGCCAGAGTGTGATCACAAATGTTTTGGCTACCTCTCAAAGATACATGCGCAGACAAGCAGATGAATGCAGCTTTGTAAGTCTTAGGGATGTGGAGAGATCAATGTGTGTCCTAGTTTGGTTTTACAACCACAGAGTTGATCTTTTTCCAGGTTACCACAGGAATGAATCTGAGCTGATGACCTTGAAGTGCTTGGTGCTTGCCATAGGAGTTTGCTATTATCCATCACTTGAAAACAAAAGGACATACCTAAGAACTATGAGCAAATGGTTTCCTTGTCCGTTCAACTCCAAAGAGACACTGGAGCAGGAGATAACGTCATGCCAAGACTTTTTTCTTGAGAAAATCCAAACAAGAGATACAATTGCCAAAAATCTGGCCTTGAAAGAAAATGTCTTCCTCATGGTCATCTGCATTGAGTTGAGAATTCCACTCTTTCTGGTTGGCAAGCCAGGGAGCTCAAAATCTCTTGCTAAGAGTGTTGTAGCAGATGCAATGCAGCGCCAGGCCTCTCACTGTGACTTATTCAAGAAACTTAAGGAAGTTCATATGGTGTCTTTTCAATGCAGCCCTCACTCAAGCCCTGAAGGAATCATTGGAACCTTTCGGAACTGTGCCCGTTTTCAAAAGGACAAGAACTTCAATGAGTATGTGTCAGTAGTTGTTCTAGATGAAATAGGACTTGCAGAGGACTCTCCTCAGATGCCACTGAAGACATTGCATCCTCTTCTGGAGGATGGATGCATAGACAGTGATAACCCACAGCCACATATGAAGGTTGGATTTGTTGGAATCTCAAACTGGGCTCTCGATCCAGCAAAAATGAACAGAGGTATTTTTGTGTCCCGTTGGGACCCAAGTGAGAAAGACTTAGTAGAGACGGCCGAGGGAATCTGCTCATCCTCTCATAACATTCTTCTCAAAATCAAGCACCTCCTGCCAAAGTTAGCAAAGGGCTACCTAGACATCTGTAAAACTGACAGTGAACAGTTCTTTGGACTCCGAGATTATTATAGCTTGGTGAAAATGATTTTTGCAACAGTCAACAGTTCAGATCAAGAGCCATCTGACAGTGAGTTGGCAGAGGCTGTGTTGAGAAACTTCAGTGGACAAAGGGATGATTTCGATCCTCTTGTTTACTTTCAGGATATCTTTCAGAACACTGAACTCCAAAGGCCAAGTACACTGAAAATGATTGAACAAAATCTTGACCGCAACAGTGACAAAGAGTGCCGGTACCTTCTTTTGCTCACAACTAACAATGCCGCCTTGTACATTATCCAACACCACATTTTCTCCAAGGAGAACTATACATGCCCTGAAATTGTCTTTGGATCAGGATTTCCCAAAGACCAAGAGTATGCTCAGATATGTCGCAATGTGAGTAGAATAAAGGCATGCATGGAGACAGGTCGAACAGTCATCCTATTGAATCTCCTCAATTTGTATGAGAGCCTGTATGATGCCTTGAATCAATACTATGTCTGCTTCAGTGGACAGAATTATGTTGACTTGGGACTTGGTTCACATAGAGTAAAGTGTCGAGTTCACAAAGACTTCAGACTGGTTGTGGTGGAGGACCAGGAAAAAGTCTACAAAAAGTTTCCTGTTCCACTTAAAAACAGACTGGAGAAGCACAAAGTTGATAGGAGTACGGATCTGACTCCCTGGCAGCACAGAATTTTGGAAAAACTCAAACAGTGGGCAGAAGACTTCTCAAAAGTTCATCAATCCACTGAAGCAAAATTCAGCTTATCGGATGCCTTTGTTGGATTCCATGGGGATGCTTGTGCCAGTGCACTTCTGCAGGCTTTAGAGAAAATACAAAAACAGGGCCATGATAAAGCTGCTCAAAACAATGAACTCCTTTGCATTCCCAAGTGTCATAATGAAATCAGTGAACCAAGTAAAGAGGGCTCTGATGTTAATGTGGCCAAGGACGTATACATGAAGAAAAAGGTAAGTGAGGCTCATCACATTGATGAAGATGAGGATGTGACAGAGTCTCAAGAGGAAATGAACAAATTCCCTGATGAGGAGGAGGTGAAAATAGAAGGAGAAGCTGCCTCAATGGAAGTTGACAACAAGGTACAAAATGCAGTAGTTCATGAAGACACTGAGACTCTTGGAGATGCTTCTGAACTTGTGAAAATGGATGAAGATCCTGTTGACATTGAGGCAAGAGACAGCATGGACTCTAACAAAACCATGGATGAGGAAGAGCAAGTCTATGAAACTGCCAAAAGCTTTCTCTTGAATTGTGCCTCACCAGACTCTGTACTTAGGTTAAAGTATTCAGAATTTGGAAATCAGGAGAAAGACAAACTTCAGAGAATGTATTTTCATGAGCAAAGCCATCAATCTCTCAGAGACCTATTAGACAACCATCTGAACAAAAATGATCAGGACAAGAACAGATTCTTGGAGGTAATGTTTACTTTTGTAGAAGTTTACCAATGCACATATTCTTGTTAAAGACTTTTAAGTAATGTGTACTTGATTTTATGTCTTATCTCTACCAATTTACCTTGCAAAATCAATGCATATGTTTTCTGTAACCAGGTAACTACATTCTCCAATCTTCTCACTGGAGCTGATGTGAGAAATCTTGCCCCGGGCTTGGGCTTGTCCACTAAGCGGTTCCTTCTGTTGTCTCTACACCAATTTGACACAGAAGCTTCTTTTTGCAGCAAGATACGGTAATGTTTATATTATTTTTGTTGACTTTATTCAGTACTTTTCATAACAAATGGTCAACAATTCCTAAAACATTGTACCTCTTTTTCCAAAGGTCCTTCCTGAAGGAATCTGGACTTTCTCTGCACATTCTTTTGGTTCAGATGGACATGGAAGAGTCATTGTGCAAAAATGAACTTATTGCTTCTGCAAAGTAAGTCCTTCGATGCTGGTTAAATCAGATTTCAGTGTATTAACACCCCATACAACAGGAGTTAAATTCATCATTAATGACATTTTTTTCTGTCACTCCTCTTACCTTAGATACTGTACCATGAATGAAATCTTGTCCTTAAATTCAGAGGAGTGCAACTTCTATACTGTGTTTATCACAAAGCTCTCCCGAATTGGGGAGCATTGTAGAACAAGTGGAAACAAGTACATTGGCTTTCAAGGAGGTAAGTGGATTTATTTTGGCAGGTGAAACTTTTGCGGTGTGTTTAGATATTGTCAAATAAATATTCTTATCAAGTGTCTTTATTACTAAAGGAGTTTGGCTATCTGCACATATTGATGACCTCAGAGATTCTGGTGACATGAGCTTAAATCTTAAGGCTTTTTGTGGAATACCTATAAGTAAACTCATCTCCCAGAAAGTCGAGTCAGGTATGTACTGTAAGGTACCAACAACAAAAAGCAACTAACATCATGGGCATTTAAACATTCCCCTAACGGTTTGTTTATATGAAAAAAAAAAATTAAACATGACATTATTCCTCAAATCATGCAGCTTGTTGAGGTGAAGTGTTAGTGATTCATCTTAAAATTTCTACCTGATGGACAATAAAAATCCCAAAGACTTGCACTGAAGGAAAGACCCAAGCCATATTTAAGGCCGGTGTCCTGACATTTTATCCTACCCGTCAGATTTTCCTACCAGGGCTTACTGTGCATGCGCACATCAATATTGCATCCTTTTTCTCACGCTGAACAACAATATTTAATGTATCTGCATTACTGTAAGGGTAGGTTTAGGGTTGGGGTAGATGTAGACATTAATAAAACATAATTTGACAGGTAGCATTTTTCGTTGCCGAATTTTACTACCTACTGTTTTAATGGGAGGTAGCAAAATCTGACAGGGTAGCACAAATCGACAGAACACCGGGACACACCAAGCCGACGGTCGGCCGTCGGAGTTTGTTTGGTGTGTTACACTCGTCGGCTCTTGTCAGGCTTACGTCGGCGGCAGTTTGCCCGATTCAACTTGCTGAATCGGCGTCGGGACCATCTGCGAGAGTGAGAACTCTGATTGGATGTTCAGTTTAGCGAAGGAGTCAGTGCCCGAGAATTAAAACGAAAGTGATGAAAGCGAGCATGTAAATGAAGGCGGTACAGACAGAAGGCTGTTTAAATGTTACATGATCTTTCCCAATCATTCTAATATGCGAATGTTTTCATAACAACATGAGCCGCTTAAAATTATTAAAGTTATCAACGTTACTGATATTCAAAATGGTAAGCAAGCGCTGCTTTGTTTACATTTCGTATATCTGTGTTTATCTCGTATATCTTTGTTTCGGTTTCTCCTTTTGAATGACGAATATATACTATTGATAGCTGCTGATATGGACAGTTAATTCCTCTCATGCATGGGCAGAACGCACGTGTTTGCCATCCGCTGTAGTCTATGCAGTGTGTTTGAGCGCAGCTTTTTTGGTCCAACGTTTAGAGCCCTGCACGGGCCTCAAATTTAGGCCCTAGCCCGGCCCTGGCCTGAGACGCTCAGGCCCTAGCCCGACCCGTGTCCGACAGCTTATCAGAATTACCGGCCCGAGTCCGATCCGAGCCCGTCTTTTTCCCCCCTTCTACCAAAACAGCTTATAATACTGTTTCGGCTATTTAAATAGTTCAGTTTTGTATGTAATGGCAAAATGATTGTATTTCGTTTGGTTTTTTTATTAAGTTAATTTAGAAAAACGTTTGGAGCATTTTTGTTCGTTAAATATAAGTTTTTGTTTTTTAAAGTAACGACCAAGCGGCCAGCGGCAGACAGTGAGCTGATCATTTCCTATGTTTGATCAATTTCGCCTTCTCAAATCATCGCGACTTTCCTAAAATAAAATCTATATATAGGCCTATACTAAAACAGTTCAAGCATATAACAATGTTTAAACGTTAAACCTGCGCTATAATAATAAGGTGCGCTAGCCTATATCCAAGTTTGTGTGGAGAGTGGAAGCTAAAGCGCGCTCTGCAGAACGTGGATGCACCAGGGCAATCACTTGCATTTATTTCAGTGGAAACAACTTAAAATAGCCTACGCCGTCATTTTTTCTGATAGGCTAAAGGTAAGAGTCATACATCATTCGAAACTGTAAAGGGTCTACTTTTATTTGTGTGCACTCACAATATCAACAAAACGATGTGCTTTTATAAAACAAAGAAAACAAACATGATGCGCTTTCTGCTGTCTCGTCTTGAACAGGAGCGCTTCACAAAAATGAATGAAGCTGAGCAAATACATGCCTCACAGACATGATAAATATATCTATAGAAAGCTTTAAAGTCGGCATGAAATCAAAATTGAATATTCTTATTTTTTGATAAAATACTGTAGTGTTTATTATAAATAATTTATCCATGCACTTCATTATTTTTTTTTTATTTCATGTGCCCTCGTAATCTTTAATCAAAAATGTTAACCTCCCCTCCCCCTCAAAACGACTCCTCTAGTCTTCTGGTCACGAGTGATGGCGCAAGGGCGGAGCTAGTGACGTAAGGGATAAATGCTTGGATAAAGGACAGGGGAAAAGCTGAAGCTGATGCTTCACTTTATAGCACTGACACCAGTCATAAGGGAGTACATTACCCTTAAACACTGAAAAGATATTAGGATATCACGAGAACATTACTCTTAGGACATCGCAAACTAATTTGTTTCATGAATATGACTTAACCTGATGGAGGACGCGCTCAGTCATTCAGGCAATCTCTCTCTCTTTCTCTCTCTCTCTCTCTCTCTCTCTCTCTCTCTCTCTCTCTGTTTAGGCATGTTTGTGCTGTTGATCGTGGTCGTCATCCCTAATAAATAACTCATTTATTCATGCTTGGGTGTCGGCGGTGAATCCAGTGGCGAGAAATCAATAGGTTATTTTCGTAACCCCGGTTCTCTTATAGCATTAAGTGAGGTGTCTCACTATGGGATACGCCCCTTCCGCGTATTCCTCAGAAGCCCTATTACATTACGCCAGCCCCAACTGGCTGGCAGACGTGATGTTGTGTCTGAGAGTGGCCTCCCCACCCCTCAGTATTAAAGGAGCAACACAACGTCACTACGACATTCAAAACAAGCACACCTCTTCCTTGCTTCGCACAGCAAGGAGGGTGATCTGATGAGACACCTCACTTAATGCTATCAGAGAACCGGGGTTACGCAAGTAACCTATTGTTCTCTTTCAAGCATACGTTTCAGTGTCTCACTATGGGATATCCTAACTCCCGTATTGCCAGATTGCCTGCCTCGAAGTCTCCTGCCAGCCACAATCACTGCATCCGGGGCTGAACAAGTCATGACTTGTGACTCACATTCCTACACCCAACACTGCATGTGCTAAGGTTTGAGCTGTAACATCCAGTTTACAAAACCTTGCAAATGTATGCGGTGAGGACCAACTCACCGCTTCGCAAATATCCTGTAACGTGACACCCTTAAATAGAGCCCACGAAGTTGACATTCCCCTTGTTGAGTGTGCACGTAAACCAGGTGGGGACACAAGACCCTTACTGGAATATGCCAATGAAATTGCATCCACTATCCAGTTCGATAAACGCTGCTTAATAATCGGCTTCCCCGTACGAGGTTTCATCCCAGATACGAACAGCTGATCACTCTCCCTGAACCCTCTGGTTCTTTCTGTATAAGTACGTAAAGCATGCACTGGGCACAATGCATTTAACTTTTGCTGTTCTGATGAAGGAAAAGGTGGTGGATAGAAGGCTCTTAACTCAAGAGGAATGATAGCATTAACTATTTTGGGCATGAATGCAGGATTAGGTTTCAGAACTACCCCTGCATCCCCAGACATGAACTGCAAACACGCTGAGTGCACTGAAAACGCGTGAATCTCGCTTACGCGCTTTGCCGAAGCTAAAGATAGCAGCAGTGCCGTCTTAAATGACAATATTTTGAAATCAACCTTGTCCAGCAGCTCAAATGGGGACATGGAAAGAGCATCAAGCACCAATCCCAAATCCCATGAGGGGGAAAGCGGTTTTGAAACTGGCAAAGTGCAGCGCGCGCCCTTCATGAACCTGCATACCAAAGGATGCTGCCCCACAGTTTTGTTATCAAAACCAATGTGACAAGCAGATATAGCAGCCAGAAACACTTTTATGGTTGAAAATGCTTTCCCTTGGTCTATTAAATCCTGAAGAAATGGCATTATGTCTCCAATGGCGCAGTGCCAAGACTGCCTCTGACGTCACTCTCACTCTCCTCCGGGAGTGACGTAATGGGTCCAGTCCCTGAGACGCTACCCAGCGTTGAAACTCTCTCATGAACAGTCTGCCTAAGGGAATAACTATCAGGGCTGAGGCCATCGGTCCTAATAGCCTGAGGCATGTGCGAAAGGAAACACTGTTTCCCCTCTGAAAATCGATCATGTCTTCCGACAGTCGCGCTCTGAAGGTCACCGAGTTCAGTGACAGCCCCAGATATGTTATAGGCTGTGTGGGAATTAAAACACTCTTTTCGATGTTTAATTTTTTAAACCCAGTTTCTGTATATGTTCCAGAAGCATAACTGTGTGTTCTCTCACTTCTTGCTCTGACCGAGCTGTCACCAGCCAGTCATCTATGTAAGTAGCGAGACGAATGCCTTTCTCCCTGAGCGGAGTCAGTGCCGCTTCTGTACATTTTACAAACACTTGGGGGCTGAGAGATAAGCTGAATGGTAGAACCAGATATTCGTATACCACGCCAAGGAAAGAAAACCTCAGGAATTTCCTGTGGGGTGGATATATCTTTATGTGAAAATATGCGTCCTTCAGGTCGATTGACATAAACCAATCGCCCTGGCGCACTAATTTTAGGAGTGTAGCATGAATGAGCATTCTGAACTTGTACTTCCTTAAGTATTTGTTCAGTGCATGCAGATCTAATATGGGACGAAGAGCTTGAGTCCCTTTCTTTGGGACGAGGAAGTATCTCGAGTAAAACCCGCTGTGGCTCTGCTCGGGTGGGACCACTCTTATCGCCCTTTTGTTCAACAGAGAGGAAATTTCTGTCCGTAATACCCAGCGGGACTGTGTGCATTCTCGCCAACTGTTTATTCGCAGCATTCTGGAGCCATCGTGTGGCTGAGTCGTGAACGAGTTTGTGGTCTGTCCTGCGCATGCGTGGGCACTTAGCGCTTGGACAGAGTTAAAGTGTCTCATCACCTCTAAGGGAGCAATAACCCCCCGAGGTGATGTTATGCTGTGTTCTGTTAACGTGTTTTGCAACATTTTTTGGGGAATTATGTTTTGCAACATGTTCTGGGAATACAGTGAAAACTTCATTGAGCTTTGAACATGAAAAGTGCTTGTGACTAGTGGGTGGGTGTGCACCACTGCACCATCTCTTGTCCTTTTCACTGCTCTGTTCTCCCTGGTCCAACCGGGCTCTATTTTCCCCACAGAACATCCGGGAACTTCGAAACTCGTCCCTTGTTGAACACTGAACATCTGAGGGTCGGGAGTGTGGTGGCTTCTGCCGCTGTCTTGAAGAATCACTCTCAAAGTCTTGGGGTTTTGATGCCAGAAGATAGACTTTATTACAAGAACAAAGCCGAGAAGTTTTCTGCAGAAAAAATCTCCAGAATGCTTTTGTGCTGTCTCTTTTATACAGTTTTTCCTTTAAGGCGTGTTCCATACATTTCATAGAGTTTTCCTTATACATACAATCTGATTCCTCCCTAAAAAGAAGGGGCCCCAAGACGTGTTATGGTATAGAAAGAAAGCCCCCTTATATTCTTCCAGATATTTCTTGTCTGCATGTTTCAGCCACGTAGGCACTTTTTACCCAGTGGCCTCCGAGTATAATGGAAGATCAAATAGATATATTGATGGCAAGATTCACCTTGATTATACTTGATTAATTCATGCTTTGACTAATAAAACTCTTCTTCATTCCTCCCTTTGAGACTTTATTAAGTCTCACATTTGCTTATGTCTACCGAGAGTGCTACTTCATAATTCAGTCTGTTCAGTTAACACTACCTAGTGACTAAACAAGTCACACAGTCTTATCACCAATGACTAGATGATGCAGCAGCACTCTGGAGGAGCATCAGGACCAAAAAGTCTTTCTCTAATTGAGAAAGTAAAAAGATCCTGTCTCCTTAACCCCTTATTTAAGATAAAACCATGTTATAAGCATGAGCGTGCATTTGGTTCAGCACTTGCCTGTGGTTGTCACATATTTTGTCTTCAGCTTTCAGCTGATTGTGAACTGAATGGTTTTAGCTGTGGAATGCCATGGATTCTGAATAGGATAACATGAACCTTTTTTTTTTTTTTTTTTTTGACTTTACTGCGCGTAGACCTGGTAGCATTCCACATAGTGTCTAATTGTCATATTCAACTGGACAACATCAGTCATCATAAAATTTAATTTAACACTGCAGGTATCAACCTCTTTTTCCTCTAACACAATCTAATAGGTTAATTGGTTTAGAATAATTTTCTTAGGAATTGTGCAATTGAGAGAACTATGTGTAATTTCTCAAATGTTACTTGTCTAATTTAAATTTTAGTCATATGATTTTTGTTATTGCTCATGAGCTACTTTGAGAAGGGGATTGGAGATCTCTGCATAATCTAGGATCCATGGCCATCAACATTTCTATCTTGTTATCCCCAGTGATGACAGCATTTATGATTTCAAGATTTGGAGTTAAATTTATTTATTATTATTACTTTATTCAATCTAGCTCTTGTAAATTACCATTAAACAAAATGGAGTGACCGATATTTTTATTTTATCAGCTCTATTTTTTTTCTATTAGACCTCTTGTCTACCCTTTTTTTTCTTTTTTTTTTTTTTTTTTTTCCAAAGAGTTCAGCATTGTTGTCAATAATTCAGTTGTGCGTTTTCCCTTAGTTGGTTAATGAAATTGCCCTCGCTATGCCAAATCCAGCTCCATTTTTATCTGATTGGTGTGTCAAGCACCACTTCTGTCTGTCAAAATTCCTTATTCTTTTAGACACAAGGCTGGACTGGTACCTATGGAAAAGCAGATTGAGAACGTTAGTTAAAACACAGAATTCAAAGAACTGCTGTTAGACCAGTAAGTAATCAAGATTAATAAAAAGTTAATAAAATAATTAACAAAATTTGAAGCAGTCTCTATAGTGATCATTAAATATGCAGCACCTGTGCGTGCAAAGGGAAGGGATGGAAGTGCTTCTGGTTAGATCATCAGTCTGCTGAAGCTGTTTGGTCGTTGCACTGGGTCATCAGTCTGTGATGGCACTCAAAGGCCTGATGTTGTGGTGTATGGTCTCCGTTGTTTCTCTGCCTCTCCTCAGTCTGGCTTTTGATTGATCCTGCCAGAGTTTTGCATTTCAGGATGTTCTCTTCACCCTTAGGAAAAGTCTCAAGTGAAAAATTCACCTTTTCCTGCTTTAAGTCAGACTTTCTCCAATCAGAAGTGTGCACTCCTCTTTCAGGAGGGGAGTTGCAAGTCCATCAGCTCCTCCCTCTTCTTCTCTCTGCAGCCGAGTCTTTGCTTCTTCGCCTCTTTGCTTAACAGACTCCAGTTCATTGCTTCCCTTTGTCAAGGCTCTATTCCAGAAGGCATCTGAAATTTTAACCCTCAGAGACTGCATTAATCAAATTGAACATTTGTAAACTCTGACCAAATTGTGCCTGAGCAATCAGCTCTTTATCTAATTTTCACTTTTCAACCATCTTTTTAAATGGTTCCTTAATAAAAAAAAATAAATTTAATAAATAAATAAAAATGTCATCTGGTTAAAAACAGCAGTTCCCTTATTCTATTTTAGTAAAGCAAGTTCTTCATTGCAGAAAAACAGCAAGCAGTTTTTTCTTTGCAAAATGCAGAAGGTAGCAGTAATCTACCTTTATTATATATTACAATAAAACAAAAGAATCCCTTCTTTTACAACAGCATGATGGTAAACTAAAGACTTCAATCATAATTTGTCTTCTATATTTGCATACATGGTTCAGAATAATCAGGAAGGGTGAATGAATTTTCCCAACCAACATCAAATAATTCATTTTATTTAGTTTAATTATTTAATCAACAAGTTCCTTTATTATTGTAAAATGTCTATGGCTTTTGATTTAAAATTTCAATGAACTTGGTCACCCAATCTTGCTCTCATTCAACATTTCACTACACAAGTTATCTTTAGTTAACTTAAATCCAAATCTCTGAAACTGTGTAATGGATTAATTCTCTTACTGTCCCCCAGGGATAACAAGATACAAATTTTCAGACGTCTTCGATATAAGATATAAAGTTTTAAGCATGTGCAATATTTTTATTCATCTATTAAGATCATCATAAATGTATATCTTATTTTAATTAACCTATTATTATTTCAATATTCTGCAAAGTCCATATCTTGGAACAATTTTTTTTCAAATAACATTCATACAAGTCCCTTTATTCAGACAAGGCTCATCCTTTCATTCTGTATCCCTTCATTTATAGGGCTTATGCTTTCATACTTCGTCCCTTTTTTATTGGGCTCATTCATTCATTCATCCCTCTCGGGTGTAACAAGAACTGCGTCCATCTCTACCAGGGAGGGGCACGCACTTCTTATTCACCCAATACGGAATTTATTTTCTCATACAACCATAGTCTTTCACACAGACATGTACTTGGACACAAACAGAGTTTCAGACATACAACAAGACAAAACATTCCACTCTCCGTGAGTGACCTGAAGCGGTGCTCTCGTTCTTTCACTGCTTAATCCCCTTTCTCTCTCTCTCTCTGTAAAAAAACAGCACTCAGCCAGGAATTTTTGCCTACCCGTGCAGACCCCTGTAATTTCCCTTACACCTCTTTTTTTTTTCTTTTTTTTTTTTAATCAGGGCGGTATCCTTAGGTCTTTTTGCCTACCCGTGCAGACCCCTGTATTTTTAATCAGAGCGGTATCCATAGGTCTTTTTGCCTACCTGTCCAGACCCCTGTATTTTTAATCAGGGCAGTATCCATAGGTCTTTTTCACGCTTCCTATATTACATCTGCTTCATGTTTATTTCTGTTCCTTCAGGCCCAGTCTAAAATAAACGCAGACCATTGCTAGTAATGTATATCTGCCTACACCATCTAGTTTAAATTTAGGCTACCTATCAGGCCTTCCTAACAGTAAACCAGATAAATGCGTGCAGTTATTTCTTCTGGAATCAGAACCCTTTTTTCTTTTTGTTCTTTCAATTTGGAAGAGCAATCCTGAGTGTCCTTACCACCTCGTGCTAACTGGCAAACATCACAGATTTATATAAGCAAAAATTGCCTACCTTTAGTGGCCACAGAATCTGCCGTTTGCCAAGCCAGCCCGAAGTGGTCTTTCACCCTCTGCTCCTTTCCGATCCTGTTCGTGACGCCAATTTGTGGTGGCTTCTGCTGCTGTCTTGAAGAATCACTCTCAAAGTCTTGGGGTTTTGATGCCAGAAGATAGACTTTATTACAAGAACAAAGCCGAGATTTTTTTCTGCAGAAAACTTCTCGGCTTTGTTCTTGTAATAAAGTCTATCTTCTGGCATCAAAACCCCAAGACTTTGAGAGTGATTCTTCAAGACAGCGGCAGAAGCCACCACAGGAGCTAGCGAACAGGGGGGCTGTGGGCTCCTTTCCCGGGGAAGACCCCATCAAACTGCCTCCTCCTTCCTCCTCGCTCCCTGAGGATGGGAGTGAGGATGAGGTTGAGGAGCTGGCTGGACTGCCTGAGCTGTTGCAGGCAGATAGTTCTTCCTAGGCCAGGCAGTTCTCTGTTCCGGGACTCCGCTGTGACCCGCTGCATTCACGTTCGGTCTCTGACGTCGAGGAATGCGATAGCTGGGGGGGTGCGCGGGCCGTAACTTGTGCGAAGGTCTGCCGAGGTGCCGGAGGGGGTGCAGTCTGTGCCTTCCTAGGCATACAGAGCTGTAAAGCCTCATCATCCCTCTTCTTTTCCTCGCATCTCTTTTGCATCAGTGTCAGCGCCGAGCCAAAAATGCCCTCTGCGACCACTGGTGCGTCCAGAATGGCTTCTTTTTCCCTGTCAGAGAGATTCGCCAAGTTAAGCCAATGTCCTCTCTCTTGAATGACCATTGTGGCCATGGCCTTACCCGCGGCTTGAACCGCGCACCTCTGAAGACGCAGAGAAAGATCCGTAACGACACAGATCTCTTCCCAGTGCGTCTGACCTGGCATGGTCGACGCTTCGTCCTGCAATTCCGCTTGGTACGCGGTCAGCAAAGAGGTCGCGTTCAAAGCCCTGACAGAGAGAGCAATTGCTTTTTAAACGCGTTCCGTCATGCTTGACTGGAAACGGTCCGCTTTGGATGGCAACGTCGGATTTCCAGCCGCCGTGTGCTTTGGGTGCAAGTGTGCGGCAACTAATGGCTCCATGGGGGGCATTTGGAGAAGTCCTACCTTCTCCATTCCCTCCACATCGAGAGTGGATCCTCCCTGCACGGGCAACTTGCTGGTGAACGGTTTGTCCTTCCAGGTCACCGCAAGCTCCTCCAGGAGCTCTGGAAACACAGGAAGGAGCTGCCGTGCTGCTCGTTTCGCTCTCGGCAGCCTCTTACCCTCATAACGAGACTTTGCAGTCTCTACTACCACGGTTGGCCACGGAATGTTTAGTTTCTCTGCAGCGCGTTTGCACACATCTTGCAGATCAACTCTGAGAAGCGGGGATGGTGCCCCGTCCGCATCTTCCGTGGATCCCGCCGCGGCGGGGGTTGTGCCGGGTGCACAGGGGGGAGGAAAGGGGAGTCCTCGAAATCTTCCTCTTCTTCAGAGAGAAGAAAGTCCGATTGTCCCTCTTCCTCGAAATCAAGCGCGTCTTCTTCCTCGTCCGTGCTGAACACACTGGGCAGAGGGACGCAAACGTCAAGCTGTTCACCCCAGGATAAAGCTGCCGTCGAGGGCAGCTCTACAGGGATGGGTACCTGCAGAGTGGCAGCTGGAATGGGGCTAGGTGACATGAGGGGATCGTGGCCTGACAGGCTAGCTTGGCGTGCTAGTCTGCGACGAAGGCTCTTCATAGTGAAGCGTGCGCAGTGTTCACAGGAACCGGGGTTGTCGATCGCCATTTGGGCATGTCTCAGCCCAAGACATGCAGAGCAGACCTGGTGTGTGTCCTTGCATGAAATTTTGTTCCCGCATGAACAAAGTCGCACTGCATCTCCCTCACTAGCCGGGACAGTCTGCATTGCTGCAGCCATAATATCGAACAATCCTTGCAATCGGCTGGAATGCAAATTGAAGGAGTCAGGCGAAAAACGGCGTGGTGGCCAGTCGTTCATCCAGGAGTTCGTTAAAGGCTTCTGGTGTGAAGCGAAAAAAGGTTTTTGAATGTCGTAGTGATGTTGTGTTGCTCCTTTTATACTGAGGGGTGGGGAGGCCACTCCCAGACACAACGTCACGTCTGCCAGCCAATTGGGGCTGGCGTAATGTAATAGGGCTTCTGAGGAATACGCGGAAGGGGCGTATCCCATAGTGAGACACCGAAACATATGCTTGAAAGAGAACCCCCACCACTAACTGCAAATTGGCATTTCAGATCTGCCTCCATTTTGTTAGTAACGCCCCAACTTCCAACGATCCAATCAATTCTTGAAGGACGAAATCAAGTCCTGCCCTCTCACTTCAGATGCCGTTTCACTCGGATATACGTCACAGTAGAGAAAAAAAAGACAGTCGCAACTTCCGTTTCATGCCGACTTTAAATTACCACTTAACGAAATTAAAAAAATAAAAAAAAACTTGTGCTCGCTGCTGCTTCAGGACACTAGACGAGTCGCTCTCAGTCGCGGCAGCACAGTCTTGTGTTGTTTCCACCAGCGCGGCAATTTTTTTTCATCACTAATTAATGGATGTAAAAATAAGGAGAAACCTAAAACAGGCCCAAGGCCTGGCCCGCGTCTGAACTATGACGTGAAAATTGGCCGAAGCCCGGCCCTAGGGGCGTAAAGACGTCGAGTTCTTTGAAGTCGGCTTGGTGTGTCCCGTCCTTTAGGGTCCAGAAATACCTAGAACACCCTAGCAACACCATGTTTTGTAGTGGTAAAGTTTGCACAAGCACAACTCACATTTTTCTTCACAAAAAACAAAACAAAGCAAAAAAAAAATAATAATAAATAAAAATTTTATATATATATATATATATATATATTTATTTATTTATTTATTTATTTATTTTTATTTTATTTTATTTTTTTTATATACAGATGTCAACGAATCAGAGGAAATGGATACAAGTGAACCAGAAAGTGAGAAGGTAAAATGCTTTAAGCTTGCAGTAGATTGGATTAAACATATATATCACAAAGAATCACAAAGAATTTCATACCTCCTGACAGAAATACTGTGTTTAATTGGTTGTCAGGGAGATTCAGTGCATCTACACAGTTTGGCCTTATTGAGATCCTGCACCCAGAAAGCTGTTTCATTGCTGAGAGATACAGGCAAAAAAACCTCCAGGAGTATGGAGCGCATGAACATATTGCTTGGCCTTCTGGGAGGTGACCCTGGGCGGATAGGAGGTCAGCCCCTGTACTTTTTATGTAAAATACTAGTGAAAATAGAAACCATGAGAAATTATAAGCGTACAAATTCTTGTTCATATGTACTTTCAGTGCGGTTCCAGGAAGTGTTGTTTAGGAGGCTGGTGTTTGCACTGATGCGGAAGGAGGAACTGATTCCTAATGCAGAAGACTGGGTTTATAAAGTGGCAAAGAACCGTGAAGCTCTGCAGGAAGGTGGAACACTTCGGTACTGCAGTACTGTAATGCAACTAGCATTAACAAACTGTTGTCTATCTATCTATCTATCTATCTATCTCAGATGTTTCAAAACAGCCGATGCTTAGCACCGATTATATCATGTCAATCAAAAGGGGTTGGATAAAAATCTCAGATAATTATACTTGTGTGGAGAAAATAATGGTGTGGAACTGCTTTGAACTGGGAATACAATTACAGTAGAATTGTTATTTGTAAGCCTTGCACAAGGCCTTTAAAATAATCTCAAACTTCATCCCTACCAAATGCTGTCATGTCTGGTATTAGCAATCAACAGCATGAGATAAATACAAATTCAAAGTTTATTGCACTAGATGATCAGCCGTAGATTTGAGATAAGTAAGATGCTAGCAAAACATTTATGTGTTTGTGTTCAGGCACACTTTGTGGCGCAACCTACAGGGTGTTTTGACTCCAGTGTTTGCTCGAGTTCTAGAAGTGTTGGACAGGGACTGCAACTTATACCTACTGTATAGAGAAGGGCTCAGTGTGGGTCTGGCCCAGTTCTGGCTGGATATCTTTGAAGATCAACAGCTCCTTGACCTAACCATCTCACAAAATGCAAGGTATTTTCAAATATATGAAACCTGCTCATGATTAAATGAGGCATTAAATGCTTAAAATATCTAACTGTAACTGATGAAGTGGATTTCTCCTTTTAGCGCTCCAGATCAGGAGATTAATGTGCAGTGTCACCTGTTTATTGGAGAAGTAGAACAGCCTTGTACTGCTCCTTTTAGCTGGCTGACAAAAACATACTGCCAGAGTTTGTGGGAGGAATCAGAGTTTGTGCGAGGTAAGGTAATTTGTTTTGTGTTTGACTACAGATGGCCAGTTAGCTAACCAGATACACACACTTCTTGTTCATAAAACATCTGCAACTTTGCAAGATCATTTAAAACAGTAGACTCGATGTTTTTACATTTTCCTCCAGGCTCTGAGCAAGACATCAAAGCAAGGATTCAGCAATTTGTTAGCGCTGTATCAGGCAGTGGACTGGGCAGCTATATTCAGAAACTCTCCGAGGGAGAGAAAGTCGAGTTGGGTCAGCGCTACTTGACTGATTATGTTCTTCTGTCATTCAAAATCCACTCTGAGGAAGAGCATGGGGTGAGATACATAGGTTTAAGTCTGGTAACATTTGTTTTCACAGTCTCATGTTCTAATGTGGATGCCTATGGGTGTGTGTGCATTTTCTTACAGGTCTTTCGTAGTGCAGTGCTGGGTTGTGTGTTTGCTCTGCAGATGGAGATGTCAGTAACTCCTGAGCTCTCTCCATCATGGATCCTTGCAGCAGCTCAAATCTACAGCCCACGCCTGGACACATTATCCCATGCCCTTCAGCTCAACCCTCAGCTGGTCTGCATCATCCAACGAGAAAGATTAAAGAGAGAAAGCCCTGATATGGTGAGGAGCAGGAGTGTAGCGTGAATTTCCATGTTGATTTAGAATTGGCTTAATTTAGTCTAGTTATGCTTCACTTCAGCAAAACTATTTAGCTAGTCGTCACATGCTGGTGACGTAGATTCCAATGCCTATTTAAACTACTGTTATGTAGCAAAATAACTACCACTGAATAAGAGGCCATTGTGTGTAGTCAAACTACTAAATTTATATTAATGAGACAATATTTAGATGAGTTTAAAGAGGTTTATCTTGTTCTGTTTTATTACAGTGTGAGGACATTCTAGCTGTTGGTATCTGTGTTGAAGAAACAAAGCTCCTACCTGTAACATCAATCACTGAATGCCAGACCTTCTTGCAAAGAGTTGAGCAACTTCAGCCGTGTTTAGAGAGAGTGCTTAGTCCTGGCTACAGCACCCTCTGCAGCCCTGGCTGTCTCAAACACCTGGGCACTATAAAGTGAGCTATGAAGAATGTTGCAGATTTAGAAAACAGGATAATTTCATATTAACAAAAATGTAATATCTTACAAAAAAATCTTTTGTTTTATTTCCGTAGGTCAGTGTGGCAGGGGATGCTGCTAGTGGCTGCTTTCATTGAAAAGGTGGTCATCAGGATGAAAGTGGGAGATGACCGGATAAAAGCACTGACTCTGAAACACTGCAGTCAGTTACATGGGGTGAGTCTAGAATTATTGTCTGCTCTGTGATGAACACAGCATTATCTCAGGATAAATGCTGCATTAAAGCAACAAGCATGAGTTTAGAACCTCAAAAGTCCTTATCATATATGCTGTTTATGTTTCCTCTCTCACAGCTAATGGAAGGGTCTCCTGATTTGAGGAGCAAAGACAATCTTCAGCAAATTATCCGCATACTCAATGATTACCACGAGGAATCCATCAGTAGAGAACTGCGGTACACTTGAATTGAGCTGTATAATTTTATTTGATATGACTGATTTCATTTAGAACCATGTGACAATATTTATTTTATTTTAAAACTCCAGTTTATTGACTAAGTATAACTAAATTATTTAAATTTATTATTTTTTTATCAGTACTGTTTTAATACAAATATTAATAATATTTAAGGATTTCTGTATTTCTTTGTTTAGCTTGTGCTATTCCAACCATAAACCCTTTGATTACTTACTTATTTTCTGTATACTTTTTCTTCACAGATATGGTGTGAAGTGCTCTGTCTGTCTGTCAGATCTGTCAGAGCCCGCTGTGCTTCCTTGTGAGCATGTGTTTTGTCTGTCCTGTCTGAGAAGATCTACAGAGAGAGGAGTGGACTTCTGTCCCATGTGCAGGACATCTCTGTCGAACAACTACCGGCCCACTGTCTCCACAACTACAGAGTGAGTTTAATTCTTTGTTCTTGGTAACCTCAGATACCCATTTAGACTGAATGGGTTTACAGGAACAACTGGCTTCTTTACTGTTGTTGATTTATTGTGTATCGTCTAAATTTTTATCTGTTACAGCAAAGCCCTGAAGCAGCATAAAGAAATAAGAAAATACTGTAATGCCTTTTTCCTGGAGGTGGTTTCTCATTTCTGTCTGACTGAAGATCAAGATCCCCCCGAGGATCTGGTGGAACTGCTTTTCTCTCTCCTCATTTCGGCACAAGGTGGGTGGATTTCCTTGTGGAATATTTAATCACAAAATGAAATTTCTATACATGGTTGATAGGTTTCAGTGCAATTACAATAAACAAGAACTGGAACTTTCAAGCTTCAAAAAGGAAGTAAATTTTTCAAATTTCATATCACTGGTTTATGAATCTTGCATTCTATATTCCAAGTCTTATGAAATCATACAATAGTTTGGGACAAACAGGCCAAAATTTAAGTCATAATCTGCAATGAATGGATCATGGAGTTTGTGAATAAATCATTCAGTCTAATTCTGTGCAATTCATTCATTGAAAAGATCTAAAAAGATCTAGAATTTTCTCTATAATTTGCTTTTTATGTTTATGTTTACATGTCTGTATATATTACAGGAGATGTTTATAAGACCAGAGAGCTCACCCCATTCCTGGAGTGTGTTGACCAGAGCCCTGTGGTGCGCTCTGTGCTACCGAAACTACTACTTCAATACAGGTGCTGCAATACCACAACACATACGCATCTGAACACATCCAGGAATATGTGACCTTTTGTTTATGACTTTAAATATGCAGTATTGTCTTCATATTTAATATATTTAATATATGTCTTCATATATTGTGGTGAGTTGTTTTGTCCACAATTGTCTTTAGAGTTTTGTTTAAGGCCAATTCGCACTACACTGACAGACACCGACCAATGGCAACAGACACTTTGTATGGTCTTGTTGGATCGGTGTATTTGCCATTTGAGCATGTTCAGTCGCCCTTTGTTGGGTCGTGGAAGTGACGTGCTGTAATCTGGTGTTTGTCCGTGTTGGTCAGTGTTTGTTGGTGCAATGTGAATTGGCCTTTACTCTCATCAAGAACATTTTGCATTAAGATAATCTCTTCAGCTTCAAGCAGGTAAAGAAGCATATGCAAATGTACTTAGAAAACCTGGAGAACAAGCTTCTGGACCAGGAGGACAGAACTGAACTCTACCGGCTCTTTGTTAACTGTTTCCAGGTGTGTCATAATCAAGTATCCCAGGTGGCTTTGCACCACGTATTCACTCAATAATGGTGCTTGCTAAGCCAAGTATCTCTTTTACTTGCAACGATACAGCGCTTTGCAACGAGTTGTATCGTGAAAAGCGCTATACAAATAAACCTGAATTTTACTATTGAGCTGTTTTAAGTACTAAACTTTAACCCATTTTGTACCATGGATATGAATGATACATCAAGTATAAACATGCGATTTTTGCCTGATGGACAACAAAATGGGTAAAAAATCCCATGGTCCTAAACCATATGGTGAGACGTTTGTTTGGGGCCAGTAAGCAACTACCTAGTAACACCTTAGCAAGTATTTTAGCAAATGCATAGAAAAGCACTAAAAACCTTTGTCATTTTTTATAAAGTATAATCACCAACAGTTGTATTCCATTTTCCACCACAATTATTATTTAAAATCAGCATGTTTGTTTCTAAAAGCAGATTTGTTGTTTATCCAGGATTCCCTGTTTTGTTCTGGATTAAATGGAGATCATAGACATCAGAAGGAGAACTCAAACTTCCTTAGTCGACTGGCTCGTAAACAGACACCTTCAAGACAGAATGACCCAGCTGAGTTTCTACTGTCTATGGCTTGCCTCAGAATGTGTCTGGACTCTGCTGCAAGTATCCTGTCCCGAGCTATTAGCAAAAGATCTGGTACGAGGGGCTTCTGCTCTGACCAGTTCATGACTGTTATATTGCAATGCTTAAATGAATAACATGTCTTTTTATGTTTTATTGTGCAACCTTTCCATATGTTTGGTGTCTTTCAGATAATTTTGAGGAAGTTGAGCTAAAGCTTTTGGAGCAGGTGAAGGCTGTGTTTGAATACGGTAACAATGACTGGTACAGAGTTTACCTGCTTCGAGCACTCAGCAGGCATGCTGGCATGGACTGTCTGCAAGCACTGATCAGCAGCGCTGATTATGAATGGATCTTCCCGGCAGAGATACTACGGCTTCATGTAAGGCCATTCAAATAATGTTATGTTTAGGGTGTTTATAATATCGTAAAGGTACCGAGTTTGAGGGTTAAAAAATAATACAAAAAGTAGCTGTTCTATGATCATTGTTGTTTGTTTTCTCTTCTGCAGAGGTTGATTCCTGCAGAGGTGGATCGTTTCTTGTGTTGTGGTCAGTCATACCGCACTCTTAGAGATGGAGTTGGAGAAGCATTGCAGGAAGGCACAACAAATGGACTCAGAGAAGCACTACAGGTCAGAGTCTACATCTAAATTAAACAACACATTGTTTGAGCAAACCTCTAATGGTTAATGATGTGATTTCTAATTAAGAACATGTGTTTTCTATTTAAATATATTTTAAAATGCAATTTATTCCTGTGATGGCAAAACTGAATTTTCAGCAGCCATTACTCCAGTCTTCAGTGTCACATTATCCTTCAAGAAATCATTCTGAAATGCTTTCTATTTGAAATAAAAATGTGACTGTCACATTTGATCATTCAGAGCCTGATTTTTTTGTTTGTTTGTTTTTTTCAGGCAATGGCTGGTTCAGGTCCTTTGAAAAACGTCCTGCTGACTCTGGCTGTGTTCAGGCAGGTCACCTGTCGTTTCATGTCACCTGAAAGAGCTATATATCCTCAAGCACAGGTAAGTGTTGGCTAGGTTTTATGATTTTATTAATCACTAGTGAAATTCCTCCAGAATTCAACTAGATCGATGTAGGACTAAATTTAAAATGACACCGTAGTTTCACGTATTTATAAACATTTAATTCACATAAGTATTATTGTGATGTTCATCAGAACTTCATCCAACCTGCAAAAGTAACATGTTTGAGCATAAATGCCTTTACTTTATGAGATTCAGAACAATTAGGCAAAACACTCAGCCTGACAGACCCTAAACACCTAAATTTTTCCTCTCTGTTAACAGGAGATCAGGTTCTTAGAGGAGGTTATCAGAGAGAACAGCGCAGGACATGCCAGAGAGCTCTGCACTGCTCTCTTATCCAATGAGATTGGAGGTCCAGGGTCTTACTTGAGTCTCAGAGCAGGTGTGCCTGCTAAGCGTCGTCCTGTACTGGAGCTCCTGGTGCATGCGAGTGCAGTGTTTTACAGTGGAACAGGTTGCTGAGTCCCCTCTACAATATTGCCTCGAAACCTCAGAACATGAGAGTAAGGGCTTCTTAATAAATAATATACAAACCCGATTCCAAAAAAGTTGGGACACTGTACAAATTGTGAATAAAAAAGGAATGCAATAATTTACAAATCTCATAAACTTATATTTTATTCACAATAGAATATAGATAACATATCAAATGTTTAAAGTGAGACATTTTGAAATGTCATGCCAAATATTGGCTCATTTTGGATTTCATGAGAGCTACACATTCCAAAAAAGTTGGGACAGGTAGCAATAAGAGGCCGGAAAAGTTAAATGTACATATAAGGAACAGCTGGAGGACCAATTTGCAACTTATTAGGTCAATTGGCAACATGATTGGGTATAAAAAGAGCCTCTCAGAGTGGCAGTGTCTCTCAGAAGTCAAGATGGGAAGAGGATCACCAATTCCCCCAATGCTGCGGAAAAAAATAGTGGAGCAATATCAGAAAGGAGTTTCTCAGAGAAAAATTGCAAAGAGTTTGAAGTTATCATCATCTACAGTGCATAATATCATCCAAAGATTCAGAGAATCTGGAACAATCTCTGTGCGTAAGGGTCAAGGCCGGAAAACCATACTGGATGCCCGTGATCTTCGGGCCCTTAGATGGAACTGCATCACATACAGGAATGCTACTGTAATGGAAATCATAACATGGGCTCAGGAATACTTCCAGAAAATATTGTCGGTGAACACAATCCACCGTGCCATTCGCCGTTGCCGGCTAAAACTCTATAGGTCAAAAAAGAAGCCATATCTAAACATGATCCACAAGCGCAGGCGTTTTCTCTGGGCCAAGGCTCATTTAAAATGGACTGTGGCAAAGTGGAAAACTGTTCTGTGGTCAGACGAATCAAAATTTGGAGTTCTTTTTGGAAAACTGGGACGCCATGTCATCCGGACTAAAGAGGACAAGGACAACCCAAGTTGTTATCAGCGCTCAGTTCAGAAGCCTGCATCTCTGATGGTATGGGGTTGCATGAGTGCGTGTGGCATGGGCAGCTTACACATCTGGAAAGGCACCATCAATGCTGAAAGGTATATCCAAGTTCTAGAACAACATATGCTCCCATCCAGACGTCGTCTCTTTCAGGGAAGACCTTGCATTTTCCAACATGACAATGCCAGACCACATACTGCATCAATTACAACATCATGGCTGCATAGAAGAAGGATCCGAGTACTGAAATGGCCAGCCTGCAGTCCAGATCTTTCACCCATAGAAAACATTTGGTGCATCATAAAGAGGAAGATGCGACAAAGAAGACCTAAGACAGTTGAGCAACTAGAAGCCTGTATTAGACAAGAATGGGACAACATTCCTATTCCTAAACTTGAGCAACTTGTCTCCTCAGTCCCCAGACGTTTGCAGACTGTTATAAAAAGAAGAGGGGATGCCACACAGTGGTAAACATGGCCTTGTCCCAACTTTTTTGAGATGTGTTGATGCCATGAAATGTAAAATCAACTTATTTTTCCCTTAAAATGATACATTTTCTCAGTTTAAACATTTGATATGTCATCTATGTTGTATTCTGAATAAAATATTGAAATTTGAAACTTCCACATCATTGCATTCTGTTTTTATTCACAATTTGTACAGTGTCCCAACTTTTTTGGAATCGGGTTTGTACATTTTTGGAGTGGGTTTGGAGTGATTGCGGTTGATTTAATGCTTTGCATCATGTTGATGCAAATGGATTTTTGAATGGATTGTGCTGATTTTTTCTCTACTTGTCCTCAGGGAGCCTTCCTACCCACAATGCCTGATGACCATACCAGTGAGGCCTGGCAGTGGCTCAAAGAGAAAAACTTGAAGATGTACTGTGAGTGTGACTTGTGCATGAAGTGAAAATAAAAATATTTCCTTAAATTCCACCTGACTAAATGATTTTGTCTTTCTTCCTTACTTTACAGTGTGTTCTAAGGGTCATCCATGCTTTGTGGGAGAGGTGAGATGTGTTTTCATTTTTATTTAAATGAAGTGCTACTATTGTCTGGGAAATTGATTGATTATTTATTTTCTCCACTTATTTAGTGTGGCAGACCAATGGCTTTGTCAAATTGTGACACTTGTGGAGTCCCTATAGGAGGCCAAAACCATAAACCAGTGGAAGGTTTTATTGAAGCTCATGGAATCCCTGACATGACACGACCTGGACATATACTGGGACATGCTGAAAAACGGTCTGAAGCCCCAGACAGGAATCTCACTTCAGCAGAGTCCCGTGTCCTCCGTCTCTGTCTTCACCTGGCCATGTTGCAAGGAGTCATTCACCACCAACAGGTAAAAAAGTTTGAAGGAACCCTGAAAGTTCACTTGATACCTGCTGATAAATAATGTCTTGCATGCCAACTCCCTTTGTTTTTGTTTTTTTTGTTTTTGTTTTTTTGAACTCAGAAATCAATTAGTGGGCCACTAATGTTAGAGAATAAAAGCACTGCTTTCTAAAGGCTTTGGTTCTTCACAGGGCATCAGAAATATGATCCATCCAAATGTTCATGATATCAATGAGTTCCTCTGGCAACATCTTGAGAAGGACATGGAGGTTCTTGGGAAGACTTTAAATCTTAACTTGGATGACTCTGCCATTATAATTCATCTAATCTTTGAAAGGTTTCTACAGACCACCTCAGGTATTCTTTAATCTTGACTGAAGTTAAACCTGCTTGAACTTTTCATAGTGTTGCATACATTTTACTTATATAATAGTAACAAAGAAGAGCATAACATGTAAACAAATTTTTTTTTAGTATTTATTTTATTTATATGATTTGTGGTATTTATAAATATTTAGAATTTTATTATCTTTTATTCATGTATTTTCAGTTTAATTGTTGTATATATATATATATATATATATATATATATATATATATATATATATATATATATATATATATATATATATATATATAATTTTTTTTTTTTAATATTGAATATTATATTATATTATTGAATTATATATTATATATTATTGAATTTAATTATATTGAATTATATTTCAGCTTTTCAATTACCGAAAAGGATTTTTAGTTAGGATTTAGTTAACTGTAACAACACCACAATGAACTGTGCAACCAGAAAACTTGTTTGATTTTTTTTTTTTTTCTATCTCTCTTCGCCAGGTGCCGGTATGGATCTGTCATCACGCAAGTCCAGAGAGCAGTGGGAGACCACAGTCTGTAAATCAGTCATCAGTCCTGTTTTACAGGTCAGTCTTGATACTTCTGAATATCAGGAGTGTGTGAGCCATTTGCAAAGAATGGAATACATTTAAATCATTTCTTTGAAAAACACCAATAACCTAAGTAAATAGAGGGAGTAAAAAGTCAACCTTTGTGTCTGTTTTCAGGATTTGAACAGGATTTTGGGAAGAGCACAGGATCTAATTGCAGCTGATAACCGACTTTCTAACAGTCCCCTGATGAAGGTGCTGAGAGGAGACCCTCAAAAAATCCTTCGTCTCCCTACCAATTGCCCCACCCACCACTCTGCCTTCTGGAGCCCATCACCTGTTCTAACGGTGGAAAGCTTTTCACAGCAAATAAACCAGAGTCAAGCACCCCTGCTCACCCTTTTTATCAATAAGGTTCGTTCAATGAAGACATATAAAGCAATTATCTAGGTCTTTGTTACATGTTGTCTTTAAGCATGTTCCCAAACTTACAGTATATCCACATGTGTGTGATTGTGTTTATCAGGTGCACTGCATAAGACAGCTGATCCATTTGCCGGCTCTTGCTGCTCTGTTGTCTGATCTAATGAAAGTGCTTCCACCAGGCTCTGAGACCCAGACCAACACCATCGCTTCACTGCTGCAATGCATTCCTGCTGGTCTGTCATACTTATACTCACTGAAAGAGATAGCTAGTTGGTTGATTTATTGATGGATTTTTGTATATATGTAATATTACTGTCATTTGTGTCACTGAAAATAGGCCATCAGAGGAAATTATTGTCGGAAAGAGTGGAGATCTTCATGAAGGTGTGGAACCAACTCAAAATGGAAATATCCAATAATGGTAAGCTGTTAGAGGTTTACATGTGGAATTTGCAAGATGTTTTATCCAAAGCAACTTGCAGCGCATTCAGTATTTATCATTATGTGTTTCCTGTGAGTCGAACCCATGATAATTATTAAACTGGCTGTTATAAACCGCTAAATAGACAATGTTTAAAATTCTATACTATTTTGTTTAAATAAAATCAAACATTTAAATAATACAGGTGAGTCTAGGCATCATTATAACCTTATATCATTATAATGTATGGTATGATATTGTTCCATTATTTTAGCTGCTTTGGGTTTGGATCCTACACTTTGTGAAAAAGACTTAACTAAAGAAAGCACCGGGCAGTTTCTCTCCTTGAGTCGTCACGGGCCAGGCTCATGTCTCCATGCAATCATAGATCTCCTGTCTGAGACCCACAACAGTCTTGTGCGAGAAGCCAGAAAACTCTGTCACCAGGAAGACAGGTGTGTATTTGAGCAGGAGTGTAGACACTTCTGGTTTGTTCGAACTTTTGGGTTTTGTAAGATTTTTAATGTTTTTGTTTTGGAGTCTCTTAAGCTCAACAAGGTTGAATTTATTTGATAAAAAAATACAGTAATATTGTGAAATATTATTACAATGTAAAATGCCTATTTTCTATTTTAATATATTTTATAATGCAATTTTTTCCTGGGATATCAAAGTTGAATTTTCAACAGACATTACTCCAGTCTTCAGTGTCACATGATCCTCCAGAAATCATTCTAATTTTTGTGATTTATTTTTTTTATTTTTTTAATTTTTTTTTTTTTAACTATTAATGCGTCAACTGGTTACATTTCCTTACAGTGACTATAAAGTGCCATTGGCGGCGCTGTCTGAGAGCCAACTTGCCCTGTGTCACCCAGAGAAGGAGTTGCTCCCTCTGGTGTTAGCTAACTGCCATTACACTCTAGAGAAGGGTCAGCAAACAGTGAGCTCCTATGATCATGAGGCTATTGAGAGAGAACTCAGCAGACGATTTTTTGCAGGCAAACCACGCATTCAAACAGTGAGTCTACACATTTTAAAACTTATTATCATACTGGTGTTAAATATATGACTAGATTCATTAGTTGCTAAACAGTGAGAACTGTTTTTTTTTTCCATGCAGGACACTGATAAATATCTGAGAAGACACCATCAGAATTTTATAGAAGTCCTCAATGAGGTCAGAGCCAAAATACCTCAGGTAATTTTGCACTTCGTTCAGTTTACTAACAGTAAGCCTCAGCGGAGCAAATGCCTCTGGGTTAATGGTGACATACTGTACAGTAGAAATATAATATATAATTATTTGTAAGTATATGTTTATTCAATTGAATACATTTTCTTCTTAAGGAAGCCTTAGTTTTCCTATCTGATTTACAGGAACCACTCAAGGCCTCTGTGCTCAGCTCCATGAGATCAATGCTACGTTCATTCACCGATGTGTGTGACGCAGTTTATGCCGTGGAGATTGGGCTTCGTTTCCTAGGTAAAACCGGGGGACACCCACAAGATCTGCTGCTGTCCTATCTGACAGACTCCTTGAAAATGGACCAACACATCTCAAGCACCATAGCTGAGGTGAGACATGCGTTTAAAGTAGTAACTTAAAGGAAATTTAACCAAGCAGGTATTTTGCCACTACTATCCACGTGTTTAATCTATCTTCTTCTGTAATTTGATTCCTTGCATCTTGGTTTCAGGCTTTAAAAGAGAACCGGCTTAGTCAGTGCACAGCCACCTGGCAGCTCCTTACCTGCTGGAAGAGTGAACAGATGATGAGGAAAGGACAGGTAATTTGACATTCAGCTCTTATGACATCTAGTACTGTATACCATTAATATCAAGTTACATCTAAGCTATGAAGTAATTACATTACAATTTCTCACATTTGTTTTCTGCTCTCCCTAGACTCTATATATACTGTATTTAAAATAAAAGCTTATCTTTTGAAATTTCTATTCAAATAAATAAATAAATAAAACACCCTAAACTTTTGAATGGTAGTATATGCATGAATAACTTAAGACAGAATAAATGTTTTCACAGTGCATTCCTTGTACAGGCAGCTAATTTCTAATTCCCTCCTTCTGTTCAGCTATTTAGCCTGTCACTAAACTGACCCCATTACTGCTAACCTCTGTTGACGTCCTCTGATTGACCCTAAACAATAGAGAGTGGACATACGAGGGTTGTAAATCCAAGGGAAAGTGTTAGTCAGAGTGTGCCAAGTTTTAACAAGAGAGCGTGTGCTACCAACAGTTCAAAGACTTTTAACCCAGGCTTTTGTGAATAGCTAGACAATATTGCTTAGTTAAACAATACATTGAGACATTTTTTAAGCTTCATTCTGGAACATATTCATGATATTTGCATCTTTATTGGTCAGGTATCTTTAAATCTTTCAATGCACAATTTTGCAGGATTCATTCCAGCGACTGTCCGAAGACTTCAGAGATAAACTGACTTCAGAGGAAAGAAAGCAAGTGAAGGTTTTCCTTGGGCTCACAGATACTGATATTTTCTCTTTGGAGCTACATGAGATCCTTCAGCTCAAGACCAACAGCACTGTTAAAGAAGGCTTCGCGCCGCACTGGGAGTAAGAATTCATCTTATTTTTTTACATTTTTATATTATTTACCCAGCATTCCAGCCGTCTGGACTGCAGCCTTCTAGACTCACCATTTGTAAGGGTGGGTTTTGATGAGGCAAACTGGCCACAAAAGGCAAAGTGGGTCTGGACAATTTTCACAGATGTCAGACATTTGACTTTTTAAATGTAAATATGGGATAATGTGGTGTGAGCCATTACTACAAAATACCTTCAAACCTTCACAGGGTGATGAAGACCCTAATTATCAAACAAATAAATAAATAGATATGAAATACTGATTTAATTTGTAATATGAAACATTATACAAATATGTACTCCAAAATTCCAGTCAAGTATTTTAAAGAACTGTATAATAATTCATTTTAATATTGAATTATACTGAAACATAAAACATTTGAATCTGGCTTTGATTGTAAACATAAATCCAATCCTGAATGTCATACACTTAAATGTCATTGTTCAGGGTAATTATTCTCAAAATAAAAAGTCAGGAAGTGTTCTGGCATCCACAACAAATACATCTAAAAAGATCCTAGTACAAAGTACTAAAACACAAAGAGACATAAGGGTCTTTTAAATTTTTCCTCAGAATGGCCACATTCAATCACAACAATGCAGACCTCCCAAACCTAGTCATTCCCTGGAGACCTGTGGGCTTTAAGACCCAAGAGAGGCACACTTTGACCCCTCCAGGCTCCCATCTGTCAGTGTGCCCTGCTGTAGTCACCTACTGAGCAGGCAGCTGGTCGCAATGAAAAGGAATGCGTGTGCTGAGAACAATAGAATCCAGTGCTAACTGTTGATCCTAAACCACACCACTGAACACCCTTCCTCCTTTCTCTTTCTGTGATTCACAACATAGCATCAGGTCCACCATGGAATTCCATTTGGAGGAGAAGAACATCACCTCTTTTCCTGGTCTAGACAGTCTTCCAGAGGAAATCACTTTGGCTAAAGCAGCAGAAATCTGGAGGCTTGCAGTGGAGTTCAAACACTGAAAAGATCTTCTGAATGAGCCAAACAAAAATGAATAACACAAATGTGAAAAGATCTGGACTGCTTTGATTTTTTTGTCAGATGTTGCCGCCTTTGTCATGTCTGTTGTATAGGACAGATGTATGGCTCATTCCAACACTCTAAATCTTTCTTGTCTTTATATTGTTAAACCAGTTGATTAAAATATTCTATGTTTACTCTTTAGGACTTCATATTGTTGAGCACTTTTATTGTTTAGAGATTTGTATACATATTTGATAAATAATGCATAAATATAGGGAACAAGAATTAATTAAACAATACTGTATTGTAAATATGCTCCACACTATTAATCAGGGCCAAATAAAGTTTTTATTGATCAGCAGCGTTTACATTGTGGCAAATTTGTTTTGTAGACAAAATATATGAAAACTTGTCCAATTATTTAGTAAAATTGTGCCAGAAACCGAAATTAATAGTAGTTTTTTTTTTCATAATTAAATTAAAATTACTCCATAAAATACATTTAGTATGTAAATTAATTTTTGCCATGTTTAATAGTTATAAACATTCGTTTAATTAGTATGCCACCTTTAAAACTCCCTCACACAAGAAGTCATCTTAAATTATTTATCACAGTTACTCAAATTGACGCCACATCTGCCGCCGGTGCAGCACGCCTACCAACCTTGCCTCTTTTGTCACGCCTCTTTCAGCCATCAGTCTAAAAGACACACCCAAGCAGCCAATCAGTTAATTAGAACGCTCCGTCCTCCACCAATCAAAACTCTCAATGGGCGGAGTTCCTGTATGTTTTCTGGTTGCCAATGAGAAGATGTTGCGCTGTGGAGTTGGAGACAGATGAGAAATCACTGTCAGACGCTCCGAACGGGAATAACGACGCTCTTATTTGGATAAATACTGTTTCTTCATCTGATGTGGACAATTTAGAGCAGGTAAGCAATGAATTGACAGTTTAATCCTGTTGTATTCATCGTGTTTATCATGTGAAGCCAGCAAGAAGTGGTGCAAGAAACAGTTTCGCCATAGCTGAACCAATGTAATGCAATCCTGTGGTAGCGTACAGTAACTATTCTATTAAAAATCTTTATTTATATTTTTGCATGTTTCTCAAAGGCAGTGTATTGTGTATTGACCCTCATCAGTTTTGTGCTGATGCCGGAAGAGGCCTTTGGTGTTAAATGTCTTTGTTTTTGTATGTTTGAACTGTAGATTATCATGATAGAAAGACCTAGACTGTTAAATGAAGGATTTATTTATATCTTTATTTAAATATAGTTTATTTTCAGTATACATAAAGAACATTGTAAACTATTTAGGTAACCCAAAAAGTGTTTGGAAATTTGATATATGATGGATGCTTTGAATTTGTTACCATAGAAACACACCTGTGGATGACTTCACATGTGGCTTTCAACAGCATCTTTTGCAGTATTTTTGCTGATATAAAATACTGACCTGCTATTATTTAATGTTTCCCCCTGCTTCTGATCCAGAGGATAAGTCGGTCATGGAAAACCTGGAAATATAATGGAAATGCTAATGGAGCACTGGGCTGGGAAATCTATAGTGGAAATGTGTATAGTGAATATAAGTGTTTCTAGGTATGCTCAGCTGTAAAATATGTGTATTTAAATACTTATTTGGTAATGTCTAGAAATGAGAAAAATCATGGAAATTCATTGGTCGCAAAGTTTTGGGAATCCTGACAATATCCAGCATCACCTGTGGTGGTTGTATCTTGTTTTTTGTGCATTTGTCAGTTTTTATGACTAAATACTCATCTATTTCCATCAGTTTAAGATGCATACAACTCGCAGTCCATCCGCATCCGTCCAGACAGGGGCAGCTGGAGATGTTCTGGACCTCAGCCTGACCGGCTCTCAGCTCATAGTGGGCCGCAGACCTAGCAGCGCTTCATCTGGAAAACACTTCTCTCGATCCATATCTGTGTCTGTGACCAGTGATGGTAGGGGGAAGCGAAACACTTTGGTGAGTCTGGCTAGAAGATTGTGTAATGATCAAGAAGATGGTAGTAAGTGTCCCTTGTATAAAGTCATTGAGTGATGGTACTGCAAGCAGGTTATACTTTATTAATGAGCTAACCATGCAAATTAAAGCATAAAATTGGATTATCTATACCATCATCATTACTTGGAGACTTGCATTTGTCATAAAGGCAACTGTTCTGATATGCATGTTGTTGTCTTCACCTTTTGAGACACATTTATTAAGATTTAGACAAATGCAAAACAGGATATTTCACATTTCAGCTCTCATTATACAAACTCCATTCTTTCTTTGTTTAAAGTAAATTAAATTCTGTCATTATTTACACACTGTTTTTTTTTTTGTGGAACAATGTAGTTTTTTGTAGCATTGCATTTCAAGATGTCTGAAGCCATACAATAACTTGGTATAAGAACAGACAGAAATTAATAAAATATGCCATTTATTGTGCAGTTTGGACACAAATAACATCAAATTACATTGGTTATCTCTTAACCCAGTGTCATAACTGCACCTTTATATTAGAGTTGCTCCATTTCAAACCTGTTTTTAGTCTTCAGCAGGCCTAGTATTGTAACTACTTTGCACTCTGTTGTTGGCAGACTGATGCTGGATTGGGAAGCTCACGAGCAATTAAGAATCTGCGTCGGTCCAACAGCACCACACAGGTGAACCAGCAAGCCAACACAAGCCCCAGGTACAGAACCATCTGTCATTCCTTTGCATGCCATTTTGAAAGTTTGTCTCTTTTGGTGTTGATGCTGGTGAATCGTGCAAAACTTGTAAAGAACACATCCAGGTGATCAAAAAAATCCTAAATAAATATAATAAAATTTAATCTAATTTGTTTGATAAAATTAATCCTGTTTTAGTGTATGTTTAGGGGTTTTTTTGTGACATTATTTTAATAATAATTAAATAAATATATTTTATTCTCAATTCTCATAACCGTAAATTTTATAAACATTGTTATATTATATCTATAACATTTAATGTTTAGAAAATAATATTAATAACTATATATTAAATTGTATGGTATTTGTATGGTATGGTGTATCTTCTGTAGTTTATGCTGATTTACATTTTAAAAAGCATTGTATTATAATATTTATTTACCATAATACTGTTTAAAAAATACTGTATTGCATTGGTGAGAATCTAATGGGGGAAAAACTCAAAAATATATATATTTTTTTTTAAATCAGAATATATTAAAGAAGTACAAGAAATACTATATATTTTTATATTATGTTAATAATAATGAGTTTTTTTTTTTTTTTTTGCAATACAGTAATGAGAACTTCTGTTTAATTATAATGAAAATTCTGTTCCTTTAATCAAATCTCAGTCCTAAATGGTCCTATGCAAATCTTGGTCCTAAAATGGTCTTTATGTAAAATCTAAATTCTAATTTCTTGCTTTTGATTTTGTGAGAAAAAAAGGATGCGTTTTTGAGATTCACCCATCAATGTGCCAGCTGTCTTATTCAGACTTTGAGAATGGACAGCCCCCAAGGGATGTGAGTGAGAGGTTAGCTGACAACTTATTCAACATATTATTATTATTATTATTATTATTTTATTTTTTTTTTTTAAAGTAATGTAGGCATGTTTGTGCACGTACATATCTAGTGCACATGCCTGCATGCACTCACTTTACCCAAGCTGTGGTATGTCTGGTTGATCACCTCCTAAACGTAGAGGTTGGGGGGTTTATACCCTTAAAGCAGAAACAGCTGGGGGTTGAGTGATTTTGAGTTTCCCCAGACAATAGCTATTGTAGCCTGGCGGCTGCAGCACAAGCCAAGCAAGAGGGGGCTGGGTTCAGCTTTGTCAAGAGGGGAGCCGGGGTCTCTGGTTTCACTCGAATGAGGACGCAGTGAAAGGAGAAGTGTGCACGCTGAAATTCTTTTGTCCGGCAGCTGCCAGTTCTGCCCTCCCATCCCACTGCATCCTGGGATGCCACAAGGGGGTTTAAATCAAGGAACAACCTAATACCCCTCCCCCCTTCCCTCTGGTGCTTAATAACTGTCATTCCGTGACCCCTCTTCCCTTCTGAATTGCTTAAAAAGAGGAAACGTGGAGGAATGTATTTCCTTGAATTGCTTTTCATTGGACCAGCTGACGCTAGGCGCCCCTTACACCCCCAAAACACTCACATATACATACTGAAGTTGCTAGCACAGATGCCAGTGGGTCAGACATAGGGGTGAGCATCATGTTAAACATTTTTTGCAATTTAAATGCAGATGGATGCGATTGCCATATGCCAATGGACATCTGCCGCTTTAAAATCAGCCTCTGCTGAAGCATTCCTCTGCTGTGAGCCCAGTGCAGCTGCTGTCACCTCCGAAAAGGAAACTTTTTTTGATATGCTCATCTGATACGATTAGCCTAAATAGTCTGGTTGTTTTTACTGGAGGTAGATTTGCCTCTATTTTTGTTTTAAAGAAGGGCAACACAGACTAGATATTCCTAATTTTTCTAAAATGTATTTGAACAAACGTCCCACAAGTATTTATTTCTTAGCACGTATAGTATATATAATAATAATTTATTATATTTATTATTATTTATTTATTTTTTCTTTCCCCAAGTTTTTTTTTTTTTTTTTTTCTTCTTCTTCTTTTTTTGGGGGGGGTTAACTACCATTGAAAAGTTTCTATCTATATATATATATATATATATATACACACACACACACAGTCAGGTCCATAAATATTGGGACATCGACACAATTCTAACATTTTTGGCTCTATACACCACCACAATGGATTTCAAATGAAACGAACAAGATGTGCTTTAACTGCAGACTGTCAGCTTTAATTTGAGGGTATTTACATCCAAATCAGGTGAACGGTGTAGGAATTACAACAGTTTGCATATGTGCCTCCCACTTGTTAAGGGACCAAAAGTAATGGGACAATTGGCTTCTCTTATAAGTTAATTATAGCTATAGCAAAAACAAAGGGCATGGAGAAATCAATAGTTTGGAAACCACCAGCGACACCAGCAACCAACAACTACCTGATCGGCTGAGAAAACAACAGTAGTTGATGACAGACAAATCATAAAAGCTGTGAAAATGAACCCTAAAAGACGTGTCTGTAAAATCACCAACAACATCCAGAAAGCTGGGGTGATGCTCTGACAATCTACTGTCCTCAGGAGACTTTGACACAGAATTACAGATGCTACACAGCAAGATGCAAACCTCTGACCAGCACCAAAAATAGAAAGGCAAGATTAGAGTTTGCAAAAAAGCACAAAGGTGAGCCAGAAGAGTTTTGGAACTGAGTTTATGGACCGAAGAGACAAAGATAAATCTTTATCTAAGTGATGGGAAAGCAAAAGTGTGGAGAAAAAATGGAACTGCAAATGATCCCAAGCATACAGCCTCATCTGTAAAGCATGGTGGAGGTGGTATCATGGCATGGGCATGTATGGCTGTCTCTGGAACAGGACCTCTCAGTTTTAATGATAACTTAATGTATGATGACAGTAGCAGATTGAATTTGGAAGGGTACAAAACCATCTTGGCTACCAATATTCAAGAAAATGACACCAAACTCATTAGAAAGCACTTCATATTGGATCAGGACAATGACCCAAAACACCCTGCCAGTTCAGTCAAGGAGTTTATCAGGGCAAAGAAATGTAAAGTCTTAGATTGCCCAAATCAATCTCCAGATTTAAATCCGATTGAATATTAATTTCATCAGCTGAAGAGGAGAGTAAAGGCAGAAACTCCCCAAAACAAGCAACAGTTGGAATTGGCTGTATTAAAGGCTGGGAAAAAGCATTTCAAAGCATAAGACCAAGAGTCTGGTGATGTCTATTTTGTCTCATGCAATCAGACCTTGCATGCAGTCAGACTCACTGCTCTGATTGCATGCAAGGAATCTGCAACAAAATATTAGCTTTTAATCTTTTACATCTGCCTTTTCAACTGTTCCAATACTTATGCTCACATCAAATAGTGGGATGAACTCTAAAAGTGCTGTCCTTTTTATTTGGTAAAACGTGTGTGTCGAAAGACCTAATAATAAAATGTGACATTCTGTAGTTTTGTGTCATATTCATCTTAATCATATTTGCAAATGTCTTGACTCCACAGCAGAGAAAGCTATTTTGTCTTTACTGTTCCAGTACTTATGGAGGGCACTGTAAATAAATAAATATAAATATAAATATATATATACATACACACTTTTATTCAGCAAGAATGCATTACATTGATCAAAGGAGACATTTTGTAAAGTTACAAAAAATATATATGTATTTTTAAATAAATGCTGTTCTTTTGAACTATTATTAAAAGGATCCTGAAAAATATATATCATAAAAAAGCTATCAATATCTATGAAGGATCATGTGACCCTGATGACTGGAGGAATGATGCTGAACATTTAGCTTTGCCATCACGGGATTAATAATATCAATAATAACAATAAATTATTTTTTAAAATATATTAAAATAGAAAGCGGGTATTTCATATTATTAATATTTCACAATATTACTGTTTACACTATATTTTTGTTAAAATAAAGGAAGTCTTGACAAGCATAAGAGACTCCTTTAAAATCGTTCAGACCCCAAGCTTTTGAATGGTATCTTAGGTATTATTGATCAAGTGTTGTGTTTATATGTTCCTCGTGTGTTTAGTGTGTAATACTCTGACCTTTCTGTCTTTCCTTCCTTCCTGTCTTTCTCTCTCTGTGTCTGATTGCAGTGAAAGCCACACAGAAGACTTCCTGGCTCTGTTCAACATCAGCTCTGATGGACGTAGAAAACTGGCCAGCCTCTCCAAGACATCCAAAGACCGTACTACCTGGAACGTCCTGGTAACGTCCAACTCCTCTTCAGTTGTTGTGGTTGTCGGATCTTATTGTACTTGTAAATTATATGTAGGACACCATGATAACTCTTTGTAAGGGTAATTTGCCCATTTGATTGTTATACTGTGAAAAATAGCTTTAACTTATGAGCTCAGGAGACCCTAAACAGTGGTAAGATGTTTTTGCTTGCTCCTGCTGTTGCATTGGTTTAAACTGATGTTTTGCTTTCAGGATGACCAGCCGAGAGCATTTCCTGTGCCCAGCAGCTCTCACAGTACCTGCAGTATGGATTCTCCTATAGGCATGAAGAAGAGGGAAGCCGGCGTCTCTCTGGCTGCCAACTTCACTGCCAACAACAGGTGGGAAGCCATTTTCTCCGACGGCTTAGGCACTACTGTGTCCTAATGGGTAGCTTTCAAACGCTGTTGTTGCCATGAGAACAGTGTCACGAACAACAGATTCACTTTTATGCCTTTTTTGTGCTTGTCAGTCAAAGCATTAGTATGCCATAGGGAGAAGGGCGCTAGACTGCTTTCAGTTTTATAGCTTTAAAATATACAGCACCAGTCAAACGTTTAGAGACTCTTGACTAAATTTGTGTCTCATGATTTTAAGAGTCTTTTAAATGTTTTAAAAGTTCGAGCTTGAATTCTTGAAATTGAAAATTGTGTTGTTCAGACGTTTATGGTCAGTAAGATTATGTTTTTAAAAAGATCATGATACTTTTATTTAGCTAGAATGCTTTAAATTGATCAAAAGTGACAATAAAAGACATTTATAATGTTACAAAAGATTTCCATTTTAAATAAATACTGTTGTTTTTTTTTCTTTCTAATTATCAAAAATGAACTGTTTTCAGCTTTGATTAAAACATGTTTCTTGAGCAAATCAGCAAATTGGAATAATTTTTAAAAGGATCACGTAACAGAAAACTGGAATAATGGCTGGTGAAAATTCAGTTTTGCCATCACAGGAATAAATGGCATTTTAAAATATATTACAATAGAACACAGTTGTTTTTAATTCTAATAATATTTCACAATATTGCTGTTTTACTGTATTTTTGATTAAATAAATGCAGCCTTGGTGACTTCATATATTATATTGATTTTATTAATATATTTGTTATTTTTTGTAAAAAATGTATTTGAATATCTAGAATGTATTTGCATTGACTTTCAGGAGCAATAAAGCTGCTGTGGGTAACTCTGTGACCACCATCCTCCATAACAACCACTCAGAGAAACCCCTCACTCCCAAGAGCTCCAATCAGAAACCCTCCTTCAAGTAGGCTCATTATGACGTTGAATGATTGCACAGCTGTGTGAACTAATCTTAGACATAAGTCCTCTAAATAAGGCTTTGTTTTGCTTGAGTATGCTGTTTCCAGGCCTACACATTTACAGTATTCGCCCTCTCTCTGTTTTAACAGTAACATAATCAAAGCCACCGTAAATGATGATGTGACTCTGGATGTGAGCTGTTCTCTTACTAAGTCTCAGAAGAACTTCTCTGCATCGTCAAGCTCCAACAACAATGCCCCCCGTAGCCCCCGAAGCCCAGGTCAGCCACGCAGAAGAGAGGTGACCGAAGAGGAGGCCGAAAGGTCAGCAGTGTTTTCCAACCCTAAGCTGTTTCCACCCTAGTTGTGATCATCTTTGTGCAAATGTTTGATTGACCTTTTGAGACATTTTAAACCATTTCTAAATGGCCTTTGTATATGGTTAAACATTTATAAAATTGTTTACAGGTATATTCAGCAGGTGAACCATGCTGCTATTACCATTCAGCGTTGGTATCGTCGCCAAGCCAACAGAAAGAGAGCCAATGAGAATACAATCAAACACCTCCTCGCATCCAAAAAGAAGGTAATGTATTTCACCCAAGGAGGTCTGAAAATAAATTAAATATTTAATCATAAAATATAATATATTAATATTTGAATTAATGTATTTATTTAGAATACATGACTATTTTTGATTTAATGTAGAAAGATTATTTTTGCTTCCAGGTGATGTTGTTACAGTATCTACCAGCATAGGCGACTGTCCTGCAGTGTGGATATTGTTATTGTCTGTTCAAAGGTATCACTCCCATTCTTATGGGTGATTTGGTGTATTTTCCATAGGAGAGGGAGCACAGAGCAGAAGAGGAGAAAACCGCTGAATCACTGAAGAAGAAAGAAGATGATCGAAAACGCATCAGGGAAGAGAAAGCTCGTCTGGCTCGACTTACTGCCATACAGGTACAGTAGGGTTCACAACTTGTATACAAAACTAATATACACTATGGTTAAAAAGTTTGGGGTCAGTAAAATATTATGTTTTTAAGGAAGGTAATACTTTTGTTCAGCACGGATGCATTAAATTGGTCAAAAATTACAGTAAAGACATTTACAATGTTACAAAAATGTATCTATTCCTCAAAGCAGCACAACTGTTTTCAACATTTCTAATAATTTTGAATAATGTTGTGAGCATGATTTTCACAGGAATAAATTACATTTTAAAATATATTCATCTAAAAAGTAATATTGTGAAATGCATGCTATTTCACAATATTACTTTTTTTGATCAAATAAATTCACCATTGGTGAGCATAAGAGATCCTTTCAAAAGAATTTAAAAAGTCTTACTAACCCTAAACATTTGAACGGTAGTGTAGTTTGCGCTGCTGTTGTAGTTTGTGTTGGCTAACGCATTGTTTTCTGACTTACTGGTGAATCATTGTGCATCCAAAACAGGAGCTTCAGCAGAAAAGAGCCCAACGTGCTGCAGAGGTACAGCAGATCGCAGAGGAGGAGGTAGAGACACTAAGACATGCTGGGAAAGTAGGGTGTAAAAAGCTCACCAAGAGTTCGCCCACTTCTCCCACTGACGTCAAGGCTAAGAACACAGGTGTGCACTATTCTGGGTCTCTGATCAAACTCAGAAAACATATTGCAGTCACATTTCACCCATTAAGTCATAAAAATCCATTTTAATTAGTCACAAGGTTTGGCATTTGTTCTTCAGATTCTAATGTGAACGTGGTGGCTGATCTGGATGATGTGACGAATCTAAGGGCTGCGTCACCCGCAGGTTCTATATGCAGAGGATCTCCGTGTTCTCAGGTATCCTCTCGCAACAAGCTGGTCCTGATTCCTTCAGCCGTGAAGAAAAATAAACACTCTTGCTCATCACATCACTTCATTCCCTCAGGAGATCCTCCAGAGGTCTGTGAGCATGGAGGATCAGCGACAGGGGGCGTCATCGAGCAGGGCACAGTCAAAAACCACTCTGAATGACTTGCTGGACACACTGAAGCTCTTAGAGGAGGAACCAGAGAGACTGTCAGAGCCCAAGAGCTACAGGAAGGACAAGTATTCATGGATTGATGAGGTTAGTTGACTTATCTTATTATGTACATTTCTATATATACACTACCATTTCTTATGTTCACCAAGGCTGCATTTATTTGATCAAAAATACAGTAATATTATAAAACATTATTATAATTTAAAATGACTGTTTTCTAGTTTAATATGTTTTAAAATGTAATGCATTCCTGTGATGGCAACACTGAGTTTTGAGCAGTCATCACTCCAGTCTGCAGTGTCACATGATCTTTCAGAAATCATTCTAACATGCTGATTTGGTACACAAGAAAATTTTTTTGTTGTTTTTAAAGTTGAAAACAGTTGTGCTGCTTCATATTTTTGTAGAAACAGAGATACATTTTTTTTTTATTAGGATAAATGAATGCATCCTTGCTGAACTTAAACTATTAATTTCTTTTGACCCCATCTTTTGAATGGTACTGTAAATGACCTTTTTTTATGGTTGGCTAACCTCCATTTGCATTTTTTTTTCAGGATGGAGACTCCAACTCCCTGACAACAGATAATGTGGAACGGCACAGGCAGCTGAGTCAGACTCCAGCTCTACCAGATGGGGGTGCTCTGCTTTCAGAAGCCAAACTGCAGAGCATTATGAGCTTCCTGGATGAGATGGAGAAGTCAGAGCAGGAGAGACCACGCTCAGTCACTTCTGGATCACATAGAGAGGTAAGCACATCTGAACTGAGCAAATGAAGCTAAGATTTTATGCTGTATCAGCACTGAATTTTAAATTCATGTGTAGGTGGTGTTGTCAGAAGAAGATCTAGCAGTTGTGGAACAAGCCTCAGCCACAGCTGCTGAGGTCACCGGCTCTATGATGAGACTCAAACTGGAGCTAGATGAGAAAAAACGCACAGTCAATATGCTACAGACAGCACTGGTAAAACAAAACACACACATTTGCATATCATCAGTATGGTTCAATACTCTTCACATTCAACCTCCAATGATGTTATATATGTTTATGTGCAATATGCAACAGATGATACATGAATAGTGCTGTCTGAGACTTAATATAAAGGTGAGTGTGTGTCTGTAGACCCAGCAGAGGGAGCTGACGATCCGGCATGTGAAGGAGACTGAGAAAGAGCTCAATCATACGTTCCAGTTACAGAAGCAGCAGTATGAAGCTACAATACAGAGACACTTGACGTTTATAGACCAGGTATTGATCTCAACACACTTCAACTGCATAGAGACACCAGCAGACAACAAACTATATAGTGTTGTTTATATTTTTCTTGTCTTTAAAAGCTTTCCTAGTTTATGTGGATTATAAATTACATTTTAAAATGCTTTAAAATAAAAAAAAAAGTAATTATGTTGTAATAATATTTCGCATTTTAAATAACACCTTACACACCCCAAACTTTTGTTTGTTTGTTTGTGTGTGTGTGTGTGTGTGTGTGTATATATATATATATATATATATATATATATATATATATATATATATATATATATATATATATATATATATATATATATATACAATCAGAAAAAAAGTGATTGTAAAGATTTTTATTATTACTTTTTAACTTTTTATTCCTCAAAGAACCCTGAAAAGTAGCACAGGTTTAAAAAAAAAAAAAAAAACAGCACAACTGTTTTCAACATTGATAATAAATCAGCATATTAGAATGATTTCTGAAGGATCATGTGACACTGAAGACTGGAGAAATGGCTGGAGTGATGGATGATGAAAATTCAGCTTTGCATCACAGAAATACATTTTTTAAAGTATATTAAAATAGAAAACCGTTATTTTAAATTGCAATAATATTTCACAATATTACTGTTTTTCTATTTTTGATGTATTTTTGATCAAATAAATGCAGCCTTGGTGAGCATAAGAAATTTCTTTAAAAACATTAAAAATCCTACTGATCCCAAACTTTTGAATGGCATTGTATGTCTAACTAGTAGTAGATGAGTTTGTACGTCTCTCTTTCTCTCTCAGCTGATTGATGATAAAAAGGCCCTGAGCGAACGCTGTGAGGAAGTAGTGGGAGAACTCAAGCAGGTGGATCAGAAATACACTAAGAAGATCGCTCAGATGCAGGAGCAACATGAGATGGTGAGTTCAGTTTATTCATGCTTTGAGATGGTGGTGTAGTGATATGATGGAGGAGGTGCGTCTGAGCAAAATTTTTGCAACAACTTTGGCCACAAGGGGGCGATCAAGCTTTAAATGTCTGCTTAAGTGTATTATATAGCCTATGTAGCGATAGTGTGGTTTGGTTTCTACAGCTATTGTTTCCACTGGTTTGTGGTTTTCTCTGCTGCTGTCATTAACTGTATCTCTGCACATAATCTTGAGTGTGCATATTAACATCAAGTGCATGTTCACTTGCCGTGTTGCTTTGTCACTGCTAACTGTTTCTATCTTTCTGCATTTGTTGTGTGTTTCTCTCGTTATCTTTCCTTCTGTTTGCCTGTAGGTGTGGCAAATTCTGGGTCCCATGTGTGAGGTAACTCTTTTTCTATCTAACCCCACCCTCACCACTCCCATGTTCTGTCATTTCCATTCTTTTATTCCTCTCTTATCTAACACAGACTTGCAGACTTTCTGTTTTGCTTGGAGCCATTGACCTTGCATGCTTTTTTTTTTTTTTAACCTCAAGGACGTAGCCTGCTGGCTTTTGATGATTTGCTGTAGTAACAAGAGTATTTCCAAGTTAGTCAAACTTCTGGTTTCGAGACCTTGCTTTTTTTCTGCATTCCACAGCCCATGTTTGTGCAAATGATGTGTGATATCATCATCGTCAGTTACATTTTAAGTGCTGAATATTCCATCAGTGTATCTTGGTGTTCCCATTGTACAGTGGGGAAAAAAATTATTTGATCCCCTGCTGATTTTGTACGTTTGCCCGCTGACAAAGAAATGATCAGTCTATAATTTTAATGGTAGGTTTATTTGAACAGTGAGAGATAGAATAACAACAAAAATCCAGAAAAACGCATTTCAAAAAAGTTCTAAATTGATTTGCATTTTAATGAGTCAAATAAGTATTCGATCCCCTATCCCCTATGCTTGCGTCTGTGGACAGGTGTCTTTTATACAGGTAACAAGCTGAGATTAGGAGCACTCCCTTTAAGAGAGTGCTCCTAATCTCAGCTCCTTACCTGTATAAAAGACACCTGGGAGCCAGAAATCTTGCTGATTGATAGGGGATTAAATACTTATTTGACTCATTAAAATGCAAATCAATTTATAACATTTTTCAAAAAATGCGTTTTTCTGGTTTTTTTTTTGTTATGCTGTCTCTCACTGTTCAAATAAACCTACCATTAAAGTTATAGACTGATCATTTGTTTGTCAGCGGGCAAACGTACAAAATCAGCAGGGGATCAAATAACTTTTTTCCCCACTGTACATGAGAAGGAGTTAAGTGCACATTACATTTGTCACACGTTTAAGATGGAAACAAACTACAGAAATAGGAAAAATAAATAACTTTTTGTACTGCCTAAAGCTTAAAACAGCTCTGTATTAATTACTAAAGTTTAATACTTTTATTCTTCTATTTCATACATTAATTATTCATCATGCTGTTCAAATGAAATGATTGCTCTAGTCTAGTGCAGAAATGCACAAACTCTTTTCTATGAAGAGCCAAAAAACTGGTAACACTTTACACTCTCAGAAATAAAAGTACAAAAGCTGTCACTGGGGCGGTACCTTTTCAAAAGGTACACTTTTGTACCTATTAGGTTCTAATATGTACATTTTAAGTACTAATATGTTCCTTTAAGGTACCAAAATGGACTCTTTAGGTACAAACATGTACTTTTTGAAAAGGTACTGCCCCAGTTACAGCTTTTGTACCTTTATTTCTGAGAGTGTAGTATAAGGACCAATTCTCACTATTAACTAGTTGCTTAATTAGCATGCATATTACTAGATTATTGGATGTTTATTAGTACTTATAAAGCACATTCTGCATGACCATTTTCTACATCCCTAATCCTACCCAATACCTAAACTTAACAACTACCTTACTAACTATTAATAAGCAGCAAATTAAGAGTTTACTGAGGCAAGAGTCATAGTTAATGGTTTGTTAATAGCGAGAATTGGACCTTAAAATAAAGTGTGACCAAAAACTTGATAGGGCCATAGGTCGATATTAATTGTTGTATCATATTCAACTATACTGTATTACAATTTATTTATTTATTTTTTAAATCAAATTGACTTAAATTCTATACATTTTTAATGCAAAAATGCAACAAAAAGTGTTAAAACACAACATCAAGTTAGAAATTAAGATATGCTCCAACAGCATGTTTTTGTCCCTGTTTTTTCCCCTCATTTGTGATATGAAAAGGTGGGCCAAATCAAAGACATCACAGGCCAAATTTGGCCCATGGGCCCTTGGTTTAGGAACCTCTGCTCTAGTGTGTAACTGTAAGGGGCCAACGACATAAACACAGCCATTATGTTAAGACTGTGACATAAATTATTATTTTTTGTAGTTATAACCAGGGGCCAGTTGCATAAACATAGTTACCAAGTTAAGACCGTGTTAAGAACTGGTTTGACTAACTAGCAGTTAATCAGTCTTACTTTTAAGATTCAAATTATACCAACGTTTTATGTCACAGAATTAAAATAATTAGATGACTTCTTGTAAGACTAGTCTAAGCAATTATGTGAGTAAATGAGAACATCTGCATCATCTGAATTCTCATTAATTCATTAACCCTCATTATTTTTATTTATTTATTTATTTTTTTGCCTGTGGTGCTGGTCACTCGATTCAATGAAATTACAATGAATAGAGACTGGGGATTTTAAAAAGACAAAAGCATCATAAAAGTGGTCCATATGACCATGCTCAGGTCTTCTAAAGTAGATAGCTTTGGAAATTTGGAAATGAAACTTAAGTTGAAATACAGTAAAAATCTTGGCATACTGGCTATGGTCACCTTGGCACATGCATGAGAGAAGTATTGACGTGTGATTCATGAATGAATTATTCTTTGTGTTGGATCTTTTGATTTGAATCGATTGATCCAGTTCACAAAGCCCATCTAAACGACTCACCAACAAATCAGACACTTCTCTCATTAAGGTTCACAAGTTTGAGTTTTTCACTCAAAGGAATCCTATGACTTTGGACTTAGATTTATGATACATTTATGGTGTTTTTGCATCTTTTTAACACTAGAAAACATCAGACCCCATTCACTGTAATTAGACAATGAACGTGACCAGTGCATTCTGCACATTTTCTTCTTCTGTGTTCCAGTGAAACACAATTTCAAAGTTTGGAGTCAAATGATTTTGAGTAAATGACAACAGAATTTCCACTTTTATGTAACATGTTTCTTTACAGTAACCCATTAGACATACATAGTGTCCTTCCAAGACTGAGGTTTTGTCTTTCTGTTTAACCCTCCTTCCATTTCTCTCTTTCTTCACATAGGAGATTAAGAAGCTGAAAGAGTTAATGAGTGCCACGGAAAAGATCCGCCGGGAGAAGTGGATTGATGAGAAGACCAAAAAGATCAAGGAGATCACTGTAAAAGGTCAGCAGAGTCCAACAACAAGCGTCTGTTCACACCATTGCCACATCTCTCTGATTGGAATCAGATCACCGTTAAAATTTTATATATAAAAACACTGAGCAAGAGGTGTGTTTGCATACATTTTGCTACTGATCTTGGCAACAGTAATTGAAGACAGGCAAAGATTTGGGGGATTTTTTTTACCTTATGATCTTTCAGCCATTATCTTGCCTTATTTTTGTGAATAGGACACAGCTGTTACATGAAAACATGTACTCAGCACTCAGTTTGGGAATGTGTTTGTCCTAATTATCTCATTTGCATAAAGTGAAACAGTGGAAAAAAACAGTGCAGAAGGGGTGTGCAAATTACAGTGTTTATACTATATATTTTTTCCCACACACACAAAACATGGACACACTTTCCCATCTGCTTCTCTTTCTGTCATACACACATAACCTAATAAACACACATCCAGTACTCATGTTGATTTTATTATCCCCTATGAATAATCCACAATTCTGCCAGAAATCAGTTAGAGAGTAAGTTCACTTTTACACACACATATATATATATATACACATGATATTATAAATTTGAATATTTTGCCAATTTAATACCATTTTTAATTAAAAATTAAAGGTTTACATGAGCAATCTGAGTTTTTTTATATTTTTGGATCCCCTTTTAATTCAAACATTACATCAGCGAATAGTGTCAATAGTAGTTTTATTCTTTTCCTTCTTTGAATTCCATTGGAATTTCCCTGATTATTTCAACGCTACTGCAAACATTTATGTTAGTTTTGAATAATGTTTGCATAACTGTCTCCTCCTGTATGCTCTCAGGTCTGGAGCCAGAGATTCAGAAGCTCATCTCCAAACACAAGCAGGAGCTGAAGAAACTCAGAGTTCTTCATGAGGCAGAGCTGCTTCAGGCAGACGAGAGGGCCGCCCAACGTTACGTCAGGCAGACCGAGGAATTACGACAGCAGTTGGAGAGAGAAAGAGATGAACAGTGCCAGAGAGAGAGAGAACTGGCCAAGCAGAGGTACACACACCCTTACATACTCACGTGTCCAGTGCACAGAATACACATGTGTTCATCAGAGAGCAAACCAGTTACAGAGACCGACAGCCAAGACGATGTGTTCACAGATGTTAGAAAACACAACACATTCAAACTCTTAAAAAAGAAAGGGAGACTGGAAAAGAGTGACAGAGGAAGCTGACTAGACATGATCTCAAAACTAAATGCTGCTTTTGAAAACGCACACACATATTTACTTAGTTATCACAATGAGGACTAAAGAGTCTACTGTTTTTAAAGAATCTTTTTTTTATTAAAGACTAACCCTGCTGTACTATGAACTTTCTGTTTCTGTTGGTGTATTTCCTGTTGAAAGATGAAGTTGAAGTAGGACATTTTTTTTTTTTTAACCTGGTTTTTAACTGTGAATCATGATTTGACACAAAGACTGTATTATTTCAAACACAAACTTCTCTCAGATACTCTTCATGCAGCTATTTCCTGACAAAAACAGAATAAAACAATATTAAAAAAAGCAAAATGTACAATAAAAGCACTATAATCGTCTATATGACTCTGAAGCCATATGATTGCTTTGTATGAAAACCAGAATGAAATTTATATTACCGTTCAAAGGTTTTTTTAGTAAAGAATTTTCTAATTTGATTTGATTTTTTATTTGATCAAAAATACACTAAAACAATAATATTGTGAAATGTTATTACAATTTAAAATAAATGTTTTCTATTTTATTTTGAAATGCAATTTATTTCTGTCATGACAACTGGATTTTCAGGAGCCATTATTCCAGTCTTATCATGTCACATGATCTTTCAGAAATAATTCTAATCTTTGAAGAAAAGAAGTTTCAAAAGAGCAGCATTTATTTGAAATGGCAATGTTTCGTAACATAAATGTCTAGACTGTCACTTTTGATCACTCTATTGCATCCTTCCTGAATAAAAGTTATTTTCTTTCAAAAATCAATTTCTTTCAAAAAATAAATACAATTTTTGACTCCAAACCTTTGAACGGTAGTTTAAGTAGTTATTTACTGAGAATTTCCCCTCCATACTTTTGTGTTCAGCCTGAATTTATGTCCAGATTTCAAAATTGGCATCATCTGGATGTGAACATACATCACAAACTAGCTTTCTATTTTCCACTAAAAAAATAACTGCATAAGTATTTGAAACAACATGAGAGGGAATAAATAATGACCTTTTCATTTTTTGGTGAACTATTCCTTAAATTTTTGTGTGGATCATGAATAAAAGTCAGTGTAATCAAGTAAGCCTAAATGTGTTTGGCTTTATTGAGGAGGCATATTTTTGCTCCTACATTCCATTAATTTTATTTATAGGGGATAATAAAATCAACATGAGTACTGGATGTGTGTTTATTAGGTTATGTGTGTATGACAGAAAGAGAAGCAGATGGGAAAGTGTGTCCATGTTTTGTGTGCGGGAAAAAATATATAGTATAAACACTGTAATTTGCACACCCCTTCTGCATTGTTTTTTTTCCACTGTTTCACTTTATGCAAATGAGATAATTAGGACAAACACATTCCCAAACTGAGTGCTGAGTACATGTTTTCATGTAACAGCTGTGTCCTATTCACAAAAATAAGGCAAGATAATGGCTGAAAGATCATAAGGTAAAAAAATCCCCCAAATCTTTGCCTGTCTTCAATTACTGTTGCCAAGATCAGTAGCAAAACGTATGCAAACACACCTCTTGCTCAGTGTTTATAGTGGGTATTATGTGGATAAGGGTTTTGTATTGTTTTGCAAGGGTTTTGGGTTTTATGTAAGTGGCACAACTAAATTCATCCTTCTAAACCTTGTATATAAAACAAGAATGAAGTCTTACTTTCCCATGCATTGAATTTTAAGAACACATATTCAGTGAAAGTCTATGTACAACTGAGAAAATAACTGTTTGTGTCTCAGGATTGAGAAACAGCTGCAGGAAGAGGAGAACTCGCTGCAGCAGCAGAGGAGACGTCTGTATAAAGAAGTGGCAGAGGAGAAAGAGCGAATCTCACATCTGGCAGCCAGGTCAGGTTCAAAGGTTATTTAAGGTCAAATTACTGAACAATGTTTCTAGCCAGGAATAGTCTTAGCAAATAATTTCTAAAATAATTAAAGAAACTTCCATGTGTTTTCATGTTGTGATAATTGCAAAAAGAGAGATATGTTTGTGTGTTTATATAGGCAGCATGCTGAGCTGGAGGACTTAAGGAAGCAGTTGGAAGAGAACAGTTCTTTGGCAGCAAGAGCATTGAGAGAAGAGCTGGAGAAGAGCAGAGAAGAGCAGGAGAGACGACACCAGGTAAAACACTACCACATCTAGTCATATTAGTACACACAATCAAATAGGTATTAAAGCATACTCTCATCATTTTACTGACCCTCTTTCTTTCTTTCTTGCGTCAAACATAAAAGGATATGTGTAGCAAACTGTGCAATCTATTTTCGGCCATGCAGTGAAAGTGGGCATGTGTGGTCACTTTTATTGTATGGAAAAAAGCAGCTTGGATTTTTTTGTTTTATTTCCCATTTTTTTGGAAGTCATACATGTTTGGTAAGACATGAGGTCAAGTAATTGATGACAGAACTTTCATTTTGTGGTGAACTATGCCTTTCAGGCTGTGTGCATGACTTTCAGAAATTGTAACACGTCAGATAACATGCTTTTGTTGTGTTACTAATACTTTTTGTGAGCAATGCCCAAAAAATGCACTGTAAAGAGTCATACAAAGCACTGGGAAACAGTTAAACAGCATACATGCAATAAAATGTGATGCAGTCAGGCTTAATAAACAAACTATCAACAAGAATCAGGAAGCCAGAAGTAAATGTGTTGCAACTTTCAGTTTTACTGATACCAACCGGTTTTAGGTTTCAGGAAATGTCTTCTGAATAACTCTCATATTATGCAGCACTCATGTTTTCCTCTTTCCGTGCATCATTCAAAGCCAGCCAGTTTTTTTTTTTTTTGCCCAAGGCTTTCAGGCACAGAACTCAAATTGCTGTACCTGTCTGTTTAGATATCTGTACATGTGTTTGATGGTGCAATGTTTGCAGAGGTCACATGAAAGCACCTTTTTTGTGGTGATATAGAATAGTATCTCATTCTTTTGGTTCTTTTTAATTGTGTTTTCGGCTGTATTTCTTGTTAGATTGAAATAAAGGCCCTGAAGGAAAGACTTGAGATTGAGAAACAGACATGGGAAGAAAATTATATGAAAAAAGAGGTACGTGTTTGTGTCTTCACAAATCTATCAAGCAAAAATGATGAGTTCATATTTTTTATCTTGTTCTATGCATATTTTGCATGTTTACAGTGAGAGAATACATATTTGAGAGGAATTGTATGTGTGTATGCACATGTTTGGAATTTGGGCCCAATGTACATCTAAAATTCTCAGTACATTACGGTTATGGTCAACTGGGAGTTAAATTACATAATCATAGTGTCCACTTCTGCTTTCAGAGACTCTCAGATGTGAAAGTTGCCCGATTTACACTTCACTAACAGTGTTTTTTTTTTTTTTTTTTTTGTAGTAAAAATTGTGAAAATGTATATACTGTATGGCTTTAAACACCAATACTAATAAATTAATTACTAAAAATACCATTATAAAATGTGATAATATACCATTATATAATGTGAGTTTCAAATTTTTTCAGTACTTTTCAAAAGCTTGTAAGATTTATTTTTTTTAACAAATTAATACTTTTATTCAGAGAGGATTCAAGAAATTGATCAAAGGTGACAATAAAGGCATTTATTATGTTACAAAAGATTTCTGTTTCAAATAAATACTGTTCTTTTGAGTTTTATATCCATCAAATTTAAAAAATGATCACTTGTTACAAAAATATTAGGCTTCACAACTGGTTTCAACTTTGATAATAAGAAATGGTTCTTGAGCATCAAAAATAGCATCAAATATTTTAAATTGTAATAATATTTCACAATATTATAGTTTTTACCCATTTTTTTTTTACTCTATTTTACTTCTATTTTTTTACTCTATTATAATCCATCTTTCCATCTTATGTCAGCAAGAGTTAAAGGTGGTAACAGAGTAACTTGCTTGGTGTAATTTCTTGGTTTTAGTGTGTTTACACACCTCTTGGTCAAACAAATGTCAAATATCTCTATTAACAAAGTCACAGAAGGTTTACAACTGCAAGTGTATGTAAGGATAAAAAGTTGCTGTGGTGATCTCAGAACACTGTTTCCTCTCACAGGAAGCTTGGTTGCTGAGCAGAGAAAGGGAACTTAAAGAGGAAGTGCGTCGAGGGAGAGACAAAGAGATCGAGCTGGCCATTCAGAGACTAGAGGAGGAGACCAGAGGGGCAAGAGAGGAGTGTGAGAGAGTGTCTGACAACCGGTGTGTTTCCCTTTTCTGTTTGTGTGACCTTAAATGTCTCTGGTGGAACCGGATGTTACAGTTCTTCTCACATGCATTTCAGTAGAATAAATGTCCATGTGTTTAATTAGCACAGATTGTAAGACACAGTATGTGCTACACATTTCCCTGCTGACCAGTTTGCTTGTAGACCATCATAAGTTAAATTATAATTAAAAATATACTGTATTCTGAAATAATTTATTGTAATTTACACCTTCAGCATATTTGAATGATGTCTGAAGGATCATGTGACACTGAAGACTGGTGTTTAGCTTTGATTCAAATTTCATTCAAATTTTAATTTTGCATGCTGTTTGCAATCTCCAATTCCAGTTATGATCATATAATGATACTTTCAGCAGGTTTTGAATAAAACTAATACTTGTGGGCCACATTTTTGAGCTCTTTCTAGACAATTTGCACTCCGGATGTACTGCCATTTACATTTAAGCCCATCCATTTAACATATGGCAGGATGACTGTGGTTTTTTCGAACTGAATGTAAATTTGTAGAGATGGGCAGATGAAGCCTTGTGAAGCTTTTGCGGCTTTTTCCCTGATTGTACCAAAAAAGATTCAAAGCTTCAAAGCCTCAAAGACAAACCCTACCAGTGACATCTAGTGGTCAGCTGCAATTATAGCAGCCACTTTCAAATGATTCACACATCTTGTTGATTCCAGTTTCAGCACAAAAGCAATACTCAGCAATAGCAGCTGTGTCTTCATTCTGAGAATCACTGTCCACACATGAAAGTGTTACTGTGAAGCAGGGAGGGAACATCAAGCATTTTGCATCTCCTTATAATGAATGAAGCCGCGCCAAAGATTCGAATCAGTCACCTCGCTTTAGGTGGTTCATTGTGACGTATGAAGCCTCAAATGTCATCGGTCATGTGATCACAGAGATTTGATACAAGCCTCGACACAGTCTTTCGAACCAGTCTGCTTCAATAGAGTAAAACAGGCTTTGGAGCCTCAGTGTCAAATGTCCCATCTCTATAAATTTGTATGGTATGTGTGTGTGCAGGATAAAGCGTTTGAGGGAGAAATACGAAGCTGAGCTCAGAGATCTGGAGCGTTCGGAGCGGGCAGCATTGCAGAAACAGCAGGAGATGAGAGAGAAACACAGTGAGATGGAGGCAGAGCTCCTCCGGCTGCAGTCGCTTTTACGACAACGAGAGCAGGAAATAAGCGACCTCACCCAGGTAACCGTCGTTATGGTGGCACAGTTTTGTTTGACCACACTCATTAACGCATATAGGTTACTTATAAATCCACAGGCTCTATCTACAATCCTTGGTAGAGAGGGTAATCATAAGGATTCATTTTTAAAGTAACAATTCTTGCTCCCTAATGATTTTATTATTTATAATTGGTCCTAGCTATATACTAATCAATAACAGTCAGTTATTAGAACTGCACTGTATAAATAATTAAATTGATTTAAGTCTCACAAGCTGTAAATACAAATAACACTGTAACAAACCGTTACTTTGAGTAGATAAAAAATATTGACTTGTAGATCAGTAAGTAAAGAAGTGCTCAGATTAAAGGAGAAAAGCTTGGCAGCTTGTTTCTAAGTGTGATAAACTGAATGACCCTTTCTGTTTAACGTTACACCTGAGTGTCAATGGCAGTGTGTGAAACGACTGAAAATGGATTACTGATTATGGTTAGATAACTTACTCACTTAGCAACAGGGGTGAATATCATATTTATGTTTCATCCTAAAATTATAATAATTTCATAAATCAGTGAAGCCTATTTTAAAGGAATAGTTCACCAAAAAATTCAAAATTCAAATTTGCTTGAAATGTATCACCCTTGGGTCAATTAAGATGTAGATTAGTTTGTTTCTTAATCCGAGTAGATTTGGAGAAATCTAGCATTACATGACTTGCTTACCAGTGGATCCTCTGTGGTGAATGAACGGGTGCCGTCAGAATAGAAGTTCAAACTGCTGATAACAACATCATAAGTTAACGCCAATGTATCAATTAACAATTTATAAAGTGAAAAGCTGTGTGTTTGTGATAATCATATTCATTATTAAGATGTTTTTAACTTTCAACCGTTGTTTCCAGCTATAATATGATTCCATAATCGATAATAACGCTTCTTCCAGTGAAAAAGTAATCTTGTCTGAATCAGGAGAGAAAAATGTACCGATCAAGCAGCATTTATAAGCAAAAGCGGTTCTAAACATGTGGATTTTAATGGACAACAGGGGAAGACTTTTTCACTTTGGTGAAGGGTATGGATTATGTTTTATTTTTGCCCGAAGTGACAGTTTGAAGTTAAGTGCCTTGATGGATTTTTTTTCTTACAAACACACAGCTTTTCACTTAACAAGACATTAATTGATGGACTGGAGTCGTGTGGATTATTGTGATGTTTTTATCAGCTGTTTGGATTCTCATTTTGATGGCTCCCATTCACTGCAGAGGATCCACTGGCGAGCAAGTGATATAATGCTAAAATTGCTTCATGAGATTTATGCTTTTTCGGGGGTTTTCAATAAACTTCCGTCCTCATGCTTTGTCTCGGTCTCATTTTATGGAATGGCTCACAGGCCCGTGACAAGTTATCAGATGAGCGCCGCAGTCTAGCAGAAGTGATCAGACAAGAGTTTGCGGAACGGCTTGTGGAGACGGAGGAAGAGAACAAGAGGATGAAGATGGAGGTCTCTGAGGGCAAGGCACGACTCCGTTTAGAAGTGGAGCGAGTGACAAGAGAGAAAGAAGAAGAGCTTGCAGAGGTGCATCAAAGGTCAGAATCAAAGAGTATTTTCCTCTTAGTTCCTTGTTTAGAACATTGGTGGTTGAATAATTGGCTTTGGATTAAAGCTGCAGATGAGGTGTTTACTATATGCTTGATGTGAGTTCCTGGTCTCTTCCTTTTGTAGAGTGAAGTCAGCTATTTTGAAGAAGGAAGAGACTGTTAATAACCTGCGCAAGCAGCATGAGGTAAGTTGCAACAAATCTGATTCAGTGTATTTGCTTGTTGCAGTAAATCAGCACTTGCTGTGCATAAGTTTTGATTTACAATTAACTTGTTTTTCCTCTGTCCTTTAGGCTGCAGTGAAGAGAGCAGATCATCTCGAGTCTTTGTTGGAACAGCAGAGAAAACAGCTGTTAGGGAAATGATTGACAAGTTAGGCCATTGAAATCCCCCACAGCCCCTTCCCTTCTGTCCTCCTGCACAAAGAAACTTTCTCTTTGTTTTTGTTTTTTGTTTTTTTGTCAGGTTTCTATTTTATTTCTTTTGGTTGTTTGGATGAACTGATGGATTCTAGATGGACGTTTTGGTTCCACCAGACTTCTCATCCAGAAAGGCGGCCTTTGGCATTCCCATGGGAACAAGGCAAGAAATGAGAGAGGAATTTAATCTTCTCCAAGATTCTTGGAGAGGCTTTTGTGGGTCTCTCTTTCACGGATATGACCAAATTACAGACTCCTTTCAGCCACCCGTTTCACACAGCCAAATGAATATAAGCATAGAAAAAAAAACACAATTTAGATCTAGTGTGTTGTTGAATCTTATAAAACCTCGCCCCATAAACTTGTGCATATTTCACCCCAGAATTAAAATATACAAATAAGAAATGTCTTTGAAAATTAGATTAAGTTCATTAAGCAAAAATAAACAGTTTCTATATTGCCAAAATATATATTAAGTTGTAAAGTATTTATACAACATTTTTAACTTTTAATTTATGCTTGTATTATAGTCATTTTTAATAAAAATGGAAATCTGATCACAACTGAGATTAATGGGAGTCGCAAAATCTTCAAATGTCAAACAATAATGACCATTTGCATTGTGTGCAAAATGTGATAAATTGTCTTGGAAATTGACACAATGCAAAAGGGTCCTAAAATAAGCTTCATTTTCTTTATGCAAAATAGCATTTTTTACATTTCATATTTTGATTTAGGGGTAAAATCTGCATGCTTTTGTGAGATTCATCCAAGAAATGGAAAGCCCCTTTTGCTGGGCACAAAGACATTCACAGTAAACTGCTCCAGATGTTTCTGTAACTGCATGCCCTCTTCCCGTCTCTCTTCAGCACTGGAATAAGGGAAATGGGTGGAGATTACAGTGGACAGGAGACATGGGAGAGGCAAAGGCTATGAAATCGAGCAGAGAAGTTAACCCTTAACATTAAAGAGGAGAGGCTTAACCCCCCACCAACACAAACATCCCTACTCCCCCTGCCTTTTGTGTGTTGCATACAGATGCCTTTTGTCCCGATACCCCTCTGGGCTATCTCTAAATTACAGGAGATGTCCCAGAAGCCCCCAGGACACCAAAACATGCTCACACAGAGCCCTCAGTGAGGCCCAGTTCTAGTTTAGACATCAGAGAAATGATGGCAGCACAGCTAGACGATAGAGATTTTAGAAGGTTTGGTGACAGTAAAGCAGTAGATGGTGAAGATAAGTATGGAGTGTCTCTTTAGATGGATAGGGACTGACAGTAGATTGAGCAGCTCTCATAGAGGTACGATGTGCAGCTGATTTGCACAAACCGAGGTGAGAGACCTGGTTGAGGTTGAGTTGAGATGGATGTAGAAAGTTGGGTAGATAAAAATATCAGATGGACAGAAAATTAAGAGAATGACAGTGTTTATGATTAGGAAAAGTAGAGCTGGGTACAACAGGATGTGATACACAGTGACTGTGATTTACCAAGTAAGATGTTCCTGAATCAACATACACAGTTCCCACAGTCATGGAAGTGTCAGGGAATTTTAAAATTGTGTTTTCCAGGCCTAGAAGAGTCATAGAAATGAATAAAATCTGAAAAGTAATGGAAAACATAGTTAATATATACTTTTTTTTTTTTCTACATAAGAACAAAATATTTTGGAGTAAAAGTGGCTTGCAAGCAGTGTTAACTAAAATTATTTTCATTCATTGAAATAAAAATTAAATCTAAATATTAAATAGAAAACTTAAATAAAAATCTAAATGAGAATTACAAATAAAACTGAAATAAGTTGTCTGAAGCACTACAATTACTAAAACTAAACTGAAATAAATGATGTAAAAATAAAATTAAAAAATAAAAGCTAAAAAAACACAACACTACTAAAACTATAAATAAAATATAAAAAATATAAAAAATAATCAAAGATTCAGTTAAAAAATATTAGTAAATACTATAATAATGTAAAATACTATAATATTTTATTTGTTATTTTATTTGAGGTTTTTAATGAATCACTCCAATTCACACATCCAATCACTCCAAAATCCCAATCCAAGAATCTCAAACAACTGGAAAGATCATTGAAAAGTCATGGGAATTCATTGAAAGGTGAAAACCCAGAACATCTTGGAACAGTGCCAGCCAATTGGATTTTAGGGTTTAATAGCATTATTAATAACAGTAACATTAAAACCCGTTTTTATCAACATATCTTTTCCCATTGAATTTAGGTGTAGTCCATTGATTGTAAATTTTTACTTTACATGAATGTTGTTCTAGCATTAACACCAAGATTATCCAGGAACCTCCATCTTGGTAAAATTACTGTGAGCCCGGGGAGTTGTAGCATGACTGGTATTGGTTCAGTGGTTTAAACCACAGCTAAAAAAAGCCCTCCAATCTCTCTCGTTCTCTCTCCACATTGTATACCAAGCGGTCTGTGTAAGAGGAACAGAGACAGACAAATGCAATTCAACAGGAGTTGGGGTGGCAGGGTGGGGGAGGTGCTTCAAAACTCTCACAAGTCTCCATTGTTTCTTGCTACAAAGTCCCTACATTTTTCTTCCTTTCATTTTTTGCAAAACCTTTGTTTTTATTAGGAGATTTTTCCAAAACCTTTCAAATGAACAATAATGGCACAGGCCAGAAAAGCAGTGAATGTTAGGTCTGTTATCTTGGGAAAGTTTGACCCAGATGTTTAATCTGATTGGGCAACTTTAGGTTTTGTAACCAAAGAGAAAACTTCCTAATAAAAACTTCTCTTTATCTACAAAAATAGTCTTTTGTTAGAGAAGTTGATTTACTTGCCAAACTAAATTGCATATCAAAAGTTGAACAACTTGAGCGAGCCCTGACCAACTTCCCAATGTGAAACTGCTTTCTTGTACCATTTTTTTTTTGATGGATTTTGTATATCAGATTCTTCCTGATATGTGAGCTGTTTAGTGAGCGCAGCCACATCGAAAAGGTCAGAATGAAAAGTGCCTCATTCCAGTTCTCTAATGAGAGGATCAGGTGTCTCATTTCAGGACAGAGAGGGAACGAGTGAGCTCAAACTGTCCTCACTAGCAGAATACAGCAGACTCGAGTGTAAATACTGAGATTTCTCTGAGCCATAATTTCATGAGTCACCTGTTGACATCACATTTTAATGTGTGCGTGTGTATCCAAGGTCGGTTGGATGCATTCTATCAGAACCCCAGTGTGAGGTTCAGAATGTTGGAACATTCTGAGAATGTTTCAGATGCATTTCATGAAGGTTAGAAGTCCATTTTGGCAGCAGATGCAGGTCTTTGGCTGTCTTTCACCTTCGGATGGCGGTGTAGTTGGCATGGCCAGAGTTTCTCAGTCCCACTCGTGCCAATGAACCATTCTTTTGTGAGTGTAGTGTTTAATAGCCAAGCGCCGGTCGCCATTTTACTGGCCTTTTGTAACTGTGGTCTGAAAAAACACTACTCTTATTATCTTAATTAATGTCTGAGATCATTTCCCCTTTCCCTCTTCATGGTTTTAATAAGGTTTTGTTTTTTGCATGTCTAAGTGTTTAAGTAATTAATTTAAATGTGCCCTTTAACGTATAGCTCTTAATTTGATTATTTTTACCCACATCCTGTATTTTGGTCTGAGTTTAATAGCTGTGTTTTTGAAAAATGAAGAAACGAATCTCCGCAGTATGAAAATAAATCTTGAAAATGAGTTTGTTTGACTTCTTTTTTTTTTTTCTTTTTTTTTTTTAATCCCTCCCCTCTTGCAATACCCAACAATTATAATCACTCCCGTTCTCCAAAGTCCACTCCCTGAGAGTCCCAACTTCCCAGACAACATTCAGATCTGGTGCATTTTGTTTGCCTTTTTATTCCCTGCATTTTGTCCATCTATTCTATTCAAGTTGTTCCACAATCACTGATGGAATGAACTTTTGGAGCACTTATCTAACTAGAAAACCACATTTAATTTCCCTTCAAAATCCTTTTTCTGTTGTTTTTCACTTGGATATTTGACTGATGATTAGTCATTGCCATATTTTTCCTATTTATATTGTGCATGCAGTTTCATGATTCTCATCAGAATCAGGAATATTTATATTTAGAAAAAATTAATTTGTTACACCATGAAGTACAATATGAAGGAAAACGGTAATTAAATTGTTATATATATATAAGTTTGGAAAGTCTTTGAAAGTCTTTTATGCTCATCAAAGCTGTGTTTATTTGACCAAAAATACAGTAAAATAGTAATATTATGAATTTTTTTTTTTTTACACATAAAATTGACTTTTTTATTTTAATATATTTTAAAATGTAACTTATTCCTATGATGCAAAGCTGAATTTTCAGCATGATTACTGTCACATGATCCATCAGAAATCATTCTAATATGCTGATATACCGTTTAAGAAACATTTCTCATTATAATCAATGTAATAAACAGTTGCACTACTTAATATTTTGTGGAAATGGTTCTTCAGTGAAAAGAAAGTTAAAAAGAACAGCATTTATTTGAAATGTCTGTCACTTTTAATCAATTTAAAGCATTGTTCTAAAAAAACTTGTTTCCAACTTGTTTTCAAAAAACTGTCAAAAAGACTTTTCAGGCATCTCATCTCTACTAACCACTTCCACTTCCTCACTGAAGGTGTACTTTTTTTTTTGGTCCCCAGTTCGAATTGCTTCTGTTTTCTAATTTGTAAGCAACTTTGGATACAAGCGTCTGCTAAATAAATAATGTAAATGGCAATCTGTGAGTCACATCCATCTGTAGGAAAGTCCTCCCTTCTGACCCACATTTTTGACCCCTAGTTTGCCTCTTACTCGCTCACATGATGTTTCCAATTTTGCACTGCATTTGTTTTGTGCAGCTTTTTGCAGCTAACCACAAGTTACATGCAGCCTATTTATTTCTCAACAAGTCTAAGTCCCCATGTGACCATCCCTGGTTTTGGACTCCTGACCATGGCCAGGAAGAGGAGTGGCCACTGTGTGGAAAAGTGTGAAGATAACTGCCTAGTATGTAAATATTGCAGCTGTGATAATGCAGACTATCTGGCTCTTTGAACCCAGGGTGTCTTCAGCATGTCGCTGCATGCCATTTTGGGTATTTTGTGTACGTGTGCATCCTTACGTCTGTCGTTTGATGCCTGAATTTGCACATTCCAGAGTCTGTCTTCAAACGTCAGCTGACTTGTCACAGTTTGTTTTGTTCATCACGGTTATCATCCAGCCCTGAGTTGTGAGTAACCATCTCTCTGTTCTTCTCGTATTTTATGTCTTCCTTTGGGGGAGGGGGAAGGGGAGTTGACCAATTGCTAGCAGCTGTTACTCCTTTCACAATAGGGCCGCCTCTCGAGCCCTGTGTGTGCGAGTGTGACTGAGAGTTATGTTGTTAAACCAGGCACACTGTTGCTCGACTTCACCCCTCTTTGCTTGACAGGACTTTCCTTTCAGGTATGAGGCTCTTTTGACTTGTTTTACAGTTCTTTTCTGTGTCTTTTTGCCTATCCTGCCAGTTCTCTTTGGATTAAAGGGCTGCTGCGAGTTGCAAGACTTCGAATGTTACATTTGGGGACAGTTACTTTGTCTGATGTGATGTGAAGCTGGTTCTTTTTGTGTTTTATTTGACCTTTTTATTTCATTTTGAGAGATTTGTTTGTTATTTTCTTTACTGAATTCTACTTCTAAAGAGAAATTCTATGCACTCTCATAAAAGTGATGGACTTGGTTTATGGTTTAATTTTCAGACATTACTCAGACTGGGATTGTAAGCAGAGTAAAATTTACTGGAACATTTCCACATACTGAAACCAGTTCACACAAATAGCATTCTTCTCATTCCACATACAAGAGAAAAAGAATAGCAGGAATTCTGAAGACAAAAAACTCATAACATAAGCCTTTGTGCCTCTGAATTCAGCTTTATTCTACGATATCTTAGACTGAGTGAGTAGTTGAGAATTAAATGTAATTACAAAAAAGTTTAGAGCATTTTTTTCTGTTCCTTAATGGGATTTATCACTGCTAACTGTGGCATGTGAATTTTCAGGGTATTTTAATGATTCATGAATGTTGAATAGCATACCTAAGGCCATTTTTGGAAAGATTGTAAACTCGTATTTCCAGTTCTGCTTAAATGACTTTCAAATAGTTGTTAATTTCACTTTACTTGTATTAACAAACCTTCAGACCTTATTTTGTTTTTCCACTAAGCGATTTATGTGATATATTATCCTTTTTATATGCTTTTTCAAATGTTGAAATAAGATTTGTCCCAACTCAGCATTTTTTTTACTTTTTTCATTTCCTCTACAATGGACACTGAAGAAACATAAAATTCCTTATATTTTAACAACACTTATGAATTGAATGATAGTTGTATAGTCACTTTGAAGACAAATAAAGTTATATTAATACTGTTAATAATAAACAGTAATGTTCATCATAAAACATTACGTTAGAATTTGTTTCTCTGTACTTTAGCTTTGAAATGTTTGCGTTACGTCATGAGGTTCCTGCTGATATTTTTCAAGTCCTGATGTTCATTGTGCATTGGACATTAACTTTAACTTTAAAAAAAAATCCTTGAAAGATCCCCTAAAATAACTTTTTAATATTATCACTGGACAGTTTAAGATTATAATAGGTACAAGTTGATGAGGCTACATGAACATAAATTAGCATATAAAAGGTCCTGTCTTGTCATTTAGCCATGTTTGTCTTTTGTGATGCTTGTAGCTCAATCAGATCAGAAGTTAGGGGTCATGTATTCATTGTGATTGGTTGATCAGGGACCAATCAGGAACTAAACAGTAATCATATTACAAAAACAACAAAAAAATATTGGTTTAAACCAAAAACCACGAGATGTCCTTTTCATTGGTCGCAGGGTCTGAAGGAGTTAATGTGATTTTGCTTTAGTGAGGGCCTGACTGTGAACTCTGAGAAAAGTGGGCGTCAGATGTTTTAAAATCTTTTCTTTTGTAATGTGCTAAATAGGCCTACTTTTTGCTTACTTAGCTGCATTCGAACTCAAAATAGTGATCTTGTTTTTCAGTACAAATATCTAAACATTTTTAAATCAAGATATATTTACTTGAGAAGCAAAATTACATGATTTTAAGTCTTATTTTCTGAAAAAACCTATTCAAGTTAAGTAAGAAAACAAGACTTAATATGCATTTCGCTTCTTATGTAAGTTTATTTTGATTTAAGAAAGTTTAGATAGTTACTAGTACTGGAAAACAAGACAAGAAAATCACTTTTTGCAGTGAAATGTTCTGAGAAGTTACATGATGCCAGACACATCGGCAGGAGATGTGGTCATAAGGAAATATTTCCTCAGGGAGTAATGCTGGCTTCCTAGAAGAACCGCTACTCGGGGGAGAGTTACTAACAAGCAATTTTACCACAGTATCTCAGGCTTTCCCTCACCCTCTCCTTTATACGACTCTGAAAACAGCCACATTTTCCGTCTGTATGGTAATTTCATGCTCACTCTTTCTGCCTTTCACCCGTTCCCCCCTGTTTCTTCCTTTGTCAAATCCTGCAGTCTTTTTGACACTATTAATTAGCATCTGAAACGCTCTTTGAGCAAAGGTGCGCTTTGAAACCAGGATCACATCTTCCTGGTTTTCCAGGCCCTTTAATTAAAACAGGATTACTGTGTAGAATCTGCCATGTGGAGTTTCACTCTCTTGTTTTTTTTTTTTTTTTTTTCCTCCTCTCACAGAAGTCCTGGTGGTGCCAGGAGACTCCCACATGTGAAAGCTGGAGCTCAAAACCAACTAATTAACTGGCAACAACCCTTCCGACCCTTTCCCCTGAGGAGCACTTTTAAACCCCAGTTTCATCAAAACACTGCTTCAGCCCTTCCTCAGGAGAACGCTCATGTGCTTACAAGGTCACCAGATGTTCTTGGGAACGCAGACTTGCAACACAAGGAAAGTAGCACGATGACAGGCCGGCTGCCCTCGAGGCTTCTGCTGTGGTTCATTGGGTTGTTGGGTGTCGCATTAGTGACGTTATTCGTGGTTTGCGTAACTACACAGATTCAGGTGCCATGGCAAGTGATGAGCCTCCAAAGGTTCCCAAGTAAACATTTCAGGTAAAGTGAGAACTCTTTAAATTTTATGTGAACTTCTTTGCAAACTTGTGAAGAGGATGTTACAGGCCAAGTTGCCAAAAAAGGACCTTTAACATCTATGGAACATATACAGGTGCATCTCAATAAATTAGAATGTTGTGGAAAAGTTCATTAATTTCAGTAATTCAACTCAAATTGTGAAACTCGTGTATTAAATAAACTCAATGCACACAGACTGAAGTAGTTTAAGTCTTTGGTTCTTTTAATTGTGATGATTTTGGCTCACATTTAACAAAAACCCACCAATTCACTATCTCAACAAATTAGAATATGGTGACATGCCAATCAGCTAATCAACTCAAAACAACTGCAAAGGTTTCCTGAGCCTTCAAAATGGTCTCTCAGTTTGGTTCACTAGGCTACACAATCATGGGGAAGACTGCTGATCTGACAGTTGTCCAGAAATGACAGTGTCAAGGAATTTGGCTACAGTTGTTGTATTCCTCTTGTTAAGCCACTCCTGAACCAAAGACAACGTCAGAGGCATCTTACCTGGGCTAAGGAGAAGAAGAACTGGACTATTGCCCAGTGGTCCAAAGTCCTCTTTTCAGATGAGAGCAAGTTTTGTATTTCATTTGGAAACCAAGGTCCTAGAGTCTGGAGGAAGGGTGGAGAAGCTCATAGCCCAAGTTGCTTGAAGTCCAGTGTTAAGTTTCCACAGTCTGTGATGATTTGGGGTGCAATGTCATCTGCTGGTGTTGGTCCATTGTGTTTTTTGAAAACCAAAGTCACTGCACCCGTTTACCAAGAAATTTTGGAGCACTTCATGCTTCCTTCTGCTGACCAGCTTTTTAAAGATGCTGATTTCATTTTCCAGCAGGATTTGGCACCTGCCCACACTGCCAAAAGCACCAAAAGTTGGTTAAATGACCATGGTGTTGGTGTGCTTGGCTGGCCAGCAAACTCACCAGACCTGAACCCCATAGAGAATCTATGGGGTATTGTCAAGAGGAAAATGAGAAACAAGAGACCAAAAAATGCAGATGAGCTGAAGGCCACTGTCAAAGAAACCTTGGCTTCCATACCACCTCAGCAGTGCCACAAACTGATCACCTCCATGCCACGCCAAATTGAGGCAGTAATTAAAACAAAAGGAGCCCCTATCAAGTATTGAGTACATATACAGTAAATGAACATACTTCCCAGCAGGCCAACTATTCACTAAAAATGTTTTTTTTTTTTTTTATTGGTCTTATGAAGTATTCTAATTTGTTGAGATAGTGAATTGGTGGGTTTTTGTTAAATATGAGCCAAAATCATCACAATTAAAAGAACCAAAGACTTAAACTACTTCAGTCTGTGTGCATTGAATTTATTTAATACACGAGTTTCACAATTTGAGTTGAATTACTGAAATAAATGAACTTTTCCACGACATTCTAATTTATTGAGATGCACCTGTATATATTTTTGTTTAAAAAAATTATTTATATTAGAAAAAGGTTTGTCATGTTGTTTAAATATTCTTCTCAGTAAGAAAAAAAATGGTTCACTGAAAGGTTCTTTGGGGAACCCAAAATGATTCTTCAATGGCATTGATGCGAAACAAAAAAACAAACCCTTTTGGAACCTTTATTTCCAATTGTTTACAATGTAAAAATTTTAATAATATTTCAGAATATTTCATAATATTACTGTTGTTATTGTTATCTGAATTGACTGCCAGCCATATTTTAATGCATGTTCATGAACAACAAAAGTTACTGAGGAAGTTGGATTTAGGTTAAGGTTAAGCTTTTTTATTTATGTATTTATTTTTTCCATTTGTCAGTTAGTCATTTGGTTAGTGATGTCACAGTTTGCATGTTGTCTCCTGAGATTCGTGAACACAGTGCACACTTCCTCTGCTAATCATTTCAGCATGAAGCCATGTTTTGCGTTGTTGTGGAGACGAGTGTCACAAGCTAAGAGAGTCATTTCATGTTTTGTTGCTCTCTCTGTTTTCAGTAGTGAGGGGAGGATTTTACTTTCGATTTATTTGCACAGCACTTTCCACAGTAGCCTACATATTGTTCCAAAACAGCTTCGTAAATTCATAAAAGGCTTATAAATGTCCCAATGAGCAGCTAAAATTGGTAGCAGAAGGAATAAACTCCCTTAGATGTTTAAGTAGTTAGGCGAAAACCATTTGGGATATCACCTTTAATGAGTTATCTGCTTTGTTCTGCAGTAAGGGACAGAAATGAACAACATGAGATCTACGGCTTTGGGTCTGCTCCTTTAGCTCAGTCAGGCGTAGAATCGCTCAGCTTTGGCTTCTCTAGAGAAGTGCACAATCATTGCTCTGAAAGTAGGGTCTGTTATGTGAAATGTAGCACAGATGCTTTTAAAAGGGCAAAACTCTAATTTTAACTCAAGCATGCAGAAAGTCAGGAAATGGCACAAACTAGCTGGCAATAAAACTTGTTGTTCTGTTAGTAGTAGTTTAGGGCATTTCAAAATTACTCTTTGAAAACCTGTTGTACCAGTAACACTCTATAATTCACTCTAAAATGTTTAATGTTTGAGAATAATGAATCAATGATGAGCTGTTGTTAAGTCTTTCATAAATGTAGGAGTGTTTGCAACTGATATATGACATAAGTGTTAGCATTGTTTCTAATCTCAAAAGAACTTCAACCAAAAAAATAAATAAAATAAAAATAAAAAATCTGAAAATATTCTCACCTTCAGGCCATCGAAGATGTACAGTAGATGAGTTTTTGCATTACATGTCTTGCTCACCAATAGATCCTCTGCAGTTAATGGGTGCCATCAGAACAAGAGTCCAAACAGCTGATAAAAACATCACAATAAAGTGAAAATGAAGTGAAAACCTGCATATTTGTAATAAATTCATCATTAAGATGTTTATAACTTCAAACCATTGCTTCTAATTAAAATACAAAGCCTATCTGCCATATTGGTTTCTCCAGTGAAAAAGTTTACTACTTTAGATCAGGAGAGAAATATGCACAGATCAAGCACCGTTTATAAGTGAAAACAGTTCTAAACAAATATTCTAGTAGATTTTGATGTGAGAGGACAGCAGGGGAAGAATAGGTATCATAAATTATAGACCCATATTAGAGGTATCATAAATTATAGATTAATATTTTGGCACGAAGCTATTGTTTAAAGTTGAAAATATCTTAATAAAGGATTTTTTTCTTACAAATATGCATTTCTTTTTTTTTTTTTTTTACTCGTGGACTGGAGTCATATGGATTACTTGACAATGATTGTGATGTTTTTATCAGCCGTTTGGACTCTGACGGCACCCATTCACTGCAGAGGATCCATTGGTAAGCAAGTGATGTAATGCTAAATTTCTCCAAATTTGTTCAGATGAAGAAACAAACTTATCTACATCTTACATGGCCCGAGAGTGAGCAATTTTTATATTTTTGGATGAACTATTTCTTTATGAATTTTAAAGTATGATGCCAGTAATCAGTTTCCCAACACATTTACATAATTTCAGATTATGCACAATGAAGCAATAATGGAAAAGACATTCAGGCATTTTATACTTTCTCTTCCTTGTGCTTTCATTTGATTTATATCTCTGCTTTATATATAGTTTTTATTTCCTTTTCTCTTATCAGTCATCTGCTTTTTATTGTGTTGTTTAACAATGAGGCACTCATTGAGATGTTTGCTGATGTATCAGATATCAAGTCAGCTGTTTTCTATGGCAAACAGTGAAATATTGATGTATGATTCAGTGGTTTCCCTGTTCCTAATGGCCCCTTAATTGAGCTGGTGATCTTTGGCTTCATTCTTGCTGTTAGGAAGTGAAAAACATTGCTTTATTTCTTTCTTTTCTTGCCTGCAGGTTTTTTTCTGACAAGAATGACAGCAGTTCTTTGGAAAATCAATTGTCTGCTGAGAATGAACTGGACACTGTTGAAGAGCTTGAGCAGAATTCATTGCAGAAATCAGATGTTCAGGATTCATCAGAGTCAGGAAATGATGCAAACGCAATCACAAACTCCTCAAAACCAGTGCCAAAACCCACTGAGCCTGACTTTTTTGGTGACCGGTATGCCACAGATGACATTCCTTCACAAACAGTGAGTGTTTTTGGGCCTAGTATTGTATCGTGTCTGTTAGTATCGTGAGTGAGTGCAATTTCCAGGAGCCACCTGCTTAAAGTCAGTTCCATTGAAGTGTTTGTACAAATGTAGTGGTCATTCAAATTCAGCAAAAAGGCAGCGGATGTCCGGAGAAAAAGCAAAGCAGTATGTAGCAAGCTATGGTTAGTCAGTCACAACAGAACAGCAGCATTTTATTTAGATGACACTGAAAAATTTTAAATGAAATGTCCCAAATTAAAACAACCAAACATTACAACTCAACTGTGACCGGTGAAAACCATCTGCTCTATAATACAAAAAACACATAGCCTATTGTTCAAAAGTGTGTTTTTTTTTTTTTTTGAAAGAAATTATTTTTATTCAGCAAGAATGCATTAATTTGTTCAAAAGTGACAGTAAAGACATGTACAAAAGAATAAATGTTATTTTAAACGTTCTGTTCATAATAAAATCCTGAAATAAAATGTATTATGGCTTCCACAAATTTTTTTTTACAGTTTTCAACATTGATAATCATAAGAAATGTTTCTTAAGCACCAAATCAGCATATTTGAATGATTTCAGAAGGATCATGTGACACTGAAGACTGGAATAATGGCTGCTGAAAATTCCATCTCAAGAATAAAATACGTTTTAAAATGTATTACAATAGTAAACGGTTCTTTTAAATTGTAACCGTGTTTTACAATAATACTGTTTTGTATTATAATGCATGTAAAAAACAGGTCCAATTACTTCTCAATTATTAGTGTTTTACTGTCAGCCATTGTTGTTTAAATGTGAAAATAGTGTTTTCAACTGCCCTGAAATATACTAACCTCTCTCTCAATATTTGTTTTTATTGCAGAACTGTCCCAAAAATATTAGGAAGCGTGTGCCTCAGACTCGATTTGCTGAGATGTTTCTACCCAATATTCCAGTGCTCCAGTGGGCAAAGCATTTTAGTCCAGAAGAGTACCAGCGGTTGAGTCACTACGGTGGAGCACACGGCTGGGGAAGTGTCAGTGCCGAAGGTGTGTTGTTTTTGGGTATCTGCTTGAAGTCACTAATCTTCAAAAACTTCAAATTTACCTGCTCAGAGTGTTTTTTTTGTCCAAGGTTTCCGGGTGATATTGCCATTAGTGTGCCATTTACTTTTTGTGCTTGGGTTTTGACAGTATTTTTAGCCAATACAATTATTTACAAAAAACAAAGACCTAGATAAATGTCTGATGCAAAATTTGAAACAGGCTACACAGAATTCACTATAACCAGAAGCAATTAACAGATAGGAACTTAAACTTATTATATAAATAATTCATTTAAAAATATTATAAATATTATCATTTTGGCTACTTTTGACTCCATACTAACGAACTACATTTATTGAATATGCAATTTTTTGTAGTGTTACTTGTATTATCTAATTCCTGTAGGGATTAAAGTAAAATGATACGTCTAACATGAACCATTTCTCTATTTTTGGATTTGTGTCTGTTGTTGTTCACAGTGTTGAACAGCTCACTGGCAATTTTAAATACACCTGCAAATCGGTTGATGTTTGATGACTGGGAGAATAAAGCAAATAGATCTGAGTGTATTCGCTGTGCTGTGGTGGGAAATGGTGGAATACTGAATGGTTCAAGGAAAGGCAAGGAGATCGATGAACATGACTATGTCTTCAGGTGAGGAGGTTGATCATTAAGAGATATTAATATTTATTATGTTGGTGCTCCTCAAAGTGAGGCAAATCTCAGAAAGAAAGTATATGCATGTCTTATGCACATCTTATACTGTTGTCTGAAAGTCTCTGACTGATTTGTATGCTTTTTTAATGGTGTAGTTTTCCTTTAAATCAATGTTTTGGGATATGTTTTAATTATTTAGACTCTTCTCTCTCTAAAAACGAAGGATAATCATGTTTATTAATTAATATCAGAATAATTCTCTTTGGCCTTCCATCTGTAGGGTAAATGGTGCGGCTCTTACAGGGTTTGAGAATGATGTGGGATCCCGGACTTCATTGTACACATTCTCAACCAACACCATGCGAAACTCGATGCGTAGCTATGCTCGCGTAGGCTACAGAGGTCCACCTATATCCAAGGTAAGCATTGTTAAAAGATAAGACTCACTAACTCGACTGTTTGTCAAAATTATTATATTGAGTGAAATTGAGTCCTTTGACTATGATCTGTTCTACGACATACTGATTTTGATTTGACTTTCCTCAGATTTAGAGAAAATGGAGTGTGAAAGTTGATAAAGCAAATACATTTTCTCACTACAGTTTACATTATGCATTTTATTACAGTGTAATCAAGGTATGTCTTCCCTAGAAATGGATCCCATGGTGTTGATAGCACCTTGCTCTAAAAGTTAAACACCCTTTTGTTAAGGGAAGTGTGTTGATGTTGAGTTGGGACGCTGTTTGCTGCTAACTATCTCTTATTTCTGTTTATCTCCATCTGTGTAGGAAACCAGGTACATATTCCTGCCAGACCATGACAGAGATTATATTCTTATGAAGGCGGCTTCCACACACACAGCAATTGATAAAGGCCCTGAGCGCAGCAAAACGTAAATATAATATGTAAATTGACACGTCCAAAGTTCCTTACGCGTATCCTTGATCACTACATCAGATAAAGTCCATCTCTCACGACATCCAACTCTCAGTTTTGATTTTTGTAGATAAGACAATTTTATAATATAGCACATTATATGCACAAATAAGACTCAATTTAATTATAATGCATATCTCTTTCAGACCCCCTTCATACTTTGGTGAAGATGTGACAGTAGAAAAATTCAAAATCTACCACCCAGACTTTATCCGCTACCTCAGAAACAGGTAAGCTTTGCAAACAAACACTAAGGGATAATGTACACTCGGATAGTAGTTATTGCAAAATTAATCCTAGACGGAGAGATCAACTGCACATTATCCTGCTTATTAAAGGACTGCTTCCAAAATACACTCCTTTTAAAAACTTTGGAATCATTTTTTTTAATGTTTCTAAAAGAAGTCTCTGCATTTATTTGTTCAAAAATACTGTAAAAATTATACTGTAAAAAAAACTGTTTTCTGTTTTAATTTAATTTAAAATGTAGTTTATTCCTGTGATTGCAAAGCTGAATTTTCAGTGTCACATGATCATTCTAATATGCTGATTTGCTGCTCAAGAAACATTTCTTATCATTATCAATGTTGAAAACAGTTGTGCTTCCTAATATTTTTCCTAATATAACCCGTGATTTTCAGGACTTTTTGGTGAATAGAGAGTTCAAAAGAACAGTTGAATTTGTGTGAGAACAAAGATCCCACAGAGTAATATGAGAGTGGTCATTATACACAAATATTTGACCACAGATCATCCTGAATTGGTTGGATGATTTAAATGGACTGGATGATCTTTTTTGTTTTGTTGGTCTCCATATGTGTTGAAGTTTAACACTTTCTGTTTTCTCATCAAGGTTCCTGCATTCAAAACTTCTGAAAACTGGCGCAAGAAGAATTTACAGGCCGTCAACAGGAGCAGTGATGCTCCTAGCTGCTATTCATACATGTGACCAGGTTTGTTTGTCTTTTTTTTTAATTGAGATTTTAATTAAATCAAACAGGTTCCTTAAGAATGTGGCCTGCTTTAAAATTAGTAGCAACATCCGCATCCTTTTCTGTCCAATTTTATAAGTGTGTCACAATAGATAATGACATAATGACAATGTTGTACAGATCATTGTACCTAAACTTTTATGTAAACACTTACAATAACTTTACAAGTTTGCCAAAGGCTTAAACACTTCTTAATTACAATTATTTAACATATGCGTAATCTAGATGTGTAGATGTGTTATCTAAACAGAAAGGACAGGTGACCTCGGTTGTGACATACCAAAGATGCACAGCAACAGTATTGCTGTCATAAAACCAACCCAGGCTAATCAAAAAAAGCATTTCAAAATGTTCCTATACATAAAATTAACTGCTGTTTTTGTTCCTTCTTGAACAAATTATGATTGCGGGGCAGATTATCTATTAACAAAGTCTTATTTTCTGCGGTTCCTTGCATAATACTATGTTAGGCCCTCAAAAACGTTTTACCATAGTCCATGATTTGTTTAGAATACATTTTGACATGCAAAACATAACCAGCTCCACATAACCGGCTTTTCTCTGTAGTAAACTTGCTCGGTAGCTCACCTGGTACAGCATTGCGCTAGAGATGCGGCACGATCATGTACAAGTCTGGTAAAACACAAGTCATGATAAAAGCCCAAAGACTAGTAGAAGCAAGCTAAAATTACATGACTGCTTCAGCAACAGACACAAAACCAAACAAAAAAAAAAAACAATGGCAATACTATTAGTTAGGTTTTACTATAGATTCAAAGCCTATTATTATTTTCAAATGATGGCATATTAACCTTTTAACCTTTTTTGTCTGCCAAGAAAGTTAGTAATATGTTGATGTTTGTTTGTTTTATTAACAGGTTGATGCTTACGGTTTCATGACTCCTGACTACACTTTGTATTCAGACCACTACTATGACAAACAGCGACGTTCAGTGCATTTTTATGCCAATCATGACATGCGAATGGAAATGAGATTGTGGCAAGAGCTGCATAATGCCGGACTGATCAATCTCTTCATGCGCCAATAAGCACAAATGGATGGATGCTACACAATGTATTGGGTGTTTCTTATTGTCAGAACTGAAATGGAAAAACCTCTGGTAGGCGTGTGCAGGACAAGCCTGTTATTCTCTCCTCGGTATTATACATATTTGCCTTTTGAAGGACAAGTTCATAATTGTTGTTCAACAAAAATCTACGTGCAGAAGCTACATAGTCAATACTTTGGATTGATTGTCTTTTAAGTCAATTCATGAGAGACAAATGGCTGACTAATGTGTCATAGGGAGAGGCCTTGTAAACATAAATAGTGTTCAGGATTAACTGAATAACTCTTGTGTTCTTGGCTGCTATTTGTTCACACATATTGAGTCATTTCACATCAAGGCCGGGCAGGATGAATCATGGTCTTGCTTTGGGCCACGTACAAAGTTTCTGTAATACATGCCTTAAGACTTCTCAAACGATGGACTGTCATGGCGTGTGAGAAACAGCGCGAGTTTAAAGGATTCAGAGAATCACACTAAGTGAAAAATAATCAACCAAAGAGAATATTTAAATTTTTTTTATTTTTAATCTTTTTTTTTAACATGGTGTGTGAGAGTATAAATGTTTCTAGATGGTCTATTCAAAATGTACTTCAAGAAGGGTTTTCTGTTTTTAAGAGAATTTTTTTATGCCTTAGGCTGTTATGTTTACAGCTTAACAGGTAACACTTTACAGTAAGGTTCAATAGTTAACATTAGTTAACAACATTAGTAAACATGAACTAAGAATGAACAATACTTCTACAGCATTTATTAATCTTAGTTAATGTTAATTTCAGCATTTACTAATGCATTATTAAAATCACAAGTTGTGTTTGTTAACATTAGTTAATGCACAGTGAATTAACATGAATAAACAATGAACAACTGTATTTAACATTAACAAAGATTAATAAATTATGTAATAAATGCATTGTTCATTGTTTGTTCATGTTAGTTAATACATTAACTAATGTTAACAAATGACACCTTATTGTAAAGTATTACCGCTTAACTTTACTTGGAAGCTTTAAAGTGCAATTTCTTATGGTTCACAAGCGGTTTGAATCAAAATGTGAATTTCTTTTGTGATTTATTTGATCCTGCTAATGCTATGGTCTGTTTGGTCACTTGATGCTATCTCTTGATTGTATTTAACAAAGTGTTTACCAAATAATTTAACTGCTATGTTCACTCTGGGCAAATTAACTGGTTTAGAGATTCACCACACTCCTGGTTAGAGTTCAAAAATCATTCCACTTTTATAAAACAGTTAAGGATTTTTGGAAACAGATGCGAGTAACAAAAACTGAAAGATGGTCCTACAGCAAGGGTGTATTTTAAGCTCATAATAAATCCTTTGAAGTGGTGTTGTTGATTTATAAATGATATGCCTCCATTTTGTCTCAGAATGCTGTGGATATGGTTTTAGTTATAGTATGGAAATCAATTCTATACAGTTTGGTTTAAAAAGAACTTGAACTTAAAAGTAACCTTAAAAGTGTTTAGAGCGAAATCTAAGAGATAGATACATAGTCTAACTCCCAGTATGCTGGTATTGTTTTAATTTTCATTGACTCCATGATATTTACGTTTCTGTGTACCTGTGGGGTGAACTGATATAATGTCAGTTTGCTTTATGGAGCTAAATATTTGCACCAGTTTATAGCACTGTACTTTCAGTTAATGGGCTTAATTATACTATCATTTCCTTAAGGAATATTTGATCACATCTACAGTGGGGAAAAAAATTATTTGATCCTCTGCTGATTTTGTACGTTTGCCCACTGACAAAGAAATGATCAGTCTATAATTTTAATGGTAGGTTTATTTTAACAGTGAGAAACAGAATAACAACAAAAAAATCCAGAAAAACGCATTTCAAAAAAATTGATTTGCATTTTAATGAGTGAAATAAGTATTTGATTCTCTATCAGTCAGCAAGATTTCTGGCTCCCAGGTGTCTTTTATACAGGTAAGGAGCTGAGATTAGGAGCACTCTCTTAAAGGGAGTGTTCCTAATCTCAGTTTGTTACCTGTATAAAAGACACCTGTCCACAGAAGCAATCAATAAATCAGATTCCAAACTCTCCACCATGGCTAAAACCAAAGAGCTGTCCAAGGATGTCAGGGACAAGATTGTAGACCTACACAAGGCTGGAATGGGCTACAAGACCATTGCCAAGCAGCTTGGTGAGAAGGCGACAACAGTTGATGCAATTATTTGCAAGTGGAAGAAACACAAAATAACTGTCAATCTTCCCGGACTGGGGCTCCATGCAAGATCTCACCTCGTGGAGTTTCAGTGATCATGAGAACGGTGAGGAATCAGACCAGAACTACATGGGAGGATCTTGTCAATGATCTCGAGGCAGCTGGGACCATAGTTACCAAGAAAACAATTGTTAACACACTACGCCGTGAAGGACTGAAATCCTGCAGCGCCCGCAAGGTCCCCCTGCTCAAGAAAGCACATGTACAGGCCCGTCTGAAGCTTGCCAATATCTGAATGATTCAGAGGAGAACTGGGTGAAAGTGTTGTGGTCAGATGAGACCAAAATCGAGCTCTTTGGCATCAACTCAACTCGCCGTGTTTGGAGGAGGAGGAATGCTGCCTATGACCCCAAGAACACCATCCCCAACTACAAGAAACATCTGACCTCTGTGATTGCCAACAAGGGTTTGCCACCAAGTACTATGTAATGTTTTGCGAAGGGGTCAAATATTTATTTCACTCATTAAAATGCAAATCAATTTATAACTTTTTTGAAATGTGTTTTTCTGGATTTTTTTGTTATTCTGTCTCTCACTGTTCAAATAAACCTACCATTAAAATTATAGACTGATCATTTCTTTGTCAATGGGCAAACGTACAAAATCAGCAATTTTTTTCCCCCACTGTAAGATAAATACAGTTTGAGGGTGCAATGTACAATAATATCCCTAAACCACCTGTCAGGCCATAAATCAATACTTCATCTAGATTTTAATATATTTTACATTTAAGGAAAACAGAAATATGCATATATGCTCTAAAAAATAAAGGTTCCAAAAGGGTGCTTTCACAGTGATGCCATACAGAACCGTTTTAGTTCCCCAAAGAATGTATCAGTGAACAGTTCTTAGCAGAACCATTTTTATTAGTGTGAAGAACATTTTAACCTTTTTTCACTATAAAGAACCTTTTTTGTGCAAAGTATAATTCCATGGATACTTAAGGTTCATAATGGAACCATAAATGAGCTCAACATCATGGTTCTGGGTAAGTAGGCCTATAGTGTGTCAACATGTCATACATTTGTCATTTAAGCAGTCCTGCCAACGTTTGAGTTCAACTTGTGAGAATTCACAAGTCCCAGTGTTCAAGAATCGGTGAGTCATGCGTTTTAAATATCAATAAAAGAGAAAAATAATTTTTAACGATGACAAACAATATTCTAAAGGCTATTGCAAGGGTTGCTCATAAACTAGAATTCAAAATCACAAGTTGCAACTTGTGATTTGCAGTTCCTGCCATCTAGTGTTGAATGTTCGCAGTTGCAGCCTTATTTGTCATATATATATAAATAAGGTGTACACACCTCAGTTTTGTGCGCTGTCTGTGTAATTAATGGTTGAACTATAAGACCTGAACACGGAGGCACTGAATGTGGTTTGTTTACCTCTGAGTTCGAGACGTCCATCTCTATCTGTGTCTGCTGACTCCATAATGGCCTGTGTATCTTCACCTGACAGGGGCGCCTGGGGCACAGAGCATGCACAAAATATATCCGAGAAAGGTGTTGTTCAGCCAGAGATGAGGACTGGATGCACAAACAGACTAACAATGTAAAGGTGGGCTGTGAATGCTTACGACATTACAGTCTTGTGATGAATTTCACACTGTTAAATGACAGAGTGTGGGTGAGGTGTTTCTCTGCTGCTATCTTTATCTATTGACACTCACTGTTCACTGTTGTCTGTATTCAGAAACTGAAAGTTATTTTTAATAGACTCCTTCTGCCCCTTTGAGGATTTAAACTCTGTCATGAACTCTAGAAACCTACTGTAGCTCTCTGGTGAGAGAGGAAAGTTCCCCATTTCATAGCTTGAAGATACTTTATGCTTGTGAAAACTTTTTTTGCAAGCGTTACATACATCTTAATTTGAAGCTGCGGTTACATGGACATGCAATGAGTCAAACAAAAAAGAAACTTTTTTTTTTTTTTTTTTAAATGTTGGAATTACACCATTTGACACCATTGATAATGTATTATCATTTAATTTATCATATATTTTTGACAGGCAATTGTGCATATCAGAGCACCGCCCGTAAGACCTAAAAAATAATTTTGATTCAGAAACTGGAAGTGTATTCAAGACTGCAATTTTAAATATGGATACAAAAAAAAAATGTCCACAGCATATTATCAGTTTCAATAAAGGCACTGTCTAGTAAATAGTATACTTATAATGCAGTGAATTTTTACCTTGTTGCCTCTTCTGGAATTTTATCACTGTCTTTCTCACTCAGATTCACCATCATGCCCAGAGCAACTTCATCTGCAGTCCAAAGACATCTGCTATGTCAGCTGAAAGTTATTTGGAAGTTTCAGTAGGTTGGTATCAAAATAGATGTAAAGCAACATTTTAGCTCCAGTAACCCTCTCTACATGCTTGTGTAAGCATAAAGTCTTTAATAATAATGACTGATGCAGAGATGTTATCATGTATAAATGAGTGTTTGCAGGACGGATGCAGGATGTTTTAATAACTGTAATGATCATTAACTCTCACCATTTGAATAATAAGGGAAATGAAGTCTTGAGTCTATGGCTCTTCTGAGAGGCAGCATCTTACTTCCCCAAAGGCATGATTTGCAATATGACTCATGTGAATGAAGCAAAAGTATGGCCTTAAAAGACCTGGTTGGAGACCTGACAGAAAAAGCATTGTCGTTCTTGTTTTACCACCAATAACCTGTGAATTTATGCAATTACAGACTGTTCTTTGATAATCTTCCATCATTTATGTCCTCTCTGTATCTTAAAGGAATAGTTCACCCAAAAATAAACATTTACTAAAAATATACTCACCCTCAGGCTATCCAAGATGTAGATGAGTTTGTTTCTTCATCGTAAAAGATTTGGATAAATTTAGCATTACATCACTCGCTCACCAGTGGATCCTCTGCAATGAATGGGTGCCGTCAGAATGAGAGTTCAAACAGCTGATAAAAACATAAGTAAACTCCAGTCCATCCGTTAATGTCTTGTGAAGCAAAAAGGCGGTTTCTTTTTTGTTTTTGTTTTTTTGTTATAAATCTGTTATTAAGATGTTTATAATTTTAAACTGCTGCTTCCAGCTGAATAGAGTCCTCTATCCATAAAATTGCTTTCTTCAATAAAAATGTTATCTAGTCTGAATCAGGAGAGAAATATGCACAGATCAAGCACCGTTTTACATGTTCTAAAGAAAAACATCAGCCAGAAGCAACAATTTAAAATTAAAATGCCTTAGTGATGGATTTGTTTCTTACAAACATGAAAAACAAACTCATTTGCGTCTTGGGTGGCCAGAGAGAGAGAGTACATTTTAAGCAAATTTTCATTTTTTGGGTGATTTATTCCTTTAACTGTACTCTGCCAGCAGATCTCTATTTTTGGCCTGAGATTAATACAACAGCAGCTGTTATTTGTATTGGAAATGTGCCTAAAATAAGCAGTAAATGATTTTACTTGCTATTTATAGTCAGTTACAAAGAATGAGGAGTCTTATTCTTTGTCATATTTGTGGTGTTATGCAATGTGTGTTACATAATAGAGCTATAATCAGTAACAAGCATATATTAGCCTTTAGATGATTCGTACTGTATGTCTTATGCACATTCTTTCTCTTCTCTTTGTTTTTTGTTTTTCTCTCCCATTCAGAAGTTGAATTCCCCCAGTCTCTTAGTAGTATTGACATGGCAGAACACGAGAGTCTGTGCAAATACAAATGGAGCTGATTTAGTGGCTGTGTTTTGCTCTCTCGCGTTTCGCCCCCGGCTCTAGACTTCAGAAGTGACAGCTCTGATAGCTGTTCACACACATACACCTTGATGTGAGTTAGGTTGTGCTCCTGTGTATAATCACTTTACTGTGTGTCCAGCTTTTGGTTGGCTGTTGCAGTCGGTTAAGGAAGAAGCATGTAATCGAGTTAGATGGCTGTTTGCCACACAGTCAAGTGGATCAGAACAGAAGAGGGAAGATGACAAATGGGGAGAAAGGCTAAAGAACACTTGGGGGGCTTTCTGGTTTAAATTAAGCATCCTAAGACACGGCAATTTATTATGTAAGCTGTTATGACTCACGACACAAAGATGCATCATGAAAGAAATGAAATTTCTCCTTTTAGAAATTTATTTATGCCTCATAATGAAAAACACAGCATTTGTCATAGCTGTCACAATATGCAATTTAATCACACGTCATGTTGTACCATCAAAACTGGTTTTAAAAAAGAAATGCATGTGTGTGTTTAAATGCATATCCTGACTGGCCTCCTCCTGATGTTCTCTCTGAGAGATGTTCTCTCTCTATAATCTGCAGAAGCTCTCAGATCAAACTCAGCTTTGCTCAGATGGCCACGAGCACACCAGAGATTCTCAGAGAGGCTTTCAAACCTCTTGAGCAACTCATAATTTATATCTGAGAGCTCCAGCAGAGCAGAATTTCAAAAGTATGTAGTCATTACACCTATTGAGAGCCTTTTCATTAAAAATATCACCACGTCTTTTCTTCTGTGTAGAAAATATTGCACGCAGTGTTACAATTTTGCAATAATGTTGTCTGTAATTGGCAATTCTTGACCCTCTTTGCTTTAAAATGTCGGATAATGCACTAATCAAGCGTAATGGACTTGATTGTGAGAGACAGCTAAGCCCTCACAGGATTGGCAGTCGGTACAACTTTCTAGAACAATCGAGTTGCACTGTCTAAACTGGAGGCGAGCGGCGCGACAAGACAAACAACAATAGAACCCATTATAATCAGTGATGCTGTCTACACTGGATGCGGCGCGACACGACAAATCCCCGACAGTAAACTGATGCCTCGTTCTATTTATTATGTACCCAACTGACACAAAGTATAAATAATTTGCAGAGGTCACTTTGTCGCACCCAGTGTATACAGCCAACCAGCACGGTGCGCTGCGACACGACTGTTGTCGCATCCGGTGTAGACGTGGTGTTTATTAGCTGCTCTCAAAGCAAATCAGTCCTTCTCTTAATGCTTGCTTCTACGGTAATGACAGCAAAAAAATAAATAAAAGCACTTTTACTGAAGGCTACTCTCTTTAATCACCACAGGCTCCAGAAATTTGAGATATGTTTTCAATAAATATTGGAATCTCAGTCTGTTTGTACACAATTATGAGTGTTGAGTCCTCTCTTTGTAGATGTGTGCAATAATTGTTGTACTATATGGTTGAGGTCTTGGAAAAGTTTGGTATTGGTAGATTTGTTAATGACTTTGAACTTCTTATACCAAGGTTGCATTTATTTCATTATAAATACAGTAATATTCACAAGAAAGATTTCTTATTATTATCATCAATGTTGAAAACATTTGTGCTGCTTAAAATTTTTTGTGGAAACTGTACCTTTCTGTTGAGTTTCTTTGATAAATACACTGTAAAAAATGTCCGTGATTTTAACGGTAAAAAACTGTGAAAATGACACAGTAAAAACCTGTTAAATGGTTAACGGTAAGTTCCTGTAAAATTTACAGGGAAAAACCGTAAACTGACGTTCCCAGAATTCCTTGTGCTGCATTTCAAATTTTGTTTGAATTTGATGTTTTTTCTTTGAAATAACTATGTTTCTTATTTTTTTCTCTTTTTTCGTTTATTAGGGTTGTATGTTACATCTAATGTTGTTAAATTAATGTTTATTGCATATTTCAGTTTGAGTCTCACCATGATGATGTTTAGTGCTTGTATGAATGACACTGTGCACCTTCTATATATGTTACTATTTAAAAGCTGCTTGTGATGGGCTTTGGCTCATCATGTGACTTTCTCATCACCACCTGCATTTGGTGGTTATCAATGTATTTCAAAGGTACAAAACAGATGTCAGTACTTCAATAGGTTGGTATATTAACATTATATCAGTTAATGAAATTACAGTATTTAACTGTAAATTTAAGTTAAAACCTAAAATGTTCTTACCGTATTTTTTTACGGTAGAATTCCGGCACCCACAGGTGCCGTTTTTTTTTACCGTAAATTTTACAGAATTTTTTTTTACTGTGTAGAAACAACAGCATTTATTTGAAATATATATATATATATTTAGTAAAGAAGCCTTTAATATTTTTATATGTAAAACTTTTTACTTTTGATCATTTTAATGCATCTTTACTGAATAAAAAAAAAAAAATTATAAAATCTTCCTGACCCCAAACTTTTGAATGGAAGTGTGTAAAAGAGCACAACAGTATTACCATTTGATGCCATTACGTACCATAGTACAGCCAAAGTATTTTTGTAATGGTACTGTATGTGGTGCACCTCCATGTGATGAAAAGTTTTCAAAGCCAACAAGAAATATTTACATTCATAATACATATTTTGGTCTTATTTTAAATGATTTATGTCGGTTTCGATTTTCATTTTACATGTTAACTGACTGAATTCATTGTGTCACTTATATTATCACTTCACTGTTATGCATTTAGCTCTCAGAAATATGCATCTATTATACTAATTAGCTTTGTAAGACTATAAATGGTACGCTCATTTCATGAGAACATAAAGAAATTAGCATGGCAACAGTCTGCTTAATGCAGTATCAAGGCACAGTGATGGTATCCAATCCAATGGAAATACTGTGGTATTTAATAAAACACCAAGACGATAAACAGTAAAGACATTTTTTTCACAGCTTGTTTTGCTGATATTTTTCAAGGGTGCCAATGAAGGACACTGTATATATAGGCCTAAGCTCATGTGGGTGTTATTAGTGTGTGTTGTGTTAATGAAAGTTGTGAGTTAAGCTTTGTGTTAAGGTTAAGCCCTTCAGCTCATGTGAATGGTTCAGAAGAGGCTAATGTTGTGTTTAATTGTTTGAGCTCAAGTCTAATTATTTGATGTTAACATTATTCAGAGATTATGGCTCCCTGGTGGAGACTTAACTTCTGAAGGCATTTGTTGGTGGTTGAGGCTATTTAGTCTGCTCTGGATATTTAAGACCATACTGGACTCTCAGATCAATTAAGAAACATCTGCTCTTTTCCCCTTGTGTGGTATTATTTACATCTGATTCTAAACTCGGGGTCATGTAGCTAAAATGTTCATGATTCAGTATAGTCTAATGCTTTGGTATGTTTCATGGGATACCTGATAAATCTCTTGTGGATAAACTATGCTCACACTTCCTCTTGCCTTCACTCTTGGTCTCTCCCACTTATACACTGTTAATATCTCAGTCAATGTGACTAGCCAGTAACTAATGTAATTTTGGAGGGAAGTCTCCTGTCTGAGCACCCTTTAAGAGGTTGTGTTTCAGCTCCAATGCACTCATAGCCAGAATGATTATTTAGATAACAAGTAAATGCACACACTATGCATTTGTGCACCAACAGTTGTATCAGTTTCTCATGAGCTTAAAAACTTTTTATCTAAATTCCCAGATGATTGAAAATAGTTTTGTAAAAAAATAAAAATAAATAAAAATTAAAAATTAAAAAAAAAACTAGTAGTGAATGTATGTACACTGCTATTCAAAAGTGTAGGGTCAGTAAGATATATATATATATATATTTTTTTTTAGGGAAGTCTCTTGAAACCTCATTTCCACCGCTGGATAAAAATATGCAGCAAAAATTCAGACTTCTTTAGAATTGTGAGATATAACATACATATATATATATATATATATATATATATATATATATTAGTGCTGTCAAACGATTAATCGCGAGTAATCGCATCGCAAATAAAAGTTTTTGTTTACATAATATATGTGTGTTTATTGTGTATATTAATTATGTATATATAAAGACACACACACACACACACAGCATATATTTTGAAAATATTTACATGTATTTACATGTATATATTTATATTCATATAAATTATATCATATATAAATACTTAATATATAAACGTAACATATTTTTCTTAAATATATACATGCATGTGTGTGTATTTATATATACATAATAAATATATACAGTACACACATATTATGTAAACAAAAACTTTTATTTTGGATGCGATTAATCGCGAGTAATCGTTTGACAGCACTAATACATAATATATATGTGTGTGTGTGTGTGTGTGTGTGTGTGTGTGTGTGTATGTATGTATGTATATGTGTGTTTGTGACATTAATTGTCGGTGAGATCAGACAATATACTGTATATAATTTTTTGATCATGTTTGTGACATTCATCATTGGTGCTGGCTTGAATCCAGTATTGGTCATGTCCTGATCCCATTCCTCCTCTCTCTTGCTCCATTTTCATGTTTCTATTCTAGTGTCCTCTACATAAAAAGGCACAAAGACTAAAAAAGAGAGGGGAAAAAAGCATAGCAACTCATGGATTTCTGTTTTTCACCTGCAGGCATGTGAACAGAAGCAGATTTCAGCAGTGCGTGTGAGTATGAGAAAAGTGGGAGAGTGAAAAAAGAAAGGTGCTTTTAACATTCATCTCAGCACTGTATGAACACACTCGCCATCTACAGCGTTTCCACGGCAAACCTGACAGAGTGACATGTTGTCTCAGACAAACCAAATGCTTGACATTATGACTCTAGCCTCTGAACCAGCTTCCTGTTAGGACAACCAAACACAGTGTAAGGACATACGCGTTCATGTGTCTTCTGATTTGGAAACAGGACATAGTCTTTGAAGGTGAAAGCTGCTGAAGTGTATTGACTTTGATGATACTATATCTTTTATCTTGTTCTATACTTATTGTAAGACTCTGTGCCTTTGTTGTTTTCAAAGATCTGTTGTGTTTTTCCAAAAGTAAAACCTATTTTTATTGTTTTTTTGTTTTTTTTTTTAGTTTTTGACCATTTAAATTCTTAATATATTTTCAAATGTAATTTATTCCTGTGATGCAAAGCTGAATTTTCATCAGCCGTTACTCCAGTCTTCAGTGTCACATGATTCTTCTGGAACCATTTTATGCTAATTTCTTCATATATATGTATGTATATGTGTGTGTGTGTATATATATAAAGCAATCAAAACCAACAAAAGAGCAATACATATTAAACTATATAGGACACATATATATTTTGTTATTTTAATAATTTAATTTTAATTCAAAATATTTAAAAGAAAAATAAATAGGCCTATATTATTGTAGCCATTGCACAAATTTTTCTGTGTAGACTTCCACACAGTTTGACCAAACATACCCGTATTTCTTTTAAAAAGTGAAGATGTCAAGTCATTAATTGCTGTGATTAAATTTTGGGAATAGTTTAATGATATCAAATTTTTCCAAGTATCATGGTTATTCACATATGTAATCAGATATTTGTTTAGATTTATGAATTTCACAAAAAATGCTACAGCATTAGAGAAATCATAAATATTCAATAAATAATTACTGTTGCAGTTAAATATTAATCAGAATAAGCAATTCTTCCTCCAAGGTATTCATTATTTATACTGCGGACTGCCTGGCAACGTAACAACTTGGCGCAATAATATACCTGTAGAGTTCAATTAATGTAAAGATTGCTTGCGTTCATTGGCTGTTGTACGTCAGCTTCAAACGTGGTTCATCCAATCACATTTCACAGTCGAAAATATCAATCTAGCAATTATGCAAAAATACAGGTGTTTGCCCATGACTCTCATTATTATAAAGTCGTGACCCATCAAACAGTTCCGCGAATTGTAATGCACCATAAAAGAAGCGTTTTATTTCTTGGTCAAATGTTAGCGTCAGTCGCCGCTGCGCTTGTGGCGCACTCTCCTCCGCTCAGCGGATTCCAGCAGAAGCAGTCCGCCTGAGATTCTGTGGAGGAATCGAGGTGAGCATGATGGCGCTGTGTCGTTCAGCACTGAACAGCTCCCGTCGGGCTTTTTAACAAACACTTTCATTTGAGCTTAAATCAATCAATTAAAACGAAAGCCAGAATTCGCCTTGGGTTTTCTTCTTCAGTCGGAACGCAAGGAATGCTCCGCAGGACGCTCGCTTCATTTGGTGCAGAGAAGCAGCAGACCCCACCGCAGAGACCCTCTCTACGAGAATGACCAGAGAAGATTCAATTGAACACGGCTTGCGGTGAGACCCATCCATAAGATAATGCACTGCATAACCAGTGGATTTTCTGGCTATCCCCCTGTTTTGGCTCTATAACATGGAGGAGCGAGAAAATGACATGTTTGAACAGAAAATAAACTCTTTTATTTAACATCAGAGACATCGTTACTGGACTTCACGTTATCTTCAGCATGTCAGGGACTGTAACACTGCTGGTCATGTCTGCGTCGTTTTTCAACCCTAGTTTTGCGCTGAGCTCTCATTTTGACTCAGGTAGGCTTTTTTAGATATGCATCTGTATTTTATGTTAGTGTGATGTCACATCGCATTTTTCAATAAAAAACCCGCTTCTGTTATGATGCGCAAAATGCTCCTCTCAGCAGCATATGAAGAATGAGATCTTCTGTTAGAAGCGGTTTGAATGATTTTGTATTACAGTTGTACGGGGAAATACTCTTAAACTGCTCATTTTATTGTTTTTTAACGATCTATATAAGATTGTCGTCTTATTTCAGTTTATAAGCCATAGGTGAAAGCAAACAAAATGACTTAATTTGCCTCTCCACACGTCCATTGACTCGCATGCCAAAGGTGAGAGGTGGAGGTGTTAGACTGTGTGATTGATGCACAGGTAGCCATTTCTGATTGGACAAGCAGGACACTATCAACCTCCAGGGAGGTGTGTGTGTGTGTGTGTGTGTGTGTGTGTGTGTGTGTGTGTGTGTAGTGAGCAGCTAATTAAGAATATAATGACTGGTAAATGACAAAGTCAATTAAATGAATTAATGGGTAGTTTAAGACAGGTACAAACAGATATAGAGTCTTATTTAAAATTGCACTCAAAAACAAAGATTTGCATAAAGCATCTTCAATATACTTATATCATGAAAATTCTGCCATTATTTACTCACCTTCATAAGATGGAACGCTGCAGAAATTGAGTAAAGCCACATCAAATAGCTGCAAAAAAGAAAATAATGGCCTGAAATTGTTCATGACTTTTATTTAGGGTGAATCCAGGTAAAGTGGGACACTTATTGATCAGTTGTTGTTTTAAATAAGATTTTTAACTAAGATGAAAAATTTAAAATGACTCCAGAAAAATGTGGTATGGAAACTATTTTCATTCAGTAATTGCTAGTAAATATCACAAACAGTTAAATGGAAATGGCAAATAACACATTGAATTAGACATGAAATTTGAAGTTGAAAAACTAAAAAAAAAAGTATTTTCTTGTAAAATTTACTAGAATAATCTTATTTACAACAAAAAAAAAAATCACTTTTTACAATGTAATGCTGAAATGTAATGAAAGAATATGCAATAAACATGTTTGATTATCCTTAAGTTTACCACTTTACCAATTAGCACTTAACTTATATATATTTTTTTTTAAATGAAACAAAAGAAAATACATAATAAAATATCAGATGACATTAACTGAAGCTCCATTACAACCCCTCACATTGTTCTAAACCTGTATTTTATTTATTTTTTATTTATTTTATGAGTGAAGAATCCTCAGAATAGGAAATTGTCCATTTAACAACAGTTTATATTCTGTCAGGCTCCAGAAAGGGCAAAAAACATTGTGGAATTGTTCATATGACTCTTGAAGGTCTTCTGGAGTCATACAATAGTTTTGTGAGAAGACTTGAATGTCTTCTTTTTTTTTTTTTTTTTCTAAAAATCTTGCCCTCCCTTAGTTGTCAGATCAGTTTCTGTCTAGAAAAGGCGTATGATAAAGTTTGACATCAGTGATGTTCATTCGTGAGACATTTGACGTCATTGACATCCAACCTGATATGACACTTCATAAGGCACCACATTTGATCCTCACACAAAGCTGTACTTTTCTGTTCCGCTATAAAAAATAACAGCATATGGGTTTGGAACAACGTGAAGTCGAGTAAATAATGATGCAATTTTTGGTTGAACTATCCCTTTAAAGCCTCCCTATGGCGTGAAAATGAGCCATCGTGTGGGTTGCTGCCAGTGGTGAATGGTATTCCCTCCTTTCTAAATTAGGACTCAGCTGTGTGTTTGTTGCCTCCTCACATGGTTCCTATGGTTACCAAAAGGGTCTGCAGATTTGGATTTAGGAATCTAAGCAGTGATTCAATTTCTCTGCATTTTTATTATTACCTTTTATGAGATATACTGCTATTCGAACTATATCGAAGCCTCTTTTCAGTATTCGTACACCATGTTCCAAATTGACTTTCACAAATTGGAATTTCCATGTTTTACAGTTTCAATTTGTAGTCGCAGACCTCTTCCCCTCCTCCGAATTTAATTATGTCCATCAGTGGTGATGAAGAGGGGAACAAGGTCTATCTGTCAAAGTGATGAATGGAAGTAGGACTCATCCTGGAGAGTCTGGGAATGATTAGAGGGAGATAAAAGAAACAGAATCTTGTAGTCCTGCTGGGCTTGTTTCAGACCAGGATACTGAAGCGTGATTCAAATTGATTCATTTGTGTTTTCTTGCATATTCTGGTGCAGAAATAATTTTTCACTCCGAAACTGCTAGTAAATTTCACAAACCAATCAAGAAATGGTGAATAACACATTGAATTAAAGGAATAGTTCACCCAAAAATGAAAATTCTGTCATTAATTTCTCACTCTCATGTCGTTACAAACCTGTAAGACTGTCATTCATCTTCGGAACACAAATTGAGATATTTTTGATGAAATCCAAGAGCTTTCTGACCCTGACACGTTCAAGGTCCAGAAACGTATAAGGACATTGTTAAAATAGTCCATGTGACATCAGAGGTTCAACCGTAATTTTATAAAGCTACGAGAATAGTTTTTGTGCGCAAAGAAAACAAAAATGACTTTATTCATCTATTTCTTCTCTTCCGTGTCAGAATTTGATGCACATTCACGACATTACCACGACAAATGCATGTGCATTTCTCTATTTGCAAACAAGCCACAGCGCATTAACATCATTTTAACGTCAGAACGCCGGCTCCACACCCATGCATCATGGTACTTGCGTGAAGGCGCAGAGTAGAATGACACAGAAGAGAAGAAATTGTTGAATAAAGTCATTATTTTTGTTTTCTTTGCGCACAAAATGTATTCTCGTAGCTTCATAAAATTAACAGTTGAACCACTGATATCACATGGACTATTTTAACAATGTCCTTACTACATTTTTGGGCCTTGAACATGTCAGTTCCGTTGCTGTCTATGCAGGGTCAGAAAGCTCTCGGATTTCATCAAAAATATCTTAATTTGTATTCTGAAGATGAACTGAAGGTCTTAGGGGTTTGGAACGACATGAGGCTGAGTAATTAATGGCAGAATTTTCAATTTTGTGTGAACCATCCCTTTAAATATGAAATTAATTAGTAGTAATGATTGTGAAGTTCGAAAATAATTAATTTTTTACAGTGTATCACCTTTCTCTAGAAACATAATTTTGTGTGTTTAAAATGCAAACGTTGTCACACTTCAGGCTGAAATTTAGGGACAAATTCTGGGAAATCTTCTTTTACCCCATCATTTGCATTTTAATTGCCTTTTAATTTTTGTTTAGCTAGAAGGTGAATGACTCATGATGACTTGGTAAGTCAGCAGTTATGACCATGAATTATGGTGATGTAGCGCCGAGCATCATTACAGCTGGATTTTCTTAATGGAGTCTAAAATTAGTGGCTGTTACAGATAATTAAAACAAAACTGTTAACTTTTTAAATGGGTCCAGAACAGCATGGCTCTAGTTAGACAATTGTTCCTGAGGTTATGTTGAAATTTACTTCTTAGTGGTATAGAAACTGAAACGATAGAGAGGCTTGGCAATTGTAATGATGACATCATCTTTCTGGAAGCAGTGTTTGTTGGGTAATTGCTGGTGGTGTTGGCGGCCATCCCATGCCAGCCTCCAGAGCTCAAGTTTCCTGACCGCCAGACAATCAGACTGTCCTGTAGCACTGGGCTCTTCCTAAAAGACCAATTGCTGTTTATTCCCCTCCTGTGAATTTCGCGCACAGGATCTGACAGAAGGATCGGTAAGAACATGTTACAATGGATTATAGTAGATTATACGCACATTGAGATGTGCTAGTGGAGAAACAGGGAAAGACGAAATATGACATAATGAGATTTTGTAACCATCGACAAATTCTTCAAACCGTCCGAAAGAAAGTTTGTATAAGATGTGTCTGGTTGAGATTGAGAAGAGAGGATATTTTGTGCTCAGATGTGTTTATGAAGGACATAGCGGTTACATGATGCACAAGTAATGGTGAAGGGCAGTGAAAAGGCATCGGGTGTAATGTAAACAAGCTGGTGAGAGGTGAGTGGCACTATGGTTTATATGCAATTTTGATTTATGGTTTACTGGATTTAGTGAGTAGAGAATTTGAATATATATTGTTTGAAATGTTGGTGTTTTTTGATAGAACGTAATACTTTTATTCAGCTAGAATACATTAAATTCATAAAACGTGACAAAGACATTTATAATGTTAGGATTTCTATTTTAAATAAATGCTGTTCTTTTCGGCTTTATATTCATCAAAGAATGCTGAAAAAAATGCATCACAGTTTCCTCAAAAATAACTGTTTTGATCATTGATAAAAATACATTTTTCTTGATTTTCTTGTTTGTTCTGAAGGATTATGTGACACCGAAAACTGGAGTAATGGCTGCTGAAAATTCAGCATTGCCATCACAGGAATAAATGATAATTGAAAACAGCTTAAATGTAAAATATTTTACAATATCACTGTTTTTATTGTATTTTTGATTAATTAAATGCAGCCTTGGTGAGCATAATAGACTTCTTTCAAAAATATTAAAACATCTCAATAACTCTGAACATTTGAACAGTACTATACAGTTCATTTCACAGGCTTGAGGTCTGGGCTTTGTGCACTGGAGAATTCTGATGCTGGAACATGAGATGTATGCCTCATTTTTGCATTTTTTGTTCTTTTAATGTTGGACTATATGAGTTGTTGTATGGCTGTTTACTTGACTTTATGTACCTATTCGTTATACATGTAGTTGAAAAAGCCAAAGGCATTAATTATAAGGGGGTGTCCACATGCTTCAGCAAGCTCTCTGTTATTTTCATGATACATTTGCTCCCATCAGTTCTATTCTAAGTAAAGCTCTCAACGCCTACTCTTTGGCTTCAAGCACTGTCGTTTGTTCCTTCAGGTTCAGTTACAAACAAGCTGCCATGATTGGTGCTAATGGCCTGTGCCATTGCATTTGTGCATGTGTGTGTTTTTGTAGTAAGAGAATACGAGTATGTAGGAGTGCAGGAGATGGTGGAAGATAATCGATCCTGATGGAAAGAAGAAGTCTAGTGCAGCTAGAAAAGAGCAGTCCATCATCTCTCTCCTCTCCAAAAAATATGGCATCTGCTAATAGATGCCACTCCCAGTGATGGAGTCTGAATGATATTATTTTCTTGCTCTTTGTATTGAACTCTTTATTGATTAAGGCTCATCATAATGGATATGATTACAGCCAATATTGGTTGTGTTGTTTTGGCTTTTACATACTGTTGACAGTCTATGTCAGTCCAGTGCAATGTTATAAATGCTAATTAAAAATAAGAGGTATGTTTGCTTTGACTCAGGAAATTCATTGGAAAAACAACAGAAGTATGCATGGGAGAATTTCCTAATCTGCTTGTTGTGTGTGTGTGTGTGTGTGTTTCCAGTAAATTTGAATGCTTTTCCTGCACTATCAAACTATATTATCAAAGCTTTGCGAAAACAAGGCCAAGTGCAAGACTATTTCAGGGACCTGCAATAATGCCCAAAGTGGAGCTATTCAGTGTGAGAGAAAAGGAAGATTGTGACCTAGAACAGCACTGAAGTACCCAAGTTTTTTTTCCCTTTGAGATGCAGTATAATCTCAAAAAAGAATAAAAAAGTGAAAGTGGCATAGCCATTAATCACTTTTCAGCCATTTTATAGCCAGAAGCTTCATTTAAAAAGTCACTGATGAATCATATGATGATGGGTGACTCTTAAGACAACTTTGGACTTGATATTTGATATCAACAGATTTTTTTTTAATTATTTTAAATTTTTTAAATAAGATATATATTTTTTTCTATTTATTTATTTTTTTCATAACAATTAAAAATAATTCAAATAAGTAGATTATAACAAAAAAAATTATCAGTTGAGTGTTCGGTAACACTTTATAATAACTGCACACTATGAATCATTAGTTAAGCATTAAGAAATAGTCAATTCATCCTTTTATAAAGCATTGTTCCAACATTAATAGGCATTAGTAAGCAGTTTAAAAATACAGCTATAAATATTTTGTTCTTGAGCATATCTGTAGTGTTTAATAATTGTATTTTCATACTTTATTAACAATCAATTTATCATTTCTAAATTATTGCGTTATTTACAAACCAGTTATTTAGGAGCCATTAGTGGTTCATAAGATCATTTAGAAAGTGTGAGTAAATGATTAATAAACTATTTAAATGTACATTTCTAAATCTTATTATTTAGACACATGATAATAGTTGCTCAGTTTGTTAATAAATGCTTTATTAACACCTATTCCTGCTGTAATTTCATGATTAAGTCAGGTAGTTGTAAAACATTTAGTAGTTGCCAGCCATCAATTTTTGTGAGTTCATCTAAAGTGAGGACTATTTATACCTTGTAAAGCATTTACAAAGGAGACTTAAAGGCTCATTTATCTTCCAAACAGAAAAGTTAAACAAACACATAACACAGAAGGACACAGAACACTGTTTCAAAAAATGAATTTGTACAACTTGATAAAAAATAAAGAAAAATAAACCTCTGCAATTTCATAGAAAAAATAAAAAATAAAAATTCAAGTGTACCGTTGTACAGTTTCATAGTTTTTGCATCTTGAAATAAATATTTCTGAATTCTGTATCCCTCTGTGTTGTGTTTGTTTTTTTTGTTTTTTTCTGTTAGGAAGATAACTGAGCCTTTAAATCTCCTTTGTAATAGATATGCTTATAAATCAAGAACAAGGCATTTATAGCTGTATTTATAAACTGCTTACTAATGACTATTAATGTTGGGACAATGCTTTATAAAGGATGAACTGACTATTTACTAATGCTTACCTAATGATTCATAGTGTGCAGTTATTATAAAGTGTTACCGAGTGTTCGGTTATATTTAAATGATAAATACAATTATTAATTCATTTAAATTATTAAAATGCTACAGATCGGTCACTTGAGAATGAATGGCTGTAAAGAGTCAAATAAATGTACAAACAGTTTACTAAATGTAACTGTAAAGTGACTTTACCTGTGAACACCATTGTTTACTGTTGAATGCATTGTAGTGTAACTGTGCTGTTCTTTAGAAACCTTCCAAATGGTGGCATTTATTCATGTTAAAGGACTATCTTTTTATAAACAATAAATAATATTTACCATTAGTAATATTTAAGAAAATGATTTTTCTATTCTTGATAGTATCCCAGTAATAAATCATTTTGGGCCATTTTTGATCCACAGAAAGAGCCAAAAAAATGTATTCATGTGTTTGCATAAGGTTTGAATGCCATTGTATGCACAGAATGTAAAGAGGGCTTTGCAAATCCTTTTATGTATTTAAGGGATTATTTCTGTTATCTAGGTTTAAGGCAGATGTTGCTACAACTTATCCACTTCATTGATGAAACTGGCAGCAGTTTTGCAAACATATTAAATGAATCCCTCTAGATGGGCCATGACCTCCCTGTAAGCACCTCCTGCTACTCAGTTTGTCTCTCTCTCTAGACCTACAGGGTGTCACACAGTAAAAGCGCTGATGGTCCTCAGTGTCTGCTTGAGAAAAGTTGCTTGCTGTCACATTCACTGCAGGCTGCAGTGACCCAGAAAATACAAATGGATTGCACTGCAAAATCACTCACACAAGGTAGAACAAAATGCTGAAAGGGTAGACTGTTGAGATGAGAAGTTTGACTGTAGGAGTAATTTAAGTCAAAAATGACAAATTGGCTGAGTTTGTACCCAAAGGTTAGATTGGGCTTTGAAATGGTACCATAGTGTCCTGTATACCTATATTATATACTATTATGTATTTTAGTGAAGTATGCTGTATGTACAGGGCTTGCAAAATCGCTAGCCTGACGTCCCGGGGCTATTGTGTTTTCCAGTCAGGCTACCAAAATGTATGACCGCCCTGCCCGACGGGCTACCTTAAATACAGGGCGCCCACGGGTCCTTAAAAACTCTTCAATTTAGTTGTATCAAACTTAAGGCCATAAAAAAGTTTTAAATATGTTAAATGGTATAAGAAATGTCTTAACTATAATTTCAAAAGGTCTTACACAGAGGCGCCATGCCCATTCAAAGTGAGGCGCACGTGCCCAAATCTGTGTTCGCTGGCTGAGCCAGATACAGACGCGTTTTTAAAGCACTGCGCATTATAACCAATCACACATGATGTTGTTGAGCTTATGAACGAAATGACCAATCAGAGGCGTTCAGATGAGTCATCGGCATCGCTAAAATGCCGGTTTTTTTCTTCACTCGCTCGCTGACTGAATATATCTTTCTGGCAAATTTTCTCATCAGAAACAACAAAGTGCAAATGTGTTTACGAATCTGTAAGTAAGATATTCAGTTCATAGTGTAAACAGCTTCAGCGATTTTAATGGGAGTTTTTGAGAGTGCTTGAACTCTAGACGGTCAGTGAAAATGTTGTTTGGTTATGTAAATGTTCTTTGCTCTCTTTCTGTAGCCTACAATGAAATTGTTATGATTAGTAGCCTAACTTACAATGTATTTATTCACATTAACTTTCAATGTTAAATTCACATTAAATATGAAGTCAGTTGTATTAAAATATGTTAAGGCATGACACCCATATCTGTTAATTAAGTAAACAGACAGGTTTTTATGCATAGTTAATAAATTACATTATTAGGTTACTTTGACCATCGCCCACTATAGATCAACTAACATAATCTATAAAGGTGAGAATCAAGATATTTCATGATATAGCCTAGTTCATGCATTTGGGAATGTTTCAAATAAAAAGGGAAAAAGTAAATGCTGTTGTGGTTGCTGTATGTCACATGACGCACGTTTTACGCAGCAAACACATAGAGTTGTAAATGAGAAAGAAGTTAATGTGCCTTCTAAAAATCTAAACAATTAAGACAGTAATATTTATTTGTTTAAAATTAATATAATAATTTATATGCTTGATTTATCCCTTTTCATAAAAATGGTCTAAAGCCTGAAATGCTGTTGTATAAGATTTTTGTTTTTGTGAAAACCTGTATCTGAACTGTAAATCATGTCATTTTATGGCTTAATACTGTATGTTACCATACAGACATTGTCCAACCCCGCTCATACTGTTCATTTTACTTGTGCAGCTCTTAAAATGGGTCATAAATTGCCTTTTTTCTTTTTTTTTTTTTTTTAAATTCTGCAGATACCCTGTAAATAGTGAAATGAAATTCCTTGCTTCATATTTGTTGATTAACATTTAGACTCCTGTCTGATTTTCTATATTTAAAAATAAAAAAAAGTTCTTTTTTTTTATTTTTAATTTGGGCTAGTTAAATTAATTTTCTACCTGCCCGATTTTGAAATTTTGCAAGCCCTGATGTAGCAGGCTTTTATTGCACTTCTACTTCTGCACATCAGCACCATGGAGAGTTCCAGAGAGAGAAACAGAGGCCATTATGTTGTTTCCATCTCATATTTATTACCATGTTGAAGGACAGCAAGGCTAAGATGCAAGCTCAATATAGAATCCATTATGATTGTTCACTCTCTCCTTTTGCTGGCAATCTCAATGGATCTTGTAGAATACAGACAGCTATTGAATGAGATGCAGGAAAACCCTAACTGATTGAAGGTTTTCTTGAAAGCATCTGGAAGAGCAATAGGTTAACATTAAATAATAAACATTGAACTCCTACTGACACTTTCCATACATAGGGTACAAAAATCTATTTTAAAAAAACAGAATTAATCTTTTTCCAGAATTAATTTTAATTTATAATAATTATTACTTGACAGTGACTTAAGAGTTAAATAGTTAAGCTTGATGTGCAGTCAACACAATATTTGTAAAAAAGAAAAGAAAAGAAAAGAAAAGAAAAGAAAAGAAAACTTTTCATCTTGTCCTAATAACTCATTCTTGGGTGTCTCAATTTTAAGGACTATTGTTGTTGTTGTTTGTTTGTTTGTTTGTTTGTTTGTTTTTGTTTGTTTGTTTGTTTTTAAAAAGAGAGAATTATTTCGGGACACGTATAAATATTTAGTTGTTTTTGGTAATTAAATTTCTTGTATTTGTTTATAATTAAAAATGGTCTTACTACATTGAATCCCTGTATATGCCATTTTAACATTGTATCAAATTATGATGTTAATCTTGTGATATTATTTGTAGGTACAGACAGTGTACAGATATTTTACATTTTCAAAACTACTTTTTATGCTAGGTAATCTATTATTTATTTCATTACATATTTATTTATAACATAATATCCTTGTCATATTTAATGCTTAAAAATGTAATGGGACACCAAAGTACCCTATTTGTGTACCTAAGTGTCTGCTAACTGCCATTTTATATCCTAGCAGCCAGTGTAATATTTCTTATGATTTCTGGCACTAGGAAAGACCCTGCATTAATGCACTGTTTGCGATTAATGCGTGTGAGTGTATTTGTAATGAAAACACATGTAAATGGCCATTAGTATTTCTCTGTCTCACAGCATTTGCTTTTGAGTGTGATCAAGAAGTGTAAGACAGAAGCGTTGCTGGTGAGTTTACACAGCAGATGCTCGTCGCTCTATTTCCATGGTAACATGTGACACAGATGTCACACCATCCCATCATTTCAGACTCATTAATCAAACTCTGATTGGCTTGGCCTGGAGGATTCATTCACCGGATATCACCTCTGTCACCTCTGTCACTTCTGTCACCCTGGGCAATTAAGGGTTATTTACCATCTCTAGTTTATTAGGAGGTCAAATGAGGATGTTGAGGCTGGTAGTTATTTAAAGTAGCCATATTTTATACACTTGTAGCATTGTATTTTTTCCCTGAAGTCCACTTATGTTGGTCAAGACTACTTTTACTTTTATTTTTACACTCCTGTGTTATTTTAGCATCAAGATACTTTTGTAGTTTTTATTAATATTTTAAATGTTTTTTTTCCGTTTTCACAATATATATATATATATATGCATGTTTTTACTATATATATATATATATATATATATATATATATATATATATATATATATATATATATATATATATATATATATATATATATATATAATGTATGTGTGTGTGTATATATACTGTGTGTGTATATATGTGTATATATATTTAATTTCAGTTAGTTAGCAAGGCAACTATTTCAGCTAACTGAAATAAAATATTTTTTTATATTTAATTTTATTTTATTTTAATTTAATTTAACTTTTGTTTTGTTTAATGTAATATTTAATGGAATTTTAGTTATACTATTTTAGTTAACTATAGTAACCATGTTAGATGCCAATATTATGTAAATCAAACTATGATTTGTCATGACGTTCAGACAGTCTTTCCTGGCTAATAGGCAGTTTTAGTAAAAAAAATAAATAAATAAAAAAAAAATAAAAAGAAAAGTAAAGAGTAAAGTAAAAAAAGAGAGAGATATTGTTCCTTTTAATGTTTTTCTTGACATTGATTTATTAAATATTAAGAGCATTAGCCCATCGGTTCACATAAAGACACACAGATATATCTTAAACTACCCTGCAGGCAATAACCCTTCCAGCAAACACATTTCTTCTATTAATATCACTCACTGAAAGTACAGAAATGAAAATAAACAGAATGTAGACTTATGCACAAAAATAGTAAAAAATAAAAAAGAGAACATGAAAGAGCAACAAATACTGTAGGGGAACAAACAAGAATCTTTAAAATAAATAGTTTTAGGATTTTGAACATTTAAAAAAATAGGAGATTATGAAATTAATTGAACTTTTATTGTTATACTAATAATATAATTTGTAATGAAACATTTTGTATATAAAAAAATGCTGAAAATGCTATCAGACAGACCGCACTCTTTGCAGTTACACGTGTAGCACATGCTCTGCTAAACTGAAGGAACTGAAGGTTATATAAAGCTGCCATCCTGATCACAGAAGCTGGAAGATTCTAGATGTGTTTCACTGCTGCTAGTCAGAACCCAAACCCGGCAGAACTGAACCTGCTATTTATGGATAATTGAGCCCTGACCTTCAAAGCCCACATCATGTGATATGCATTGAAATTAATGAAACATATGTAGTCTCGCTGTCTCCATGGCAACCGCTCTTCAGCATAGATGGCACAGTGAGAGCACACTTGAGCTTTCGGTTATCAATGCATAATCGCACTGTGGCCATCTATAACCACGGCAACAGCAGGAAGACCAGTTCAGGCTTTGAAGGAATTAGAGGCACTGGTCTTGTAGATCCGTTATTCAGAGGGGAAGCGAAAATTCTCATTTTGCTTGAATTGAATTGTCATTCTCCACCAGGTAGCTCAAAGACCTCTCATGCTGTAGTCGCTATTATAATATTATCATATAGGATATTTCTGGTGGCTGATTAGTGTGTTGGTAACTAGTACTGGACATTTCAGCTCTGTGGTTTGTTTGCTCTTTGATTACTGTCCACTTAGAATGTCAGTCAAGGTTTCTTGCTGTAAAAACATAATTTAATTTTTATGGCTATTTTCTCACCTTCTCCCTGACCCTTTCTGCTGCTGTTCCATTCAGACTCCATTGTAAATGGCCTCTTTGAAAAGAGAAACAGCACTTTTTGCAGCTTTTTGATGTTCAAACCAATGTAGTTGGTTCCATCTTTTAAAAACTTCTTTTTTGCAATGCTTAAAAAATAATCTGCACTGAAATTTGTACATGGTCCTGGACTTACTGTGAATAATTAATTGGTGCACGTTATTCTGAAAAAAATAAAATGTTTGTCATCATAATCTTTCTTTTTTTGTCACCACCCTTTCAACCAACTTTTGTTTAGAATTTATTTTTTTCATAATCCTAATGGATAATATGAGGTTTTGACCAATTTTTTGCTACATTATAATTTTCTCAAATACATCACCTTACAGAAGCAAAATTGTTTATTATTCATAAAAAAATATTATTATTATTATTATTATTATTATTATTATTATTATTCACTCTCTGGTCATCCAAGGTGTAAAGTTTGTTTCTTCATCTTAACAGATTTGGAGAAACTTAGCATTACATCACTTGCTCACCAGTGAATGGGTGCCGTCAGAACGAGAGTTCTGAGAGAACTGTTGATAAAAAACATCAGAATAATCCACAAGTAATCCACATGACTCCAGACCATATATCAACATCTTCTGAAGTGAAAAGCTGCGTGATTGTAAGAAAGAAATCCTTTATTATGATGTTTTTACCTTCAAACAGTTGTTTCCAGCTAAAATATGCTCCTGTATATCTCCTCTACTGTATATAATATAGCTTTCTCCAGTCAAAAAATCTGAATCAGGAGAGAAATATGCACAGATTGCACATTCACTTGCAAAAACATTTCAAAACAGTTCTAAACAAATATTTTGATGGATTTTGATGTGAGAGCAGAGCATGGGATGGACTTTTTCACTGGAAGAGTGTTATTATGGATAGTAATAATAGTGTTAGAGATATTAGTACTTGATTACTCGTGATGATTACTGGTTGATAAACTGTTTAATTTTCAGTAGATATTGCTGCATTGGATTTAATTAGAAATCTTTTAGTCAGACACAAAGAACTCTCAGCCCATGTTTATAATTCAAATATTTGAATAAGAGATATGGCCTGAGGCTGAAACTGAGATACATCTGCATACATTTCTAATATGAAGAAAACCATGAAAAATATTGAATTAAACTCTAACACAGAGTCTATCTCAGACATTTTTTGTCCTCATTTTATTCTGTAGTACATTGTCTTCTTTTTATTTCTTCATCATTATTTTATCAAGCTGCCTGATGCTGCAGCAGCTCTTATAGGAACCGAGTTACAACTCCACCAACTGCTATCTCCTACTTTACTGGTGTGTGTTTAAATTTTAATGTCATGTTCTTGTCCTCAGAGTTTGAGTATCCTCTCTGGATATGAGCCTCCTGACCCGAACCAGATAGGAGTGCGTGGAAAGACATCAAAAAGAGGCCTAGCAACGTTTGTTTTTAGTGCAAGTTACGTAACTTGAGTGGCACGTAACCATGCAGAGATCTGCATCTCTGAGAGGAGATGATGTGGTGGGCGTCTAGCAGGATCAGACCAGGAATAAGGCATTTAGACTCTCAAGAGCCCAGCTGCTGGTTCCCACCACAGACACAGAGAGAATCAGAGGGAGAGAGTGTCAATGCTGCTGGAATGACAGTGAGTAGATGGATTGAGAGATAAAAAAAATCAGCTCTGGTGAGCTGCATACATATGCAGCATTTTAAGTAACTCCTGACGTGAGATCTGTGCCAGAAGTTAGGCGGTATTTTTATGCCTTACAAGATACCTTTTGGACAGAAGAAGCATTGCATGTATCCTTCATGAAGGCAAATCCCACAATTTACTGTAGAAAGAGAAATTTTGATTATAAATATATTTAGGTATAGTTACCATGCCCAGTGTTGCAAAATACTAAACTATAAACTATAACTGTTAGAAATAATATTTGTTTTATTTATGTTTTTGATAGAAGTCTCACTAAGACTGCATTTACCAAGATGTAAAATTACATTTAAAACCGTAATATTCTGAAATATTATTACAGTTTAAAAACTGGTCTCTATTTTAATATATTTTAAAATTGTATTTATTCCTGTAATGACAAAGCTGAATTTTCAGCAGCCATTGCTCCAGGCTTCAGTGTCACGTGATCCTTCAGAAATCATTCTAATATGCTGATTTGCTGTTCAAGAAACATTTCTTTATTTCTTTTTAATTATCACCGTTGGAAGAATTTGAAATTTAAGTCGTACTGCTTATTTTTTATTTTATTATTATATTATATTATATTATATTATATTATATTATATTATATTATATTATATTATATTTTTATTATTTTTATTATTTTTATTATTTTTATTATTTTTATTATTTTTTTCTTCAATGAATAGAATGTTCAAAAAACAGCTTTTTTTAACATGAAACAAAGCCTTTAATCTCACTTTTGAACAATTAATGCAACCTTGCTGAATTAAAGCATTAATTAAAAAAAAAATCTTCTTGATCGCAAGCTTTCGAATGGTAATTATAGAATTCTATACTGTATATTAAAAAAAACACTGACATTCAAATTAGACTTTTCACCCAGTGTAAGTGTTATTTTAATGTAATTGGAGCATCTTGTAATTTGCAAAATGCTAACCAAACTTTTGAAAATTAAATGTAAGTCAGTTTTCCTGTGTGCTTCATTTGAAAAGGTTTTTTTTTTTATGTTGTTGCTGCCTATGTAGAATATTGCAAATTAGTCACTCATTTCAGTTGTGATGCTTCATTTAAAGACAGTAAAACAACAAGAAGGTTCACTAGGTTTTGGAAGACAGCCATGAAATGGCTGGAGGAAGGGATGAATGATCCATATGTTCACATTTTCTATTGATTTTGTATTTCTCTATCCATCACTGACTCTTTTAGTGACCCTACGATGTGTCCTTGCTGCAGGTGAACTTTGAGAATGCACAGAGATGCTATTCCTGTCACAAGCATCATGTAGACATGCTGACTTAAGGGCAGTTTATCGATTAAAAAGGCTTCTTACTGTGCACAGACAGGAACAGCAGTAAGCATGTGTGCCTGTTTTCACCGGGCATACATTCCTGTGCTATGACTGAACAGGAAGTCCAAGTCAAACCTTGACCTTTTTCCCCATTAAACCCTGCACTTTCAGAGGGAAAAAAATGTACAGAGCTTTCATTGGGTCACACACAGGACAAGAAGTGCACCATCATGTCGCATTTAGGAAAGGTATCACACACTGTACGCATCACATACAACTTAAGTTAGCAGTCCAAAACAATTAATCTAATCTTCAAAAAGGGACAAAGTTCACTTCAAGAATGAACAAAGTGGCACTGGTGAGTTTGAAGTTCAGTGTTTGAAAAAACAGAGCAAATGAAAAGAGAAAGCAAGATCTATTATAGCTCTCTATATGAAGCATATGACTTATACACAATCACTATCCACTCATTATGCATTATGCACTTTAACAATGATTTGGGACAAATATAGTGTCATTTAATGGAAGACGATGTGTGAGTTAGTGCTTATTATTTGCGTGAGTTAGTGCTTATTATTAGTGTCTTTTGAAAGGGTACAGCAATTTTACACATTTTTTCTGAGAGTGTGTGTCAGTATTCAGTATGTATGTCAAAAATGCTAATGCTGTTCAAAGTGTTTGAGGGAGGAGGCTTGATTAGTCTCAGACTGAACACCTACGACTGCCCACAGTCTGATCACTCATCGTCTGATATATATTGTACTTGCAGAGCTGGCAGATAAATGACAGTTTCAATCTGATTGGCTGGTGCTAAGCATCTTCTGGGAATCAAGGTACAGCATTCTACCTAGAAACAAGGTTTATGCAATGAGCGGATTTGAGGAAGAACTGATTGCTGGATTAACCAGAGTTTACCAGAGTGGCATAAAATCATTTGAAATAATTGAGTTTTGTTTGAGACACTTAGTTTCCATGAATTTAACTGTAACTGCAAGTAACCACTTAAATTTATAATTATTCCTTTCAGTTTGATGGAAAGTTTCAAAGTCTACACAGATTTCTGCTCTTTTCTATTCATTCATTCCTGCATGGTTCTGTTTATTTTAGCCTAGAGCATAAAACCAAACCGTTCCAACTAAATGAACAGCATTTAATAGATCAGACAGGTCCATGAATCATATATCTCAGATAGAGTACACACGTATCTTTTTTTGGCTTGCCAACATTTCCTTATTTGCTCAGGGATAATATCACTAGTCTTATTAAACACATAGATAAAGATCTTGAAGATCTGGATTGAAGGAGAATCATGGGGCCTTGATCCATATAAACCATTCCATTATTCTCATCTTCAATATAGTTTTCTTTGATAAGACCTAATAAAGAACTACTTGGATCCAGGCAAATTCAGGATGTGCGGTAGCTTTACAAAGAACACAGATTGTAAATGAGGCCTATAAAAAGTAAACATTAGGCATGGAAGAGCCCCAAGTCATAATGAGAAAATTAAGAAAATCAGATTTAAGATCCAGCTCAAAGGGCACAGTGGGAAAAACTTGATCGATCTTTTTCTCTGTCTTTCTATCATACAGATGGCAAAGTGCCAAATACTAAAATAAATGAACTGTATTTTAAAGTAGGTGTAAAGGGATCCGGGGAATGGGAAGGAAAGACAGCCAGGTCATTGAGTTGTTGATTTAGCATAACAAAAGCTACCAGTAAACCCTAAAAGTGTTTCTGACAGACACAGATGTGTATCTGGCCTTCCTGCACAGCAGTGCTGAAGTAAGCCAATCTGTGTCGCTGCTGTACAAATGTGACAGACTAACTCGTGATGTGTGTGTGTGTGTGTGTGTGTGTGTATATATATATATATATATATATATATACATATCTATCTTTTGCATATTTTAATACACTTAAATGTAAAAGATTGATCCTATAGCTGTTTGAGTAAAAGTTAAGCATGCAGGTGTACATTACAATTGCAAAGCGGTGTGAAGTAGTTTAAAAAAGGATTGACTTTCAATTATACTCCTTTACAGAAGGTTTTCCATTGAAGGTGGCATATTTCACTGGGAGTTACATAATCCCCACGTTTGTGAGCCCAGCACGACTCCAAGATCTTCGAGCTTTAATGAAGACAGGGGCACTGCGGGGCACAGACTTCACTGCTGCTATACAGCTGATCTGCTAACGAACATGCTGAAGTATGTGTGTGCGTTAATAGATGCACGTAGCTTCTTGAAAACACGTTCAGACCCTCGTTAAAACTTAATTTGAAACATAGCTCTTAAACGGGATTGAAATCCGAAAATTCTGTCTCTGTTTGCCAAATGTAGCATGTCAATTCAGTGTTAAATTCACAATTTTATGCAAATTTTATGCAGAAGAATGTATGCATTCATGCATAAACTGCTCCAAACCACTGACTTGTTTACTAATTCCCTGTACACTACATAGTGAATGACTATATGAAGAAAGAGTAAGCTAAAATCAGTGTATTCATACACTATGTATTAAAGACACATTCAACTGGTCAAAAGTGACAGTAAAGACTTATAAACTTTCTATTCATCAATGAATCCTGAAAAAATATAAAGCAGCACAACTGTTTTCAACAAAGATAATAATAAGAAATTATTCTTGAGCAGCGAATCAGCTTATTAGAATGATTTCTGAAAGATTGTGTGACACTGAAGACTGGAGTAATGAGTAATAATGCCATCACAGAAGTAAATGACATTTTGAAATATATTAAAATAGAAAACAGTTATTTTTTCAAATAAAATTTCAATAGTATTTCACAACATTACTGTTTATATTGTATTTTAATCAAATAAACACAGCCTCTCAGTTTTAATGTTGCATATCTGTAAGGAGTGTCTAGCTCCTCCATCACAATGTTGTGTATGTGTGCATGTTTTATTTACTTCCTGTGAGCGAGTTTGAAAGGAGTCTAAATAATTAGTGCTTTCAGTGATCGGAGACAGAGACTGTTTTTGAGAGTCGCCATGGAGACTAGATATTGTGACACAGCATGTTATTACTGTAGTGCACAAAACAGCCAGTAAGTAGCAGCCCTCACTGGGCCTGAAAATGTCATTAGCATTTAAAATAAAGCACCAAGCAGAGACACCATAAAGAAAAAAAAAATGGTTTTGCGCATGTAATTGGACTTCATTTGATGGAAAGCAATGAGAGAGTATCTTAAAGGACATAAAATAAAAATAATGCAAAATACTGGATATTGCTCAACATTAGTTTACAGTTTGATCAAAGATAGGGATGCAAAATATTTGCACAGTAACATTATAGTGGCTTTTTCATTCATCCATATTGATATACATTTACATTTATATTTAGTCATTTAGCAGACACTTTTATCCAAAGTGACTTACAAATGAGGACAACAGAAGCAATCAAAATCAACAAAAGAGCAATAATATGTAAGTGCTGTGACAAGCCTCAGTTAGACTAACGCAGTATGCAAGGGTTTTTTATAAATAAAAAGAAAACAAGTATAGAATAGAAAAAGAAAAGGGAATGCTATAGTGTTTGAGGGTCTTTTTTAAAAATAAAAATAAAAGTCAATTGAATAGAAAAAGAATTGAGAATGCTAGTGTTGGCGGGTCATTTTTTTATAAAATAAAAAGAAAACAAGCAGATATAAATAGAATAGAGACTGCAAGTTTTTTTTTTTTAAAGGATATAGAATATAGAATTGTATTCAGTTCTGCTGATTTTTACATGTTGCATCATCTTTGTTATTGTCTCATACTTTTAATCATAATATTTCGATGTCTAAACTCACTTGTGTAATTGAAAGGTATAAATTATATGTTTAGTGTTGTTCATTCATTCATACTTTTTTCCTGAAAAATGTGTAGAATTTTATTATCAGTCATAACATCACAATTGTCATCTTATTGTTATCCTCCTGAATGTTCATCATAAGTGTATAGCTAATCAAAAGATCTTTAAGATAGCGAAACAACCACAGTAAAATATTTTGATTGCATATTTTGTTCATCAGTTTGTAGGTTAATTTGCAGTGTAGCATAATTTATGTATATACTATTATAGTATTTATTCATATTTAGATTTTTTTACATATATTTTAAGTTTTATTAATTGTGTTACGTGCTTTTGTCATATTTCTATAACCTCTATTATGATGTTTCTATTTATCTGTTATTTTACACTGAACTAGCACTTGGTGCTAGTACATTTCACAATTAATTACAAAGAAACGGCAAGTAACACATTGAATTAAATATGAAATTCTGAAGTGGAAAAACTGTAGTTTTGGTAATTTTAGTACTTCAACTTGAATTTCCAAGGCAAAGTTGTAAGTTTTTCCATTTAATATTTATATTTTATTTTATTTTATTTTATTTTATTTTAGCTTTATTTCATTAACAAAAACATTTATATAATTTTAGTTTTAAGTTAACATTAACAACGCTGCTAATTTGAGCTCAAGAAATAAACATACATTTTTTGTCTATTATTAATGGTGACTTGACACTGTATTGAAACGTGAGGAAAAACCTCTGTGGCGTTACAAAGATAGCCACCAAGTGAATTGTCTTGCTTTCTAAAGTACTGATTTAGGACACATCTGAAGCTGAATCTTGTCCCGGATGGAGGCAGTTTGTTTGCTCTGGTGTGCTGATGTCTCCAGGGGGCTGGGTATCTCTTGCACTCAGGCTGTATTTGGGGTCAGTCCGACAGAGTGAGCAGCTCTTTGGCCATATGTGCAGTATGTCTATGACCGTTTCCAGTTTGTCTGCTGTGGTCTTGGTCCAGCTCCACCTCTCCACCCGTCCCTCCATTTGCCTTCTGTTCTTACATTCTGTCTCTTCATCAATATTAGGCTTCAGCTTATTAGATTAATGGCTCGATCGTGTTTGAACAGGCTGTCTGTCTTTTTCTCTGAGCATGTTTGGCATTCAGCCTCTACTGTCTCTCATTTTTTGTCTTTAATCTCTTGCTTTTTGCCTGCTCTTGTGCTGAATGCGCAAAGCTGTTGGAGACAGTCGAATGAGGGATGGGAGTGATGCCAACACACTAAAACTACCTGAGTATCAGTGTGAGGATGAATATGTATCATACAGAAAGCTATCTCAGCACAATGTTTAAGCCAGTTGCAGTTTCCTGTAGCACTATTATTTCTGCAATAGGATTGCATGCTTTCTTGTATTTCAAATGTTAGTGCATGGTGTTAGCAACACCAAAGTCTTGGGTTCGATTCTCAGGGAATGCATGAATTATAGAAATGTATAGCTTGAATGCTTTGGGTATAAGCATCTGCCAAATGTTAGATAAATGTAAATGAATGTGATTAGCTAAAAGCTCTGTGTACCACTTTATACAATTTTATCCTCGCTGTTTGTGTGCATAAACAAACATACGGTGCAATTAGTGTAGCCCAATTCACAAATAGATGACTCATGTGAGCTTGTTTTTCTAATGAATTACTCCTAATGAAACACTCCAAAGTTTGAATCAGTCGGCTGCTTCATTGAATGAGCTCACTGAATATGCCAGAGTGGTTATTGAACTAATATGACTTACTGAACCTTATGTCATTACTTTCATGATGTCATAATGGTTCATGAAACTTAATATCATTAGCATGAATTATCAAATCAAAAAAGTAATTTCTGACTGATAACAAATGATTTATTTTATTAAACGAAATCTCTTAGCATTTTTAAATCTCACCTTAAAACTCATTTCTTTAGGCTAGCTTTTACTTGAATTTTTACATTAATTCTAGATAATTTTATTTTTAAGTGTTTTGAATGCATTTCTTCTCGTCTTGCTTATTTTATAATCTTCATATGGTGTATTTTGTTGTTTTATTTGTTTATGTAAAGCGCTTTGAGATGTAACATTTAAAGGTGCAGTATAGAAAATAAAGATGATTTTTTTATTATATATACATACATAGAATACATACATACAATATAGCTATTGATACAAAAATGTATTTTGTATTAATATAAAAAACAATAGTACTCTTTTTTTCTATTGAGAGTATAAGGTACAATGGTATATCATATACGTTTTACCTAGAACATGAATATACACTTAAATAATAATAATAATTAATTAATTAATCAATTAATGTAGAGAGGGTTTATTTATTATTTATTTGTTTAAACTATTTACTTGTTAGCAAATTTTTGGCACAATCTTATGATTCAATCACACGTTTTCATACGATGTGTTTACACCCTGGTGACAGTTATGTTTAGGACTGGTGGTGGACCTTCTTGCTTGCTTTTTTTCTAAAAATCTAATGTTTTTGTATGATTCACAACATATGAATTCATAAGAAATCACCACCTCTGTAAATAGTTACATTTTCCCTTGAGATCAGGTTAAAGCTTTGCTTCCTTATATCAGTCCATCAAGTGAAATGTGGATGTAGAGTCATTAGAGTCAGTTCACGCTGTCTGGTTTTGGCAAACAGACCTGTCAATCACAGAAAAATCTGATTGAGTATATGTGTGTGTGTTGACATGACTAGAGGCCCATTAATGCTGTTCAGGCAGTTTAGTTCCTGTATAAGTGAAAGCGCATGACCTGTGTAAGCACCAGCCTGTGCCGTTTAAATCACCTGTCAGTCATCTCCACGGAAACAAGCAGAACTCCATTATCCAGTCTTATGATTGGTTAACAGGTTGGGCTTGGTTTATGTTAATGAATCTGCTTGACTGCTGTAAATGAATGGTTCAGCTTGGGCTCTTTTGTCAAGCTCAAGTGGCTTCCCACCGGGAACAGGGTACATGTTTCCTTCAGCCCTCATCATTTAGTCATTAGAGCTGCTCCTGCTCTCTGCCTGAGCTCACTGAAAATGGGTACCAACCCCTGAGCTACTCTGGAGGAGAGAGAGAGAAGAAACTGCAGTGAGAACTTCTTTTTTGTAAAAAAAATAAATAAATAAAAAAAACATCTGTTCTGCCTCTTTTTTTATAATCCCTTTCACATTCATTTACTCTGTTATTCTTGAAATTAAATGCCTGGAGAACATCAGTCATATCTTTCTGCCACTCTCTGTATTCCTGTTTGTATTTTCTAACAGTAGTTGCTCAGCCTTATCAAGTTTTTTAGGTGTTCAGTCATGGGGTGCTGAGATTCGGCGTTGTGTAATATTTAAGAAATGGCTTCAGTTTGTGAGTTTGAATTTAAATTGAATTGGACTGGATTGGAATGACGGGAAAAGGCAGGGCTGGGGAGATAACCTGGAACATTGCTCCATTTTTAAGAGTTTGAGGTTGGTTTTTTAAAATGTTTTCAAAAGAAGCCTTTTGTGCTCAACAAGGCTGCATTTATTTGCAACAAACACAATAAAAACAATAATATTGTAAAATATTATAGCAACTTAATATAACTCGTTTCTCGTTTCTATTTTGTGATACTGCGAGGACCACCAACTCGCTTGGGGATTTAGAAAGTATCTGTAAAAGTTGTAAAAATGATGGCTTTACCCACAATAGCACTTTCGTGCAAGGTGTAGTTTATTTAGAGCACCATAGATATATACAAAACTCCACAAGTGATAGTGTGAAGAAATATACAGTGTAATAACCAAAAACCTTAAAAAAAAATACAAAGTTACTGTAATTTACTTTTAAATATATTTAATTTTTGTGATGGCAAAGCTGAATTTTCAGCAGCCATTACTCCAGCCTTCAGTGTCACATGATCATTCAGAAATCAGGATTCTTTTATGAATAAAAGAGCAGAAAGCATTTATTTGAAATAGAAATTTGTAACCTCATGAATGCACTGGTGATTTTATTAATTTAATCCATCCTTGCTGAATAGAAGTATGAATTTCTCCTTAAAAATAATTTTAAAAATCACTCGGTGTCATATTCTTTAAGCACATTGTATTATTTGTTAAATTTACTTTTGTAAACTGTCTTTTTGTGCTGTAAAAGAAACATTCTCTGGAATTAACAACTTTCAGAAAACTGTATCTATTAAAAACTTGTGTCTATCCAGGTTTGTAAAATTTGGTTAAAAAAGGGCGCTATAACAATGATAAACACATTATGTTTTTTTATCTGTATTTCTATGGTGCTTGGCTGAAATTTATGGTTTATTGTCTCTGTCTACTAACTGGCCCCATGGTGTTTTAAATCTGATGATTACTGCTCATTCATTTCTGTTTAGATTGTTTTTCTCTCTGGCTTCATTGTAAGCTATAAAACACTTTTTAAATAGGAATTCTCTGTCTAAAGCTCCAGAAAGCACTTTAGACTAAAGTTTGATTGTAAATTGAGAGTTTGATTGGGCCAAATCAAACCTCAGAGACAACACATTTTGAGAGCACCTGAATCTGAAAGCCTTGTAATGGTTCCATGAAATTGCAGTGAGTCACCGCAGCTCTCACACTTTGAAAAGCAGTCTGGAATTAGAGCTCACAGGATCCGGACAATGTGCTAAAATGAAGATAACTAGATGGTCATCTCAGAAATAGAATAGCATTGCATGACTAATGTTAATGTAAACACTGAATTCTGAAAAGGAATAGTGACAGACATGCATGTAGTTAACACTTCTAATCGTTGTACTGTCTCACTTGAGCAGATCTTGGAAAAGGTCTTTAGATTATAAACGATTAGCACTAAAACCTATTAGCTATTAAATTAACGTTTAGTCAGAAAATGTCCAGAGAATTGTAATAGTAGAACAGTAATATTGTGAAATATAATTACAATTTAAAAATAACTGTTTTCTATTTTAATATATTTTAAATGTAATTCCTGTAATGGCAAAGCTAATATATATATATATATATATATACCCCACTAAAGAGAAATGTGCTTAAAAGTCCAAATACTTTGGTATTACAATTAATTTAATGGATGGAAATTGTTTTACAGTACAATGTCAATTTTAACCTTCTGTTATTATTTTGTTGCTGAAACTCCACTACTAATAACTAAAGGAGTTTATTAAGGAGTTTATTAGTACACTGTGAAAAATAAATCTGTAAAATAACGGAAAATGTACTGACAGATTACACGGACATTATCCTTTAATTTTACAGACATTTACATTAATTCTACAATGGTAAATAATACTGGTAAAACACCTGTAAAAAAAAAAAAAGTGAATAAAGAAAAATTCCTTTAAATTATACAGTACATTGTGCCCAAATATTTAGAGTGTACAAATGAATTGAAGGATCAAATAATAAATTCAAGTAATAATAATAGATGTAAATGTGTATGGGTCGAAAGTCTTGAGGTTTAAAGTGTCTGAGTGCCCTGCCTTTAGTAATATCTGTTCTCATTTAGAGTGGAAGGCTCTCGGGCCCTCTCAATGTCTTCATTAAGACAGGACTCGATAACATTGATCTCACACTGAACAGAATGTGGTTAAATGTATAAATTTGGCTATACTTTTTTTTTTTTTAAGAAACGTCCTTACAATTAAAACGTCAAGCGATTTTGAGGAAATTCAGCGTGGTCCTTATTATTTGAGATGTTCTTTAATGCGACCCTGGAGCAGCAGAATCACTGTATTTTTTTTCGTCCAATCAGCCTTTCCTAATGAAGGATGCTTGAAAGGGTCTTTGTCACTTCCCCTCTGTGCCTCATCACCGCATGCGATCTGATTCATGAATACTAATTTCAGTGTTCGTACGAATCAGACTGTGACTCCTCTTTGAAAATAACCAGATATGCTTACGCTCAGAGCGAGACTAGATCTCTATTAAATACATTCCTGATTACCTACTTTACCAGGCACAACAGAAGGAACCCAACTGCTATTCACTAAAGCAGTGTCTTTATTGTAGTGGTTTGGCTACAGTTCTGGTGTCTCTCTGCTAGTTTGGACTGAATGATTTACGTTTGATTGTAATGCAGCTGCAGTGAGCGGTTCAGCACCCAGAAAACCTCCCTGCACCAGAGGGAATGAAATATAGATGAATGCATGCATTTCATGAGGCCTCACAACATATTGCTCATAAAACACACAAACTCACATCTTCTTCAGCTAGATAGATAGATAGATAGATAGATAGATAGATAGATAGATAGATAGATAGATAGATAGATAGATAGAGGGATTAGATGAGTGGGCTGCAAGGTGAGGATGGAGGCTTGGATTCATGGATTGAGGGGATGTGTTGAAACACGGAGCGTTTTGCAGCCAACTGCAGATTTTACACTCTTTCTATCCATTCTAGTTTCCAAGGCAACTACTGGAGCCGAATTTGGAGTGAAAATAAGACCCTGCAATTCTATTAAATAAATAAAGCTATCATAAATGACCTCACTGACAATGACAATCAGTCTTGGTCTTGTTATTTTGTTGTGTTAGATGATGAATTAGATCATATATCCCTTGGATTATTGATAATTATGCTCTTTATTACTGTATGTGTTTGCCCTGGCATTTCTTTAATAATATATGTGCCACTGGCCTGTGTATCACAGTATTAGATCTGACAATTTAAAGGGTGAGAGAAAACAGCGGGATGTTGCAGTATCTTCATTCAGTCCATGTTGGTTCTCTTTGCTACAGCATTTTTTGCTTATTCTAAATGCACTGAAATCAGAAGAGACTCAATGGTGTATTGTATTACGTTTGTAAGGCCAAAAGTCATTTATCATATAAATAATATGAGAAAAGATTGACATTTAAAAAAAAAAAAAAATTAGGTTTTCATGCTTATGTTTCAATTTTATCATGCAGTTTTGAGAGAAATAATAAAATATAGCCTTTCATCTCCAGTGTTAAATTTATATTTAGCATAATTAAATTAACAATTATTCTGAAAATTATTTTGCCATTATAAGTGTTTATACAAAACATTACGCATAATTTATTTAAAATTGTCTTCAAAGTTGTTTTGAATAAAATATTTGCAAACCATTTTTAGACCTACTGAATTTGATTTGGACAATAGTAAGCCTAGAAATCCAAGACAATGCTGAGAAGAACCATCATAAATAGATATGTTTTGCTGCTATTGAAACAAACATTGTAGCTTTAATGTGATCATTAAATATATAATTTTTTTTTTACTGGGACTTGAAGGCAAAATGCTAAAAGTTAGAGTTAAAGCTACAAAATGGCCAACCAAGTCAAACTGTCCTGTAGTTAAAACTATGTAATCAGCATTTATATTGTATTATGATTATTGTGCATGCAGTTTTCCTGGCCTTGTATTCATTAAAAGACTAAATGGTATATTTGTATGCTTTAAAAATTAACTTAATTTCAAATTCATGTTTCAAATCAACGACTGAAATCAAAAAGGTGGTTGAGTGATGAATGATGATAAGGTACAGCATCTAAAAACACAAACTTACACCAAAATATACATTTTAACCTAAAATCTTGATGATGTTAAAAAGAAAAATCATGTCCTTGTTCATTTGTCAACAAGCTTCTTACATTTTATTGCATACTATGATTGGTAAAACACTATTGCAGTATTGGTTGTCTAGGAACATAAATAAGAATAATCAGAACAAAGAATACTTGTGTGCAATATGTGTATTGTATTCATGCTCCCTCGTCCTGTATTGTGATAGCAGTTGTTTAGTTTGTGTAATGTTGTGTCTGTGCTGCAGATGGCGCTCCACTGAGTGAGCTGTCCTGGTCGTCCTCTCTGGCTGTGGTGGCTGTCTCTTTCTCTGGACTCTTTACCTTCATCTTCCTCATGCTGGCTTGCCTGTGCTGTAAACGAGGTGACATTGGCTTTAAGGTGAGACCCTCTTTCATTTCAACCACTTTAACAAGTAGTGGCTCTTAAATTCCATCAGACTGCCATGGTTCACAGGCCACACTCTTTGGATTGAGCCAACTCAGCAAAATTCAGTCCCAATCAGAACACACATAATAAATTATACCATATTAGTGTCAGGCCCATGAAATAAGCAGACAATGCAAATCTACATAGTATTTTTCTCTTGTTTTCCAGTCAAAAACTTTTTTGTTTTAATGTAGAATCTTATTTCATTTAAACTAATTTATTGTTTTAAATTATTTTTTGTTTTATTTCTTATACAATATCTTGTTTTTTATTTATTTATTTTTCTGTAAAGCACTTTGAAATATCACTGTCTATGAAATCTACTATATGAACAAACTTGCAGTCCCTTTGTTGTTGTTTTTTTATCTTAAAGAAAGGCAGAAGCTATTTGCACTAAGTGTAAATAGCGATAGAGGCTATTTACACTAAATGAAAATAACATATTTTCTTAGCGATAGATGCTATTTACACTAAGTGCAAATAGCGATGGATTCTATTTACACTAAGTGAAAATAGTATTTTTAGCAATATTCTATTTACACTAAGTGCAATAGGTATAGATTCTATTTACACAATGTTAAAATAGTAGGATTTTCTGCTATTTATATAGCTATTACTTAATGCAAATAGTGGCATTCACATTGTTTTCTGTCTATATTTATTCTTATTGTGAAGTGAAAAGCTAAAAAAGACTATACTTATCTCAAAGATGCATTCCAGTAATATCTAATGCATGTTTGTTTCTCAGCTATAATATTTTTACTGGAAAACAAATAATATCCATTAGGAATGAGATTTTCTGCAGTCCACCAACAATGATAAAACAAGATCATCCTATATTATACTATAATGTTCTGACTTTCTCATGCCACTGACTATGAATATGTAAGCATAATGTGCATTAATAATGTAACGCTTTGCCAGAAGCAAAGATTTATTATACTTTATTATACCAAATATAAAGAGAGCATATGAGAACCATGAAACTAGCTATGTAGGAATCAATTAAACCATTTAGCAGTTATGTATAATAAAAAAATCATTTTAGAATCCCACAACTGACCAATCAGAATCAAGTGTAAATACGCTGATATAAATGCCACATCTCTTTAGATTGAATCTCTATTTGACATTGAAAGATTATTAACTGGGAGAGATTTTAATCATACTTGCCAGTCAGCAATGAATTTACACAAAAGCATCTCTCTCTATTGCAACTTCTTGCCCTGTTGCCGTCCTGCAGTTATGAATGAAATTGAAAAGTCTGAAAAGCATCATTCATGAATCACTTCTGAGTCTGTTTCAGATCTGTAGGAATGCTTTGATCAGCTATACTTGAAAAGTAGCACAGCACATGCACACATGCGTTCTGTTCAGCTGCATGTCCTCTTGCCCTTTTGAGGTTACAGAGTCCCAGAGTTCCAGAGAAAAGCAATTTCTTTAGTGCAAACCACTTAGTCCTGTCTCATAAGGTTAAAGGAACTGAGGCAGAGAGAGCGCAGGGACACAATCGCTTCCCTGTAGATGTGTTTTTGTAGCGAACAGCGGAGGCCTTCAAACGACATATGGCTATAGATCTCAGCGCGCACTGTGCATTTTTCAGCAGCAACTTTAAAGTGGGTCAAGGCACAGGAGAAATGAGACCCGTGTGAGTGTGTGTGAGAGAGGAGGATGGCTCTTTCATGCTTCTAAGCACCTGGTCTCCAGTAAAGGCCAAATATTTGTAATTACAATCCCACAGTGGAACTACAGCTCAGCGCTTAAACATCAGCTGCTGAAAAGAGACTCTTCCCTCTGTCTCTCTGTGTCTATTATCTAACACATTTTCTGTCTATTTAACACTCTCTCGTTCTTGTATACAAGTTGGGAGTCTGACAAGCCTGAGGGTAATTGATTCATTCATTCCCCTTTAGCATTCTCAAAACCTCACACACTAACACAATCCATGAGCGCTGAGAAACAACTGTTTGTTAGTTTGAGGTGCGACTGTAATACAGAGCTTACATAAATGTGTTTTATGCTAATATGTAGAGTGCTGTATATGCAGAGTCAATAATGAACACTCATCAAGTGCTGGCGAATAAATTAGTGTTTGCTAACTTTATTGGAAACTGCAACAAGTCTATGTTTTTAGACCGTTCGTCTGTATTGTATATTGTATATTTTATATTTGATTCTATTCAAGGGTTCAGTTTAAATTGAAATTGGTATTACAGATATATACCTACACGGCTGTTCAAAAATTTAGGGTCAGTAAATTGTTTTATTTTTTACTTTTGAAAGAAGACTCTTATGCTCATCAAGGCTGCATTTGTTTGATCAAAAACACAGTAAAAAAACTGTAATATTATTAAATATTTTTACAAATTAAAATAACTGTTTTCTATTTTGATATATTTTAAAATGTAATTTATTCCTGTGATACAAAACTGAATTTTCAGCATCATTACTCCAGTCTTCAGTGTCATATGATCCTTCAGAAATCATTCTAATAACCTGATTTGGTGCTCAAGAAACATTTCTTATTATTATCAATGTTGCAGTTGTGCTGCTTAATATTTAATATTTTATATTTTTGTAATAATTCTCTGATGAATAGAACTTTAAAAAGAACAGCATCTGTTTGAAATAGAAATCTTTTGCAACATTATAAATGTCTTTACTGCCACTTTTGAACAATTCAATGCGTCCTTGCTGAATGAAATCTTAAAAAACGTCCCCAAACAATTGAACAGTAATGTACTGTAGTTTGGTAAATATGCAGATATGCAAAATCTAACCTCTTCAAATGAATGCACATGCATACAAGCATACATGTGTGTGTGCTCATTTGTGCCGATGGCTGGAGAAAGGGCCTGTCATGCACATGTGAGAAAGAATGAGCGCGAGGAAGGAAGGATGAAGAAAAAAAGAGTGATGTCATAAGCACAGAATGTGAAAGCCTTTCCCTGTTAGATTTTTTTTTTTTCAGCCTCACATTTTTGTGGAAGCGTCTCCACTATTCTTAATCACTGGTCGTCCACACTCTCATGGGAAGAACACAGGAACTGCCCTTCCCTGCATTCTCTCTCTCTCTCTCTCTCTCTCAAGTGCAGGATCTATTTGCTTTTTATTTGTATGTTTTCTTGAGAGTTATCATGATGTATTCTCAAGACCTGGGTTGCGCGGCAGCATGGGTCGGTTCCTAATGTTCAGTCCGGTGAGGGATCCATCTGGGGTCATGTGGGCACCTCACAGGTGCTCTGTGAAGAGCCCAGCGGTGCAGGTTCACAGGGCAGAAGGGAAGAGTTAAAGATTCAGCGCAACCTGTTAGATGTAACACGTGTGCACTAAGGGCAGGTAAGATGAGAAATGTATTAAATCTTTGGCCTTACAGAACAGTGCTTTCTTCAGAAAGATTTTTTAATCGAATATGCTATATGTTACAAAAATGAGTTTGCATATAATCTTTATTAAATTAAAAGTGTAACTCGCCTTATTTTAAATAGTGGATATAGGTTGTGAAACCATGGAAATCTGAAAATGTTTTATATACAGTACCATTATAGGAATTATGTATTGCTCCCTGATGTTGGTGCACATAGAACACAAAATATAAGGCAGACTGGGGCAAGTTGTCACATTGGGAAGCTATCATAAAGGTTTTGAGTCAAAAGTCAAATTACACAAATGCTGGTTTTCTCTTTAAGTTGTTTCAAATATTTAATTAAAAAGATCTTTTCTTTATCGTCTTCTGGGAGAAAAATCAATATCATAACATGTTTTTATGATATCTATTGTGTCATTGTGGATTTTAATTGGGGCAGTTCATCATGTATTTTATATTATAATATACTGTACAATTTTACACATATTTTATACAATTTTTATATATCAGTTACTGTAGTCTAAAAGATATGGTTATGCAAATGCATTCTGTGTGTTCATAAATGCCGTACTGTTTAAATGTTGCTTATTGACTGTCTAATAGCAGGTTCTCATTGTGACAACTTACCCACACATTGTGTGACAAAATATTCACACGTTTTTTTTAAAGAGAGAAAGATTTTTGTGCAGGTCCCTTTATGAGCTATTTCCAAAAAATATTTTGTCAGAGATTATTGCAAAATCCATTGTTTTTGGGTGGATGTGTTGGCTTGTCCTAAAAAAAGAATCCCTGAATACTAAATGCATGTTTTAATATTCTTGGAAAAGACAATACCAGTACTTGCTTAAACCAGATGTTTCTTCATCAGAGGATATAACAGTGCAGACTAGATGTTTCTGATTATTAGGCTGATGTGATAAAAATAATGCAGTGAGATTCAGCTGGCAGGACTGTTTATACTGTGACTTAAGCAATGTGGTTTCAGGCAACAAATTATTGCAGTTTTTTAGTTAGGATCACAGTGTGTCCTGTTGGGAATCCTAGCGTTCGGTAGCGCTGCCGTGCGCTGGGCAGATCAGGAGCCGGGTCATGTGGCATCTG